>JAMJFZ010000056.1:52442500-52892500 GCA_026225945.1 Cricetomys ansorgei | reverse complement strand
CCCTAGATTGCTCTTCTGCGTAAGGGACAGAAAGTCTACGTGTTCTTATCTAGAAGCTGTGACTTCTTGCTTTGATCTTTTAAAGATCAAGCTGTCCTCAATTGCAAAGCTAGGTATAAGCTTAGAAATGGTTTCTACGAGAGATGTGGGCTTGTATCCTTTTGGTTTGTTTGTTTTAGTTTCATTGGCTGAAAAAAATGGAGGAAACCACTCTACTAGCTAACGCCTATTTAGGAAGATAGTCACGAGGCTGATGGGTAATTATGAAGTGTAGTTAGTATACTGATGGGTATATAGTTGGCAAACTTGGTAATTCTTGTTCCTGTTATTCATATCATACTAGTGTATTGTCTCTTCCTATATTTTGATCATCCCATTACCATCTTATTTTAAATAATATTTTAGTATTTGAATATTTTAAGTTCATATTGCTGCCTTCCACAATTATACATATATATATAATATTTATATATACATAAACTTACAAATCTCTACAATGATTTTGACAAATTAAAAATTTTTTTTAAAAGATGAGTTAAATTAATTCTACTCTTCATGATAAATTCCAACAGTATAGACATTTCAATGTTGGCTTCCTAAAATTCGGGAAAGGAGTCTAAGGGGTTTACAGTGAAACCCGGGGGGGGGTATCATAGAAATGAGAGTATTTCTTGTTTATCAAAACTCCCCAGTAACATCATTACATTTTTAGTTCAACCAAACGAGGCACGGGAGTTCATTAGTCATTTTAAAAAAATGTTGGCTGCCACACAGAAAGGTTTTTCTAAACGCCTTTAAATACCCGGTTCTTGAGTACTTCCCTCCACTGTGCGTGCTACATTCGTGGAGCAGAGCTGTGTCTGAAGGGGCAGCCACTGAGCCACATTCAACACTGGGACTACAGCTGGGTGGCAGAGCCTCCAGGTGCATGCAGCAGCAAGAGTGCCACGTGCCCCAAGGTGACACGATGCTCCGGTGAGAGTGGGCATGCTGTAATTACCTTCACTTGGGTAATGGAGCGGTGTGATTACACTGCCATCCTGAGGTCCAACTGAGAGTTAGTGTGGTCTGTGTGGACTATTGTGTACAGGAAGCAGCAGTGAGAAAGAAAAAGGAAGAGGTTAGAGACCCAGAAACAGGCTGGCTTTGAAGATGGGTAAGGAACCGAAAAACAGAAAATGAAGTGGAAGGGGTTGGAGAAGCTTTGCACTTACGACTGGAAACTTCGTAGGGAATTTTCAGAGACTGTATTTTCAGAGTTGTAGGTACCAAAAGTCTCACACATAAAGGAGATGCTTATGTGGGGTCATATCTCAACTATATTAGGGAAAACTATTTTTAATGAGAACATTCATGCTTTATATACACGTTTATTTATCCCCATACTCATCGAGATGTACATACTAAACACATACAGTCCTTTATCAATGACGGTATGACATTGTGACACAATGACACAATGATGCTCTATCTCAACGGCACTGCCTCTATTTGCTTGTGTTGTGTTTTCTAAGCAGTTATCCGTGTCCTCGAGCACACGGCCACAGGGAAGGGCTTGTGGCACTGAGGCAGAAAGCCAGACGTGAGCTGAGAAGCTCTGTCCTGTCCTTAGAGGGAGTCACACAGCCCCACAGAAAATCCTGGGTTATGTCTAGGAGATCTATATCTCGGGTTTTTCTCTTCTGCGTTCCAGTTCATAGCTACTAAAGGAGTGGAAAAGTAAAAAGCATGTTGATAACTGTACTTCCGTATAACTGGTATCCTTTGGAACCCTACATGTTTCCTTTTATGCACTTAAAAACATTATTCTGAGAAGCAAGCCCCTAGGTATCATGAGGCTACCAATGGAGTCTGTAGAACATATAACCCCAAGTTCAAGGCTGACAAACTACAGGCAGCAGTAAAGGGTACTGGAATAATGTAGGGGAAAGGTTAATATTAGGCAAGAGGAAATAGTAAACACATACCACAAAAGAGTGAATGAAACCATGTAAAAGTGTGTTCTTTGAACTACCAGACAAAGGGACTTCCTGACCTTTCTAGCTCTTTGTTCTGGCCCCCGAAAGCTATCACAGTCCTGATGGCCCCCAGAGCCTCTTCAGCAATGGCACCTGCTTTTGCATAGGCAGCTAGTTCTTTGTCACTGAATGTTGAGAGTATCTGTTCAGAAGAGAAACAGTCATGATTTTTGCATCGAGGGAAAGGATAAAAGGCAGTCTGCATAATGCTTTAATTCCCCATTTTCCCACACAAACCCTATGCTTTACAACATTAAAGCCAGGTCACAAAGTAGGTTTTAGGGTGCCTCCTATGAATGCTAGGTCTGAGACACCCGAGCCATCAGAGAAACGAAAACCAGACATGATTCTCTAGTGTGTTTGAGAAGTGTCAAATTCCATACCTATGATACCTTTTATCTGTCAACTAAGAAGTTAGTTAAAATAAAACCTTATACCTTGGAAGTGATTAATTATACTTTCCCTTTATCATATCATAATTTGTGTTTGTGTATGTATAACATGTGTGTGTTCATGTATTTGAAAGTTCATGTGTGTGAAAAGGATATTAATAGCAAAATTGTTTTAACAATACATCATATTCCAAGTTGAGAATCCACCTTTTTTAAAGATAGTCTCTCATTGCCCTGGAGCACATTAATGAAGCTGGGTTAGCTCAACAGCCATCCCAAGGGATCTGCCCGTCTCTGTCTCCCTAGCATTGACGTTATAAACTCATAATATCAAACCTGGGAATTTTATTTTTTTAAATTTGGGTTATGGTGATCTAACTCAAATCCCCATTCTTGCGATGTAAGTCCTTTATTGGCTGAGCCCAAGCCCATGCCACAACTTCTAATCACACTGAAAATGATGCTTTCAGGTGTTCTAATGCTGTTTCTACTAGATAACAGGATGGTTAAACAAGATGGCGCAGGAGAAAAAGTAAGAACAGAAGAGAGACACGTAGTCAACAAAGCGAACCATCAACTCCACATTGGGCAAAAATTGCCAGTGAAATTGCTCAACTCTGAAATGTTGGTTCAAGTAATGATTTTATACGTATGTGTTCAAGGTAAAAATTGACACAATGCTATATAATTGTCATGGGGAACATAACCACTGTCTTGTTTAAAGCTTTTACATTCATTTGGAGGACTACGTTTTAAAATTGTGTTTTCTTAATTAAAAACATAAACATACATGTCATTTCAAACATCACAGCAGAAGATTTATTCAGGGAAATAGCGCTGAAACTAAGAATAGTGATTGAGGCAAGAACTGTGATGTTTGAAATCATATTGAACATTAATTTTCATGTTAAATCTCTAAGTGAACAAAATACTCCTGGACCCGGCGTCTGCTGACCCCGAGCACATATTAAACAGGCAGTAGCACTCAGGAGACACAAAGCTACTGTCTCTATGGGTTAACACATATGAGAATATCTGGGTTTCACAGACCTTTGCCCAGACAGCTGTAGAAAGCCCCAGGATGGGGCTGAGGGCCATGATCACGACGGTGAGCTTCCATCCTCTGATGAACCCCACTATGAATCCTGCAAAAAACGTGGCTATTGCTTGAAAGAACATTCCAACCTTGTCACCAATTCCTTCACTGATTTTGGAGATGTCACTAAAAAAGATCACACCTAAGTGGTTACAGGCAGGAGGTCTGCGGTCGGAAAGGTAAAGTAGACATTTAATAAACACAGACAGATTACACATGTCCAGCCTTCTAAGCCTCTTTCAGAGTCTTAGCCTCTTGAATATTTTCCCACTGGAGTACCACACAAAGGAAACTCAGGATTAGATCATGCTTCTAAGAAGTTAATACCACTAAAGCGGATACTACGAAATTAGTTAATCCTACTACAATTAGCACGGTGGACATGAATCAATTTGTTTAAAAGAAGGAATTAGGAAAGGCATTATAACAGTGAAAGGACGTTCACAGCAAATACATAAATAAATAGTTCTATTCTAAGTTGAACATCATTTCTCTAAAATTAAAAAAAAAAAACCCTCTCTCTCTTCCTCCCTTCCTCCTCCTTCCTTTCCTTGCCCCCTTCTTCCTCTCTCTTGATATAAGGTCTTGTTATGTAGCCAAGACTTGTTTTAATCTTTGACAGTTCTCTCTCAGCATCCCATTGCTCAGTCCCCAAGGATGCTGGGATTGGAGTTGTGGACCACAACAGCCAGCACTGGAAGTTTTATGAGCACCGCATTGATGCAAAAAAAAAAAAAAAATCAGATTTTTCCCTTTAAGAGTGCTCCGTGGTAAAGTATATACAGACGTGTCAAAAATCCCAAAAGATCACACGTCAGAACCGAGTCCTAGACACAAGCATCTCAAATAAAAGGTATTCGACCCGCTCCCTTGCTCGGTGTTCTCACTGCCAGTGTTGACTGCAGTGTGAGCATCCGCAGAAAGGAAGTCCTAAATGTGACCCCAGCTCACACCTTCCCGTGGCTACCACGTCTTTCAGAGTGAAAGCCAAAGCCCTTTGTAAGGCATGAACGTCCTAAACCCCTCGATGGGCTCTCCTTTTCTGACCTCATCTGCGCATGTGCCAGAAAGTCCAGTCATGAGTAAGTATCATTTATCGCTTCCTACTGCAATGAAGCACCGAAGAGACAGAGCTGCTTGCTTTGTTTGCTCCTATTCAAGCCCCTAGACACTTAGCATGCAGTAGGCCCACAAATATTTGTAAGAGAAGTGAAGCAGCAACAAAGCAAGTTTCTTTGTAATTACGGCAGCCATTTGCTCATCCATTCAACCATCTTTATTTGGGGTCTAGCGCCTGTCAGGCCTGTAGTACGCTCCATGAGAGATAAATGGGCAAAAGACGTGCACCCAGTCCTCAAATAGACTTACTAAATAATTAAAGAAGGGGAAAAAAAAAACAAACTTAAATGGAAAACATGTTGTGGCATAAGCTATCAGGGCTTCTAGAAATGACTATCAGATATATACTCAATATCTAATGCTTAACGTAGTAATCTAATGTTGTTTCAAATCTTCCTTCCCCCGGCAAGTTTTTTTGCTTCATTCCTTCATCAAAGGGTGACATTAACAATACACTCACTCTGTCAGTCGCGTGTTGAGTTCAGTGGTGCCCTTGACGTCAAACCAGCCCATTTCTTGTCGGAGAATGGCATGAAAAAATTTTTGCCTGATTTTCTTTATTTGTCGGCCGGCTGCCAAAGTCCAGAATGAAACTTGGATATAGGCAGCAACAAGAACTCCGCCACCCAGGCCCGAGTAGTAGTACGCATATCTGGAAAATAACCGGGAAGGCTCACTCATCTATTGTTTCATTTTGAGACAGGATCTCCTTGTGCAGCTCAGGGTTGCTTTGAACTCATTCTGTAGCCCACATTGACACTGGCCTCTGACCCTTCTGCCTTGGCTTCCCAAGCGCAGAGATATCAAACATGTACCTCCATGCCAGCTAGAAAGGCTCTTAGGAAAAAAAATTCAGAATTGGAAATCAATCAATTTGCTAAATAGATCATCAACATGGAGGGCATTATCACAAACATGTATCAACTTTTCTTTCTTCTTAAATGGCAGGACGAATGCTCTGTAACAGCAAATCTGTTTGCCTGAAATACCGCACGATGAAAACACATAAACGGTTGTGATTAACTACGTGGATTTGGTGTCAATGGTTAAATTGATGACAGTTTGTCATAACTATAACCTGGGCTTGGATATTTCTACTGAAAATATCTCTACCACTTCTGCATAGCAAAGAGCAGCAAATATACAAAACACGTAAAATGGTTCTTAGTGTAAGGTTTTCCATATTTTTATTTAAAGAAGCCCCACATCATCCTATTTGGCGGGCTTAAGTTTCTTTTTAAAGTCACTTAACAACTTAACCAATTCAAGTTGATTTGGAGCAAACACAGAGCCTTGAGTAGACATATCTGTAAAAATAAGAAATACTATTTCAATGACACCAAATCTCTCTTTAATCTAATTGTACAAACCATTTTCAATTAGACTTTCAGACCTGCCATAGTGTGCAGAAAGCCCTGTGTAGTCGCTAAGAGCAATTATGCAACCGTATGCAAATACTGCTACAGGCTTTTGAGAGTCCTGTTAGGACAGCTGAAAGTGGTGTAACACCATCAATGGCTGTACAAGGAATCACAGAGACATAATGGGAAAAAGATAGCAGATTACTACGCTTTAAACATTTTATTAAAATGTTTACCACTGTAATTATATAAAAGGATATCTATTGCTAGGGATCATATGCAGGTGAAGGGTCATAAGGAAAGCAACTTCTTGAAACTGGGGGCTGGAGCACAAACGATAAGAGCGGTTGGCGCTTGAGGGAGAAATCTGGTGTTTGGCATATTCTTACAACTCTGCAGTATGAGATCGTTTTTAAACGGAATGTTAAAAGCAGTGCACAATATATACAGACAGGTAAATTACCTAGTCATCTCTTCTTCCAGAAATCTTCCTGGATCCAGCATTGACAATGAAAAATTTACTATAAATAAAAACAAGTACAGAACATATTTTTTAAAACATTTTTTTTAAAAAGATGGATTAGTAATAAGATCTGTTAGATCTTAAAACAATCTGTTAAGAACGTAGCTGTGTGAATGATATACAGAAGATGCTGCAGTTCAATTTCTCAAAGAAAACTTTTTCCCCCACACCCACGAGTACTTCTCAGTTTACTGCAGCACAGATCCAAGTGTTTAGGTCCAGACTATGAAGACAAGCTCTGCCCCATCCTCACACACTCGGGCCTGTGGCAGAGCAGCTTCCTAAGTCCGGGTATAACAGGTGATCAAAGGTTAAGACACACACACGTCACACAGTAGGCAGAAGGGACAAAAGGAAATGGTCAGAATGGAAACGATGAGATTTGGTGGACACTGCTATTTTCTTGGTGATTCAGAAGACTTGCTTTTGTCATTAGTATTATTGTTATTGTTTTATTATTATTTTTGTTTTTTTGAGACAGTTTTTCTGTAACCCTGGTTATCCTGGAACTCAGTCTGAGACCAGGCTGGCCCCATACTTGTAGAGATCCACCTGCCTCTGCCTCCCAAGTGCTGGGATTAAAGGTGTGCGCCACCACTGCCTGGCATGTAATTTTTATTTTTATACTTTTGTTTTTACATGCTTCCTAATGACAAAGGTAAGGAAAAGGCTTCCGTTGCAGAAGAAGAAAATTGCAGATTTGTAGGGGAAAAAAAAAACCAATCAAGTGGCTCAAAAATGAGCCACCGGATCTCTGGTAACTAGTCAAGCCCTGTAATGCATCTTGTTTATTAACTGAATATATGCTAGTGTGTTTTTAGGCAGCACTAACCAAAAAGAACCATATTAATTAATGTGAGCTAATGTGATAAGCGTCAACAAGACTTTCTTAGTCGTCACGTTTACATGACAATTACTATCCAACGAATAGATCTGTTCCATGCCAGGCTCAGTTCTGAACACTTTACGCGTGTCCATTTAACTTTCCAACTTAGGAGGTAAGAAATAATTTCAAAAAGTTTCATGTTATGGAAAAGGAAACTGTTGCGGAGAGAAATAAACACGTCCGAAGCCACACAGGCAGCAAGTAGCAAATGTACTGCAGGCTCAGGCAGTGTGCCCTTTGCTCTCTCTCTCATTACACTCTGCTGATTGATCTGTGTGGCAATGACTTATTTCCACTTTAAAAAAACACACACACACAACATGAAGAAAAAAAAAAGTAAACATCATCTATTTACAGCACTCATGAAATAATGGGATAAAATATCCCTGTGGTGTTGTTGAGCAAGTATGAGGCGGGAACTTCCCATTCTCCTGGGTCCTAGGAGAGGAAGTATTCTTTATCTTTGTATCCTGTGCAAATGTCCCAGGGGTCATGTTTTCTCACTGCTGTGTGGCTGGCTGCATGCCCTTCTTATCTTTCTCCAAAGGAAGGTAAAATGTTTAAATGTATTCTAAACTTAAACTGCGTCCAGGTCAATTGCCAGGAGAGCAGTTAGAATACAGTCCCAATTATTACATGTTTTTGTTTGTTGTTTTTGGTTTTTTCTACTGATGTGAAAGACTTCTGATCAGCTGTTGAGTCTCTGAGGAATCTCCCTCATTTTTTCTTCTTCTACGCAGGTCAGTTCAGTTCTGTGTGCTGGTCCCCTTCCTGAGTACTGAAACACGGGGAATTGGGACTATGTTTGGAACCAGAGGTAGATAAGCTGTTGGAAGCTGCGGTATTTGTAGAAATCACTATTTGTAGAATCAGGTATTTCCTCCCACTGAATTTAGAAATTAGGTAAAATCTTAAATTTTCATCGGTTCCAATCCCTACCTGTAACCTTTAAAATCTCTCCACAAGGATAGTATAACTCATGTATAATTCATATTTCCCTCTAGGAAATATGGATCTATAAGCATTTCAGGTTCCATCTGCTCCTTTCCAATAGTCCTGGGCCAAGAAAGGCAATATCATTCTGGGTGAGAACTCAGCCTCGGGGCTGCCAGGAGGGGCAGTGTCTCAGGTGCCTGAACACAGATAGACAAATGTGTGCAGGGCTGGGTGGGGGGCTCCCAGAAGAGTCAGGGGATTGGAAGTTTGCAAAGAGCCTGGACCCGGTATTGTCCGGTGCCACTTAAAATGTGTGTCTTATAAATAGTCCCAGTGATCACCTAGTTTGGTCTTCTAAAAGTTCTTGAGAACTTTGAAAATAAAATACTTTCCAGATCTTCCCCAAGCCCAATTACAACAGTCCGTCTTGCTGATTTAGAATAACAGGTCTTCTTCAAGTATCCCAGTTGATTCTAATGTGACAGGGTGAAGAGTTCTAACCCGATCCTTCCCATAACAAGGAAATAAGGAACGACTGAAGCTGCCTTTTCATTTTAGAGAGACCCTATACCACCGATGCTATAGATGGAGAAATAAAATTAGACTGGTTGTTTCATTTCCAAGTTCTTGACTACTTTCCTCCACATTCACTGATCATTTATCCTGTTCTAGATGCCTTATATAAGTAGCCAATTTGATTCCATCAGTCAATTCAGGATCACCTCTCAAATATTATTTTAAACTAGTAAAGGCTATGGTGGTGAAGCAATTTGGCCACAGTCATTGCCGAGTAACGGATCTGAGTAATACACAGAGACATGAAGGAATACAGAAAGTGTCTTATCACACTGGACCCTCAAAGCAATTTGACACTCACCCTTTCTAAAGTCTGCCTATGAATTCATTTATCCTATGGAATTATCCAGCATCAAAACAAATGGATGGCGTTTGTTCTGGCAGCTTGGGTGCTACAGACAGTTGCTGTAACTCAGGGCTCACACGTGCTTTGTCTTCTCTACCACAAAGCACTGCACAAACACGCTAGCTGCAGCAATCTCCCCACGGAATTTAGTAGCTTATTATAGCCCCACAGAACTGTCCTGAACAATAACAAATTCTTTGATACTCCATAGACGAACTGTTTTCTATGACTCTGTTCTTAAGGTTTCGGATGAAAAAAACCGTTTGTTCATAGTTTGTGCACAACCAAATCATTGTGAGAGAACAATCCTGTCGTGGAGCAGCTACACTGTGCTGACAAGGATGGGCTCTGTTCACAGTAAGGCATTGTCGGAGTCCTTTGTAATTTAAACCTTTTCCCCCTCTGACATCCCATCCTCACTTGGCTTTCATTAAGTCTGGTCTAGAATCCAACAATTCTAAACAACAGACACCCCCCCTCCCCCAAAGAAAAATCCTCTATTTGAAGAGCTGAGACTTCAGTACCCAACTCCAGTGATTTTTAGCTCAGTTCTACAATGCAACACATTAGCAATGAGCACTCTAAAACTGGAGTGAGTTCATTCATTTTTCTCCAAAAAGAATAGAGGACAGTATTACTTTCAGAAACTACAGAAGGATGAATTATTTATTTAGACATTCATCACTTTTAGGACTTCCCACCGCAAATCCTCCATGACAAGCAGTGTAACCACGTGGTGTGGTTGAAGAGAGTGCAGGGTCAAAACCTCAGCATGTATAATCTGAGGATACTGTGACAGAGCTGCTGACTCTCTTGACTCTACCGACCCAGTAATCTCTCACTCCTGCAGTTCCCCAGAGAGACCTTGAATTTGGCCCTTTGCACAAAGTACCTGCCTGCCACATCCAACTTCAAAGCCACTGGATTGCATAATAAGCTACACGTAAAAAACAAGCAAACTGGTCCAAATAAGCAAGCAGTTGAATTCTTCTCGAAAAAAAAAAAAGACTATGATACTTGGTCCAGAAGCAAAGTCATCCGTGATAAGTAAATTGCATTGTATTAAGCTGGCTATTTTTTAAAAATGTAATTGTGATAAAAATATACACAGAATGAAATTTACCATCTTGACAATTTTAAGTATGCAGTTGAATAATGTTAAATATCCTCATATTTTTTTGTCCAATCAATCTTCTGAACTTGCAAATAAAAACTCTATGCCCATTAAATAGTATCTCCCTGTATCCCTCCCCCCACCAAGTCCCTGGTAAGTGCCATTCTACTTAATGTTTCTGTGAATTGAACTACTCTAGATAATCCATTTAAGTGGATAATTTGTGCAGTAGTCATCATTTATGCACTAGTTTAACTTATGCATCAAAATTCCCCCCTTTTAAAGACTGAATAATGTACCATTCCTAATTAATTCACCACATTAATCTGATTTTTAAAAACCCTAGATAGAAGTCAATTTTTGGTTAGCATGTTCCAATACGCATACCACCCTGGGTGTGTGTGTGTGTGTGTGTGTTTGTGTGTGTGTAATTAATATGTAACAGATGTAAAGTCAATGAGTAATTACAACAGATCAAGAGCTTTTATTAAATAAAAGAAAAACAAATAGAAAATTCCTACCTCTTACACTTCCTTAAATACTTTAATCTTTTAAATTTTTATTTATTTATTTATCTTTTTTTTTGGGGGGGGGTTGTTGAGACAGTTTTGCTCCCTATATACCCCTGGCTGTCCTGAAATTCATTATGTAGACCAGGCTGGCTTTAAACTCACAGAGATTCACCAGCTTCTGCCTCCAGTGTGCTGGAGCTCAAGGTGTGTACCACCACAACAAGCTCAGTATTTTTTTTTTTATGAAGATTGATTTTTACTTTATGTATATAGGTATTTTGCCTGCGTGTATGTATCTAGGCATCACAAGCATGCAGTGCCCCTGGAGGGTTCTGGCAAGCTCCCATGCATGTTCTGGGATTTGAACCCAGGTCCTATAGAGGAGCAGCCAGTGCTCTTCACTGCTGAGCCATCTTTCCAGCAACTGTATTGTCCTATTTCAACTTACATTTACAGTGTTTGTGTGAAGGTTTTTGGTCACCCGTCAAGCATCAGAAACCCAAATCCATTTGAAACAGTTCTTTTTTTCTCATAGAGAAAGCACAATTATTTACACTGGAGGAAATATACCGGGTCATGATTATATCTAGGGTGGTAGAGAGACTTGGGTTGGATTTCTGTCCTAACACAAGTATACACTACAGACACATTTTTTTGGATTTCTGAAAGGCATTAGTATTTATCAGCACCTAATGTAAACACAATTTCGGCATTAATCAAGCAACTACATTCAAATAATTGCATGTATGCCTTTTATTTTATTTTTGGTTTTTCGAGACAGGGTTTCCCTGTTATAACTCTAGCTGTCCTGGAACTTACTCTGTAGACCAGGCTGGCCTCGAACTCACAGAGATCTCCTGCCTCTGCCTCCTGAGTGCTGGGATTAAAGGCATTCATCACCTTACCCAGCTGCATTTATGCCTTTTAATGGCAACTACATATGTAGCTCTCAATCAGTGAACTATGAAAACACATATGTAATGAGGCCACCTGCTCCTTACCCCAATAGTGTTACTGGGACCCTTTTTTAGGTGACAGGGACCCACGGACTCCATTCCTTTCTATTTAGTAAAGTGTCACATTCAGTTCTAGTTAATCCGGTTGGTCCAAAACAACCAAGCATAGGAAATAGATATTTTTAAAATGAGAGTGGGCAAGAGAGAAAAAGGTAAAACTCAGAAGCAAACCATCAAAATCCACCGCACCTAAGAAGTGCTGCTGTGCTACCTGGAGGGCTTAAAACCCTTCGGTCCTCACTGGAAGAGGGACACTGCCCAGTGGCGCTACAATCCCCCTTCATTCAGGTGCAAAGTCTCCCATACTTCCTTATTATTTTAGAAGTCAAACACTACACATACGCTTTCAGCAATTTAAACGAACACTTAAGACATTTCATAAAAATTTCACAACTCCCTTTGTGGTATTTAGGGTAACCTAGATGTCTAAATCAAAAAATAAACAGATGACGCAGATTTAAATCAGCTTCTAGTACCTTTCACCCAGTTAGATAAATACAATGTAGTTTCTTAAAGGTAGAGAAACAATTACCTGGCAAGGAAAAGTTCCCAGCATCATTTACAAACTTATCTGTCATTTCTCCAAAGACTATCATCATGAGGGGAAGACCTGATCCATGAGCTACAGCCATGATGGTGCCCACGAGCATAAACAATTTATCCTGCCAGTCAGAGTACCGGAACTGAAAAAGGGAAATAAAATAAGGTCACGTTTAAAATGTATGCTTTGGGGATTTTTATTTCAAGTTAATTCGATTATCACAGCTACAAATGTGCATATGTTAGAGAGATTGTGAGCTGCAATCCAGATAATTATCAGATTATCACAGCTACAAATTATATGTTAGAGAGATTGTGAGCTGCAATCCAGATAATTATCAGATTAATTTCATGATTTTATGTACATGTAAAGATATCAATCTAATCCCACTCAATTAGTATTCAACTTGGATGAATGATTACAATTTAATTGAGGGAATAATGCTTTGGATCCATTGAGAAATACTGTTTCATCTCCCAGAGATTGTGTGTAGGGAATAAAGGTTAGCTAAGGGTAGACATAAAGTTCACACACACAAACATATCCTTCACAACAGTGCACGCAGAGAATACTGTTTCGGTAGAAACAGGAACAGACAGAAACAGATCTCAGTTTGAGGCCAGATCCCTTTGAAAGGACAAAGGCACCTCCGTAATGAAGAGGTCATAAAAAACTTTATGGAGGATCTGTCTGTGGACTTTAGAGGTGTCTTGCTCATGCAAACTCTTGTAAAATGAGAGAGCATCAACTGGAAGGAAATAGGGAGCATGGGGGAAGCTGGGGGTTTTAGGCTTGCTAAGAAAGGAGTGCAGGAGAGTTCTGGAAGACCACATTACAGATACAGAGAGACTACCAGAACTTTTGGATTTAGTGCTACCTGTGGGCAGCAGAGTGGGTACCAATTTTCACAGCAAAGTGTGCAACTCCTATTACTAATCAAATACCACTTCTGAAGACTGTAACTCAGTGTCTTTTTAATCTTCTCCAGTTTACACCTTTTGCTTGATATTTTTAATCGATTCCTCTATGGATTTCTCTTTGTTCTTTCTCCTCTGCCTTCTAGACCACAGCTTTATTGGTACACTCTGTTTTCAGCTTCCTCTCCATCTCTTGCATTTCTCCTCTCTTTTTAAACTTTACACTCTTGTTCATCCCCTCCCCCCCCAATCTCCCTTTTGGAGATAAGAAACAGTTATCTGAAGAGTGCACAATGAGTCAGGGCTTGGAGTGCATCTTTGAGGGTTGAGGCTGAGTCACACTGGTCAATACCCGACGGGGCTGAGGTTGGAAGCTCCAATGGGGACTGGCTATGTGTGCAAACTGTCCTCACAGAGTTTCAGGTTCAGCTGGGGCCAAGGGCAGCAGGGGCAGATTCCACCATCAACACAGGGCATCAAGAGAACTGAAGGGGATGAAGGATAATAGCCAGGAAGAGCGCAGGATAAAATAGAGGTGAGGCAAGCATCAAGAACGAATGTAAAAGGGACCCTAATCGCTACAAAAGGACCGGTGTCCCCAACATCCAACATCCAACGTTATAGCTTCTAAGCAAAGGGAGTTAGGATATTTGCATCTTTCAACATCTTTTTGGGGCACATGGTCAGATTGTCCTGTGGTAATCTTTTTTTTAGTGGACATTATATGACATTGACAAAGGTTTTCATGCTTTTCATGTTAGTTGAATGAAATCTAAGTTTCTAAGGCCACATTTAAAGTTAGGCGAATTTCTTAAGTAGATCTAGATTAATCTTCAGTGAGCTTTTTCAACAAAACAAGACATTTCTAATCCCATTGCACCAGTTTTGTCCTGAAGTCTTTCCACATAAAAAAAAATCTACTCAGATGCAGGATAGTTTTAAATTCAATTTAAACTAAAATTATTAAATGCAAACAAAAATGTCTATGATTGATTCTACTTTGTAGTATATATTTTTCTATTTTCTGTAGGAAACAGATTCTAAACTGACAATATAATTACATGTTGCTTCACAATGTATTCTCTACAGCATTAATGAAATTTCTTTTTCTAGGCTGGTGAGGTGGCTCAACTGGTAAAAACATTAGTCCTTCAAGACTGACAACCTGAGTTCGATTCCTGGAACCAGCAGGTTTGGGAGAAGAGAGCTGGTTCCCCCAAATTGACCTTTGACCTCCACACATGTGCCGAGGCACCATACATCTGCACACTCACACTCAGAGACGCACTCACACTCGCAGACACACTCACACTCACAGACACATGTTGAGATCTTGGACCACTGTCTATAGTAAGATCAACACAGTGTAAGTACACACACAATAAAAACTAAGTAAAAATTTACTCTCACTGGAACTTCTTAAACAAAAAAGAAGGAGTGTGAGCAGAGGGACCTTGGGGTGACTTGGGGAATGTGCAGCCGTGTGCATGTATTTTGAGGCCTTTTTGTCCATTTGCTTTCTAAC
Organism: Cricetomys ansorgei; assembly: GCA_026225945.1. Classification (NCBI taxonomy): domain Eukaryota; kingdom Metazoa; phylum Chordata; class Mammalia; order Rodentia; family Nesomyidae; genus Cricetomys; species Cricetomys ansorgei. The sequence goes on along the minus strand of JAMJFZ010000056.1, from coordinate 52,877,622 downwards.
TTGTTGGTTTCAACTGGCATGCACTTAATTCTTCCTTCCTTTCCTCCCTCCCTCCCTCCTTTCTTCCTTTCTTCCTTCCTTTCTTTCTTTCTTTCTTTCTTTCTTTCTTTCTTTCTTTCTTTCTTTCTTTCTTCCTTCCTTCCTTCCTTCCTTTCTTTCTTTCTTTCTTTCTTTCTTTCTTTCTTTCTTTCTTTCTTTCTTTGTTTCTTTCTTTCTTTCTTTCTTTCACTGTCAGAGACTATCTGTTTGAAACACATCACATTTACCCAAAACAGCCAAACACCTTCCTGTCCTGCCTCTCTGAGACACATCAAAAATGAAAACAGATTCGATTTCTTCCCAGAACATGATGGCTGACCTTGTACCCTCAGAAAACCCTGGAAATGCCTAAAACAGAATCAGAATCCATAATCATTAAGCCAAGTTTAACTAATTTTCTTGTAAGCTAATTGTGATTATAGATTTCTTGTTTTAAATGTTTTAATTGCTTATTTGCTGGGGCATGTAGACAAGGTTTTATGAAGCAAGATGTTTTCCTGAAGTCAGTGACTTTCCGTGCTATTTCTGAAACATTTCATTTTTGTTTTCTCTCCTTATGTAGCAGTGAGCTCACAGCCAGCTTACCCTGTCCCTGTTGTGATTTGAGGCCATTGTTTACAATAAGCCAACCCATCCACACAGCACAGGTACAGCGGGGACAATCTAGTGCCGCATGTGACAGATAGAATTGCTCACTGGCTCAATAGACTCAAGTCCCCAAATTTGAATGAAAGGCAAAATTATTCCCAGTTAGTATTTCACAGCTTACCAGCTTCAACGGTCCAATTAAATTTACTTTCTTCATTTTTTCTCTTCCTTGGTTGCTGTAAAAAACACAACCGTTCACATTTAAAACTGTTACAAACCATCAATTGCACATAAATCTTAGTAACTATGATTTTGAATTGTAACTTTTTTAAAATACAAGAAGACTATCATTATCTGGCTTCACAAATACTGCAAGACGGGCAACGAATCCAAAGGTAACTGTCCAAGGTACCACAAGGACACTGATAATGAGACAGGGTAACCTGCTGTATAGAGCTAACGCAGAAAGAAGATGAATATATTAACCATGTTTACCAAATCACTTAAATTACCCTTTTCCTAAGAAAAACACACGTTAATCTATAAGGAGATTACTCTTCTGAACGACGTGGGGAGTGGCGTTAGGAAATACGGTTTTCCTGCATTCAAGACACATCTAAGATCCAATCACATCTCCCTGCTTTTCTTGCCACATCCCCATTAGAATAGCCTCCTGTGAGGACCCCCCCCCCCACACACACACTTTGCTTCCATGTTTGCATTCTGTGCATTGGCAATTTGTAGCCAACATAATCAAGTTCCTTCTCCACTCAGGTGATAGCATTGGCTCCGGGTTTTCTCAGCGTGAAATCAAAACCCGTAAGTTGGCTGCTGAGTCCACATACTCTGTGAGTACTTCCACGATCCCATCTCCCTTCCCAGCCTTACCTACTCTGCTCAGGGAGACCTGGCTGCTCTGCTGTTCTGTGAATACAGCAACCATGGCCCCAACCTCAGGGACTTTTTTGCTTAAATTATCACTGCCAGGAAGACATCCCTCAGATGCCCATGGCTCTCTCTGCTCATTTCCTTCCACTCTTTTTTTCCATAATTGACTACAAAATAAGGCCCACCCTAACTGCCCTACTTAAAATTGATAAATACTTCTGTTGTGTTCTCCTGATTTTTCTCAATCTTGGTTAGTTTTTCTTCACACTCAGTACATCTCATCATTTGCCACTAGATATGTACAAAAGAATGTGCCACAGCATGGTTGGAAGAAGCATATTAACCCCACCCCTCAATTTGCTCACCATAACGAAAGCGGGCTTAGCTCTCTTTGAATGTATAGCCCTTGGTATGGTTATATAAGAATTAGTCTCATATTTCATTTCATAATCTTAAAAATATTAAGTTATTCTTAACTTTCTGTATTTCAGTTTTGAGCTGTTTCCTTCTTTCCAAACACAGGCTGTGAGCTTTTCCTGAGAGCTTCCCTGGCCCTGAGTATTACTACACCTTATTTTCAGAGACTGCTCCTTCTTACACTAGGCAAATGCTCAGCCGGTGCAATACATAAATAGCCTTCTTCGTGAAAATGCCACCTATTAATAGATTGACAGTCATCCCCAGCCTAAATTGCCAAGTGACAAAACCACATTTTTCTATTAGAAGTAACACTATCCATCAGTTTCTATAACTTTATATGTACAAACCTAAATTTTCTCTGAACCATGATTCTTAGAATGAGCAGGGCAATGTCACTGTCCAACCAAACTGAGACAGAAGTAGTGCTTCAGTTTAAGTATCAGATAGGCATATTTTCAGTTGGCTAATCAGGCCCCTTGCAGCTTGAGGACCAACTACGGAACTTGATAAATTTGTCCCTCTAGGTGACAACTCCATGGCACATACATGTCAGTTAGTCCCAGCTGGCCTAGCATGAACTCAGAGACTGTAATAGCCTCATAAACTATTTGAAGCTCAAGACGAAAATGATTCACTATTCCCACAACGAAAGGGGAAACACACACACACTTGATTGGGCCCTTCTGCCAGACAAAAGCCTGTGTGTGCGCTTCACTGGGACTGGAGAAGAACCAAACCCAGGCCAGGGAGGAAGAAAGACCCGCTGGCAGAGGAAGTGCCGCGGTTTCCCCTCTTGCACATGGACAAAAACTGGTTTGGAAGCAGAAATTGGGGAAGAATGAGGCTGCTCCCCATGTCACTCCTCAGAGAGAAGAAATGGGAGGAGGGGAAGGGCTGGGACTAAGAAGAGAAATAAGGGGAGCAGGTGAGGGGTGGAGGGAGGTCTTGCTTAGCTACCCTAGTTCAGAAGCACAGCCATCAACAGCAGGTTCTGAAGCTCTACCAACTCAATAGCCAGATGATGGCTACAGAAAGTTTATCTGCAAGTGTTTACTTTATAAAAATACAACGATGTTACGCAACACCAATATTCACCGAATCACCCGTGCTTCAAGGAGAGGAGCAGTTTTGAAGACAGCCTCTTCTCTCTGAACCTGTTCCAAAAGGGGCCTGGGAGACATTCCTCCTCGGGACCACTTAAAACTTCTTCCCGAAGGCCCGAGGTATCAACCGATTTCCTCAACTTCTTTCCAGGACTCGGGTATAACGGAAAAGTCGGTGGCTCTGTGGCCCTGTATACCTGATGCTGCCTAGTTCCAAATCGCCCTCCACCGTCCCGGGGCGCCGCGCTGTTCCGTTCCTCGCTGCCTCGAGATCCATCTCAGCCTGGGGAGAAACCACAGCCTCAGGTCGGAGCGCACCCAGCCCAGCTCCCGGGAGAAGGGGAACCCCCAGGCTCCTGCAGGCTCCGGCCGAGGGCGCAGAACCGGGTACGGGTGGGAGCCGCTCCCGGGCGGGTCCCGCGGCAGCCGCCCTCCCGCCGCCCCGGGGCCTCGCTCACCTGGGCTTCGCGCGCGCGTCTGCCGCAGCGGGCGCCCTGCAGACCCGGACTTTGCTCGCCGCGGCCCCGTCCCCGCCTCCCACACGCGCCGGGTGCCAGCGACGCCTCCCGCTGCGGCGGGGGCGAGGGCCCGGGCCCGCAGGAGCGCTCCCGCAAGCCCGCTGCCTCCGCAGGCCCCGGCGCCGCCCGCGCGTCGCCCTCGCCGCCAGGGGCGCGCGTCTCCGCCACCGCCGCCCACCCCGGCGAGCTGCCAGCCGCCCGCAGCGCGGCACCGGCTGCGGCCGATAAGCGCGGCCACGGGCCCCTAAAAGTGACTGTCCCGCTCCCCTCCACCCCACACTGGCTTTTTCTTTTAGAACACGTTGAGGAGGCGGTTTCCACAAATTCAACAACCTGAGGCTCCGAGTGCCCGGTAAAGTGCAGCAAGGTGGCTACTTCTGCACAGAGGTTGAAGGCCCAGAAGGATTTAAGTGATGGTCAGTTCTCATTCATTTCTCCACTCTATCCAAAATGAAGGCACTAAAGCAGATAATAAAGCATGACCGCCCTCCAAACTTCCAGCGAGTGAGTGTCCGCTCAGGAGCTTCACAGCTTAGTGTGTGGACAGCTGTGGACCCTGCTTGTTTCTCTGGGCTTCAGGAAGACTCTCCCATACCAGTTTGTTGTGGAAGTACCTAGTGCTGCTTCTAAAATACAGCACCTGTTCAGTTACGTGGCTTACTTTTCTCATAGTCCAGTAGCTGGGTTATCCACTGAGCCTTGTTTTTTTGTGTGGCATCAGCACAACAGCTTTCTTACTGCTTTCTTAGATCTCCAGACAACCCTAAAGAGTGCAGAGTATAAGAGGAGCTGTCACACAGACAACTCGTGTTGGAAGACAACAACTGTAGGACTTAGCCATTTACTGGCTGTCTGGCTTTGGGGTGGGTTATTTAATTAGCAATTCAGTCACGACATCCATTAAAATAGGGGTGCTCATAAGATTGGAGAAAGTGTGTGTAAAGTGTATCCCACATAGAGGCACTTAATAAATGGCAACACCGTTATGATTAAAAGCTCAGAAGAGACAGATAAGGGGAGAGTAGAGGAGGAGACAGAGGCTCAGATAAGGCCTCTGAGCGTGCTGGGTAGCTCCTTGAGGATCTTCTTCACGTGGGAGACTGCACAAGCAGCGTGTGGGGAGTTGATTGCAACTATGAAATAGACATGGGTGTAGTTACATGTTTGGGCTCAATTTCTAGCCTACCCCAAGCCCAAGGAGTCTTCCTGATGGAGTAGAAGGACTTCCCTTCATGAGCATAATAAGTGTTCAGATTATTGAGATCTCTTGAAGACTGGAGCAATTAGAATTGTTAAGTTTGAGAGGAGGTTTTAGGCAACTGGACCCATTATGAAATTCGGTAGCATCTAAAGAGTGATATGTGCTTGTCAGTGTCTAACATAGGAAAACCCGAGGGAGTAAAAACCAAATGCCTGAAGGCGTGAGAGGAGTCTGAAATAAAACATGCATGAACGAAAAACCGAGAGTGATGAAGGAGGTGGGTTGCTTTGTCTGTCTGTCTGTCTGAGTCAACCCGCAAGGCTGTCCTTGCAAGAGGTACTCTGTTCTCTGCACGAAGACAGACGTTAGGTCAACAGAGTGTCTACAGGGAAAGGGAAGTCACACCCCTGCGGTTATGCTTGCATACTTGCAAAAATCCCAGTAGCTCAATTATAGAAAACAAACATTAAAAGTTTTAAATCTACTTATTTACTTTTTAAAGGGGGGGATTTAAGAAACGTCTAAGACACTCCGGGTTCATAGGGCACTTGGCATGATAACCTGGGCAATGATAACTTTTCTGCGTGCTTCCATATATAGTGATGTGACAACTGCACGGGTGTAACAGTTACGAGAAGATAAACCATCATAAAGAAACAGGTCAACCCATTGCTGGTGAGAGCGTGAAGTAGGGCAACCGCCTCGGAAGCCAGTCTAGAGGTTTCTTCAATGACTAGAAATAGAATTTTCATACGAGCCAGCTACACCACTCCTGAGTGCATACGCAACAGCCTCTACATCCTACCACAGAGACACTTGCACAGCCGTGCTTGTTGCTGCTTTACCTACCATAGCTGGGAAATGGAATTAAGCTAGATGTCTGTCGTACAGCTTGTAGACCATCATCCCAGGAAGCAGAGGCCACGGAGGAGTGCCACGTACTGGCTTGCTCCTCATGGCTTGTTCGGTCAGTTTCCTATACGCTCCCAAGACCACCTGCCCAGGGAAGGCACCACCCCCATCAATCAGTAATCAAGAAAATGCACTACAGGTTTGTCTACAGACAAATCTTATGTAGGCATTTTCTCAATTGAGAGTCCCTCTTCCCAAATGACTCTAGCTTGTGTCAAGCTGACAAAAATAAACAAACAAAAAAAATTCCCTAAAATAATGTCCGTCAACAGATGAATAGATTTTTTAAAAATGGGACATCCATGCAGCAGAATATTACCCAGCTGTAAAGAAAAATAAAATTTGCAGATAAATGGGTAGAACTAGAAAAAATACACTGAGTCAAATCTTTGGTTTTGTGTTTTTAATCTGGAGCATAACTGTAAGCAAGTATTGAAAGAGACCTTTGTCGGGGGCATGCTCAGGGAGGTGGGATATTGGGAGCCAAAAGACTTAAGCATGGAAGGTTATGGGTGTATGGGGGAAATCAAGGAGTAAAAGGAAGTATGGTCAGACACACAGAAGCCACATAGTGATCTAGGGAGGATCTATGAAGAAGTCTTATAGAAACCCATTAGTTGGTAATTCCAAAAAACAGTTTTGAAAAAGAGTTCAAGTAATATCACCCTGTGTGGGTCCCAGAAAATGGGTTATTAGGTGAAAATCACACTATAAAGCAGGGCATACGTCCCTGTAAGTATCAGCGATGCCCAAGAAGTCTCTAAAACAATATAGCTATCATCATTGATTGCCCTTGGTCACCCACCATAACTATATTGTAAGGCTCTATTGCTGAAGACATGATCCCCTTTGGTTGCAGGAAACAGAGAAATAAATCTCAAATTAACCTGAACACTCCCTTCCTGCTGGCCAGTTTTCACAGTGTCAGAAGGTGCTATGCAGGCTGCTGAGAGAGGAAAGCCACAGGTAGACTTACTAGCACTGGACCTTGCATGCTACAATAAAGATTTGATGGGCAAGGTGTGTTCACCAATGCAATAGTCGCATGACTTTATGGAGAACTGTTTTCGGGTTGGATTTGAGGACTGGTTCCACAGGAGGAAATTTCAAGACTGGGGCTATAATTCTGGTCAAAAGCCCATGAGTGGGAAGATCATAGGTTCTATTTTTCTTTTCCTAAATGATCAGGGTGGTGAAGTACCTTTCTGAATGTTTATGTTTATACCCATAGATCTCGGTCAGAGATGCTTATTTCTGCAATGAACAGCAGTCAATGGAGAGATGCATAATTGGTCAAAGTGCCGAGAAGAAGAAAAACTGAGTTCTCAGACCTAAATAGGACATCTGTATTAACAGTGCTCCCTACTAGGCTCAGAGACCATCACAGAAGAGGAGGAAGAAAGGATGTTAGGGATGGAAAATAAAGGAGTTCTGTGAAATGCTGTCTCCTGGACATGACGTGGGTCTTGCACTCATGAAACTCATAGCAGCTGTGGTTACCTGCGCAAGAACTATATAAAATCAAACCAGCCCAAATTTCCAGCATAGATGACGTAGATGATTTCCAGGTCCCATCCCTTACTAAGGAGCTATTGGCAGTTTCTGTGGGAGGGGTGAACAACCATTTTTCTAAGATGTGGCCACTAGGAGGTATCCAGTGGATGGCCTCACAACCATGCACAGACATACAAACAGCACTAAGTAGACTTAGTGGAATATAATATTGCACATGAAGTTGGGAGAGTGCTTGTGGGAACATAGAGGAAGTCGGAAGGGGTGTTGTTAAAGAAATTAAAAATTAAGAAATCCTGACACAGCTTCTGGATTCCTCGAGGTGTGGCTCTCCTACCTGCTGGCCAGCAGCAGCAGTGGCTCCCGGGCAGGAAGTCGTAGGGGGCCGCTTGGGTCTATGGCGCACCCATGGGTCTTAGATAGGTGATCTGTGAGCTGATGAGAATGTACAGAATTCTTGGGAGAGTGTTGTCAGTGGAACATCTCAGTTTATTAAGTGGTTACATTTATAGTATACAAATTTATAGTTTAATATAAATTAATATAAATATAACATAAATTTATATTTATACTAATATATAATATAATATAATATATAATATAATATAATATAATATAATATAATATATAGTGATAATATAGGGGAGGATCCTTGGTATCCAGGGATGGGGTTGGGGTTGGGGGGCATTGGTTAAGGCAAGAATACTGGAGTAGCCTCATTTGCATGTGGAGCTGGTGTCTAAGAGTCAAGGTCTTGAAAAAGACTCTCTTGCATAAGGTGTGGTCTCACAGGGAAAAGAGGAAGACACTTTATCAGAAAATGGGCTCAGCCCTAGGCTTCAAGCTATAGCATTCAGATAAGCACCAACCAAGCCACATTCCTTTGCCAATGACCTTCTGTGAAGCAGTCAGTATTTAGAATTTAACTGGGTTTTATCACTGCTAGGAAAATGGGGAGCAACTGAACTCCTGTTGTTCTCATGGTAAGAATTCTGGGGTTCAAAGCACACTTTGACTAACTCTTAGCTCTAGGACAGCCACACAAGGGGGAAATGGGAGTAGATGTGATTGTATTTGATTGTATACATGTAGGCAATTCTCGAAAGTACAATCAGAAAGAAATCAGTCAAGAAATAAATTGTATAAAAAAATACACTGCAATTGGCTGATGTCCGTACTCAGTTATATCACTATGGTCATCTGAAATACAATGACAAGGGGTAGATGGAAATATAATAATTCAAACGAGTTCAATAGAGAACAGAGACAATTCTCCAAGATGCAAGCCCAGGCAAAGGGTCTGGCCTCTGATGGACTAACCCAGAGCACATGGCCTCCAGGTAATTTATTGATTGAAAGCTCTGCCCTACTGACATAAAGGCCTTATTTACATTAATGAATAGACCCTCACAGCCCACAGATTCTGCCAGCTGACTTGGCTCCAAAAAGGCTGAAGTCAAGGCTGAGGAATCCACAGTGTTCCCTGGGTTCCGGCTGCAGAAGGCTGCAAAGGTGACAGGGACTCTTCACCTGCAACATCGTGAACAAATGCCTCTAACGTGAAGATTTTAGAGGGCTAGGTATAGGAACATTCATTGAGAACTGCGAACAGGTGCAGGAAGCAAATCTTACAGAGAGAAGTAGGCTATAAAAGCTTTTAGGAAGTGCCCTTCCCCCCAGCAGCTGTAAAAAGCAAGTCTCTAAAGTTACAGGAGCACTCACTTCACAGATAAAGCGTACAACTTTACAATATCTGGAGACAGGTTCCAATATTTCATTACTATACGGGACCAGAGAGATGCCTCAGCAGTTAAGAATACGTATTGCTCTTACAGAAGACCTGAGCTTGGTCCCCAGAACCTATACCAAGCAGCATAAAGCAACCTGTAACTCCGGTTCCAAGGAGATCCAACACCTCTGGCCCCCTTGGTCACCTGCACATACATGCACCTACCTACACACAGGTGCACCTCCCCCCGCCCACATATAACTTGAAAATAATTTAGAAAATAAACCTTTAGAATACTGTGACAGACAATGTAAGTCTTCTGGTAAGATGAATCACAAATCTTGTTGGCTCATCACTATGCATGCAAGTCACCCAAGGAGTTAAGGTCCTGAGACATTAATCTTTTACAGACCCAGATGTTCAAGGAGGACAATTCCATTCGCTGAAGAAGTTTGAGTGGTTTTTTTTTTTGTATTTTTTTTAAACACACACAGGGTGCTTATACACAAAGTATATGGCGTAACAGTGCACTTTACATTTGCAAATGATGCAGAAAACATATCAGAGTCTCTAAACATCTGTGTATCATTTCTGCCTCAACGTGGGGAATGATTAGAAGAAGTATGTAACAGAGGGTAGTAAAAAATAAGAATAAGAATTTGAAAATTATTGTTTCAGTAGTGCCTAAGATTCATGTGGGCAAATATAATTTTCTGTTTCATTCACGGAGACATCCAACAATCCTACCCCAGGCTGTGTTTCTGGTCCTTGTTGAAGTGTGCAGATACGGAGAAAAACAGGTGTCATCGGTATAAAACCTTGCGGATTTATACACTAACTGGTAGAACCATCACACGCATACATGATCTCATCTGAATCTCAAAAAAAAAAAAAGTTTAAATAAGGAAAGAGCTAGTATTTTCAGCGAAGAGTGGGAAAGTAAGGACTTCCAAAGAGTAAGAACAAGAGTAAGTGCATACAGTTGGTACATGATGGAATTGGATTCCATCACTGAACACATGACTCCAGTGTACCCTTCTATGTTCCTGGGGAAGACTACTACCTTTTTTTGTTTTGTTTTGTTTTTCTATTAATGGTCCCTTAGCATAAAGGGGACAACTCATTGTATAATAATAATACAATATTGTATAATATAATATAAATAATATAAATTGTATAATAATAATAAACGACTCACTTATTGTATGGAATAAATCAGTGTTTTCAACCATACAATAAAATATTTGTATTATAAATAAGAACTTCCTGTAAGTAAAGGTCAACAGAAAAAATCTACATTAACCAAAATATTTTAAATTTGCTAAAATATTGTCAAAATACAAGAATAACAGCTTTCTCTGAAGAGGGTGTCACAGATTCTCTTTGAGGTCCAGTTGACTTTGGATGCCAGTATTTTGTTTCCGTGGCTGCTGAAGATTTGAGCCTGGCATGTTTCACAAATGCCCACGTCTTAAAAGCCTGTACCCAGAGGCGCACTTTGGAGAAGTGGCAGAATCTTTAAGAGGTGGAGCCCGCTAGAAGAAATCCAGGTCATCAGGGGGCATCTTGAAGGGAGCCTGGGTACCACAGTGCCTTTCTCTTTCCCTTTGCTGACTTCTTACGTAAGCAGTTTTGCTCTGCCACATCTGCCAGCCTGTGATGCTTCACTGTGATGAACACGTGATGTTCTGAGACCCACCAAAGAAGCTGCAGGGTGACTCATTTCCTAAAGTGCTCTGTCTTACCAGCCTGTTCCCTCCTGGGTCCTTTGCTTAGAAAGCAGGAGCTTTTGTCTTCTTCTGTGTGTTATCACTTCTGGGTTCTTTCTATCATCAGCTGGGCTATACAAGGAAGAAAAAAAAAAAAGCAGGAACTGGCTATCACGTGCCTTTCTTTGAGTCCCAAGACCAGTAGCTAGTCTGCCTTATTATCTACATGTTTCACAGTCTTCTTAATTTTTTTCTAGATGTTTTGTTTGGCATTTTCATTTGTGCTTAGCAGGACAAATACAAAACAATGGACCTGCTTTATTTCTTCAGCTGTTATTTCTGAATTTTTAAAAGGGTGTGTCTATGTGTGAGTATGTCTGTGTGTCTGTGTGTGTGGTTCTGTGTGTGTGTGTCTGTGTGTGTGGTTCTGTGTGTGTGTGTCTGTGTGTGTGGTTCTGTGTGTGTGTGTCTGTGTGTGTGGTTCTCTGTGTGTGTGCCTGTGTGTGTTTGTATTTATTTTGTTCATGGTACTGGAGGGTTCAGTTCATGGTGTCTTGGCCTTATGGTCTTGGGCAGTGGTTAGAGGATGCAGAGTAAACTTCTTTACCTCATGGTGTATGAGAAGCAGGGAAAAAGGAAGGGAGTAGGTCCAAGTATAATCTTCACAGATGTGGACTAGAGGCCCACCTTTTCCAGGTGGGCCTCATCTAAGGTTTCTATATCTCTCAAGATAACATACCCACTGGGAACAAGTGTTTTACACTTGAGCCTGTGGAGAACATGTAATTATTCAATACCATAATATCCTGTCCCTAGCCCCCCAAAAGATTCATAGCTGTCTAATAATACAAAATGCACTGGACCCATCCCTAACAGACTCTTAGCAGTTGCATTATTGCTCCAAAATCCAAATGCAAAGACTTCTGCATCTCAAGAGAAGGTCTTCGCCATGAGCCCACGCAAAATTGAAAAGAAGTTATATATTTATGGTGTATGGTGGCACAAAATAAACAAACCCTGGCCCCCAAACTGAAGAATTGGAGAAAAGCAAAAACGGATGGGACCAAAACAAGACAGAAACCCCTAAGGTTGAACATTTAATTCTATTACTCCATACCCAGCAGCAGTGAGTTTTGAGGTCCAACAGGCTGTGGCAGCCCTGTCCCTGAGGCTTCTCTCCTGGACTCTGCCCACTGTCTGTGGCTTTCTTCTACAAATAGTCCATGTTCCTGGCATCTCCAGAATCCTGGCATCACCACTGTAGCCTGAGCTTTACTACTATAGCCTCTCACAGACCACCTTGGAGGCTGCCTTAAAGGATCAGGCCCCATCACACATTACCTGGCCTCTTAGTGTTTCCTTTGAAATCAAAGAGAAAGCTTCCATGACCCCATAACTCTCACAGTCTTCATGACCACACAACCAGAATCATGGGAACATCATCAAGGTTCCATCAGACTCTGTCTGCCTTGACCTTGAATGTCTAAGCAGCTGAGCCCGGGAAAGACTTCCCAAAGGAATCTGTAAGTGCCAGCTCTTTTCTCAAGGCAAAGTCTTCAAGTTGATGGAAACCTTTTCTCCCATGATCACATTGTGGGTGAGGTCTGGCTGATTCATGAGATGCCCTTAACACATTTTCCCAGTGTAAAATATGTCATTTCCTTTTAATGGTACCAATTTCTTAATAGCCACATTTTATTTATCATCAGCTCTAAATATACTCATTTTATGGACAAACTGCATATTTTTCAAATAATCTTAAATTATGCTTTTCACCCCCTGATTCTCACAGTAAAACTGGCTAAAAGTAGTGAGCAAAAACCATACGCTGACTTTAAATGTCTTCCTCCAAATTAATTAGTCCATTACTTTTAAATTCAGATTTACTCAGACAAAATATGGAAGTGTGTGTTGTTTTGTTTTGTTTTGTTTTACCAAAACACAAGAGGAATGACCCGTAGTTCAGTAGAGTTCTTGTTCACCTGGAAACCCTCTGACCCCCGCCTTCGCTCGCTCTCTGTGCATTGGCATCCTGGTCTTCTGAGCTCCTATCAGAACCTCTTGTTAAGCTCTGCTTCCGGTATTCTCAGGTCTCTCAAGCCAATGTCTCCAAACTTCTCCCAGATTCCTACCACAAGCCAGTTGCAAGGTTTCTGGACTACCGGTGGGCAGGGAGTCACAGCGACAGCCGCACTCCGCTGGCACCGAGTCTTGCCTCATTGCGGTCATAAAGTACCCAGGAGAACAACGAAGGAGAGCAGATCATTTACTTGCTTCACACTCTCAGAGATTCTTATCCATAATCCTGGCTCCATTCATCACCAGCCCACGCTGAGGCAGAACCTCATGGCCGCAGGAACACATGGCTCAGAGGAACTCTTCACGCCGCTGTCCTACACTCATTTATTCTCCTAGGGTCCAGAGACAAAGAGAAAATTCTAAAATGATGTTTACGATATCTGTGCTTTTCATCAATGGAGAAGGGCTGCAAAGCAACAGATTATAAGGTTTCTCTATCTACTCGTTTCCCAGAACCACACTCCGTCATCCCCATAGAACATCCATCCCTTTGTGACTTTTACAAACATCTTCACACGGCGTCATGCTTACTCTGCCAGAAATAAGATCAAATACCAATAGGTATAGATCTTCTCATCACAGAATAAGATGTAGAATAGTGTTTAAAATGCAAACAGCTATGTATCATTTTATATAGATTGTTCCTATGATTTGCACACACACTGAGTGTATCCTCTGAGTGCCCATTTTTATGTCCATGTGTGTTGATTCTGTGTGGTCTTGGTATCTTGGTATCTTGGTACAGCTTTGTGCAGGTTAGTTATTAGTGTCACCCTTGAAAAGAATCAATGTAGTTCTTGTGGAACTTTTATTAATTTCCAAGACAAGGTTCTCATAAACTTGGGATCAGACCCTTTCCTGTTCTCCAACTTCTCGTCTCACCACGTGATCTTTCCTTCTCTCAATGATGCATTCACCATGAATGGAAGTAGCTGGGGGCACTTCATCAGGAGCCAAATAAATGGAACTTAAATGTTTGGATTCTTGGCCTCCCACACTAAGAGCTAAATACATTTCTTTTCTTCATAAAGTATCCAGCCTCAAATATTCTATTATATCAGCAGAAAATGGACTAAAGCCATGATGTTAGTTACATTGGTTAAATTATGCTATGCTACACTCACTTTATGGATTATATTTCAGTTCTTTCCTCCCTTACTTGACTGTGAGCTTCTTTGGAAAAGGAACGGAAGCAAATATACTCCCTGAATGCTGCAAGCACTGATATATGCTGCTTTTCCTTTTCATGCTCCTTCTTTTTTTTTCTATATCCTCTAATTCAGGAGGAAGACCTGAAAGATATGGGAAAAAACTTCATCTACAACTAAGCTAAGACTCAGCCCCTGAGGCTTGGGAGGCCTCAGGGTTTAAAGCACATAGTGTTTTTGTAGAGGACCCAAGATCTGTCCTCAGCACCACAGCGGGAATCTTACAAGGGCTAGTTAACTCCAGCTCCAGGTGGTCTGATGTCTTTGGCTTCCACAGGAACCTTCATTACACACACACACACACACACACACACACACACACACACACACACACACATTCACACATACACACGTACACACACATACACATATACACATGCACACACACACATACACTCACACACACAATTAAAATAGATAGATAGATAGATAGATAGATAGATAGATAGATAGATAGATAGATAGATAAAAACAGAAAACATCTGAATGAATAACCAGCTGGGTCTCCACCAGTACCTCAGACTGGATCTGGCAGGGAGTCCTGGCCACTTCCTACCTCACCCCACATCTTTTGAGATTCTGATAAATGCAGATCTGAAGGATTAGCTCTAGAATTGCGGCCAGTTTCATCAACATTTATTGACTTTTTTTTTGATGAATATGTATGAAAGAAGAGAAAGCGGAAGCGAAGAACGTACTGGCAGAACACGGTTTCCCAACGGTGGCCTGAAGACTGAGGAGCACTGCTCAGTGGCGACAAGGGTTACCTGGCTGGAGAGACACTTGTCACTTCCTCTTACAGGGCTACAACGCACCACCATGGTTTTGAGACCTTTTGTAATGGAAACATCACTTAACTTTTCTGAGCTAACTTTTCCTTCCCTTTCCCACCGTAGTCTACCATAGTCTGAAAACATAATCATCATCATATTCTCTTTAGCCTTACACCTGAATCTGCTTCTAAGAGAGATACGTTAAAATTTCCAAAAGCAAGGAAATAGCCCCAAAGACAGATGGGGGTCAGGGCTGGAGCCCTGGAAGAAAGCGAATGTCACCATAGTTCCTACGGCAAAGGCTGATAAAGGTGGGTTAGCTGTGGTGGTTTGAATGAGAAATGTCCCTCATAGTTTCATCTATTAGGACACTTGATTCCCAAATGGTGGCATTGTTTGAAAAGATTATGGAACCTTTAGTGGGTGGAGCCTGGCTCAGGGAAGTACCTCACTGGGGAGGGGTTTTGAGGTTTTATAGCCTGGATGTACTACCTACATTCTTGAGTTCTGTCTCTGTCTACCCCACTCCCTCTTTTTCCTTCCCCCTCATTCACCCCTTCTCCTTCCTGTGTGTGAATGAAACGTAAGAAATCTGCTTTCTGTTCCTAGCACCATGGCTATGCTGACTCCTGCCATGCCCACCACCACGAGCCTCTGTATCCATTCTGGAACTATAAGCTAAAATAAATACTTTCTTCTCACACTGCTTTTTGTCAGGATATTTTATCACAGTAACAGGAAAGTAACTAATACAGTGGCATGTGTAAGGGACTTGATACATTAGCAGTGTCTTGGTAACTTTTCTGTTGTTGAGAAGAGATGCCATGACTAAAGCAACTTATAAAAGAAAGAGTTTATAGAGGGCTTACTCATAGTTTCAGAGGGTGGGCCCATGACCATGATGGCAGGGAGCATGGCAGCAGGCAAGCATGGTACTGGAGCAGTGTGTGAAAATGGCTATAGAATGAAACAGGTAACTAAGACATAGATTGAAAGCTAAGGAGAGCTCATTGAAGGCAATGTTTTTGTTTGTTTTTGGTTTTTGAGACAGGGTTTCTCTGTTGTAGCTCTGGCTGTCCTGGAACTCACTCTGTTCAGGCTGGTCTCCAACTCACAGAGATCCACCTGCCTCTGCTTCCTGAGTGCTGGGATTAAAGGCATGAGCCATGACCCCCAGGTTTTGCAGGCATTTTTAAAAACCAATTTACTATCTTAGCCTTGATCTATAGTACTGGCATATAGGATAAATGCAAAATTCAAGAACTTAAATTGCATTGAAATTTAGTTCTCTATACTAATTAATAAATTTAATTCCATGATTATTATCATATAATAACCTGTTATTTAAAAAATAATGGTTCAACTTGCATGCCTGCAATCCCAGCTATCGAGGAGGATGGATTGCAAGTTTGAGGTAAGCCTAGGCAATTTGGTGATACTCAGTCTCAAAATGAAATTTAAAAAGGATTGAGGATGTAGCTCTGTGGTAGATCTCTTGCTTATAATGCTGGAGACCCTGGTTTTAATTCCCAGTAGCCACCCAACCCAAAATAAAGGTTTTGATGATTTCTTTCAGAATGAAGTATATGCAAAAGACTAATTCATGAAGAGTGACGACGAAAAGCATCATTACTTTGTACTCTAGTCTCTCACACACTTAAACACCCCATTCGATATTCTTACAGAGGAAACCTTTAAAGTTTGCTTTTCTGGACCTGTGATGGCTCAGTGTGAGGATCTGGTTCAAACCCTAGAACTCACAAGGTGGAAAGAGAGAACTGACTCTCGTAAGTTATCCTCTGATCGCCACATGTGTACTGTGGCATGTGTGCAGCACACACACACACACACACACACACACACACACACACACACAGATTCTTAAGATTAAAAATTAAAGTTTGCTTTTCTACATTAACTGACAGTCTCCATTTGGCTTCTCTCTCCAGGCTTTGTCTCTGTTCAGGAACCTGGGCTCCCTGACCTCAAATGTTTTAACCTAATGTGGTTGAATATTGCAGCTACGGGGACTTTTAGTCACACAGGTAGTATCGTATGTAGCTTGGTTGAAACTGGTACTTTCTCAAAACAACATGGAAAAATCCATGAGTAAATTCTGCCTGAGTCATCTGTTTAAACTATAAAGAGTGGGAGTAATGGGGTCATTGCCCGTGCTGACCAAGATTCTTTTCCCCAGTCATGCTTATATTGATCCTGCGCTTAACAAAGTGTGATCAACCCCAAGAGAGCGAGCTGAAGGGTTTGTGTGTGTGCAGAATATATGTATATTCACTGTACTGGGTTCATGAGTGCACTTCAGGCTCCTATCTGATGTAGTCTGACCAGTCCCCCACCTCCACTGGCTCCACTGGCCCTTGTCAGTCCCTTCCTCTCCCCAAACAGGATGCTTTACAAAAGCACAGTTGACAAGTGGCAATGAGATCTTCTGGGAACGCAAACCTTTTCATACTCAAATTCTGAGCAAGGAAGCCTCCACTGTACACTGCTCTAAATATAGAAACACAACAGTCTTAAGACAGATAATTATAATTTTTTTTCCTCACTTTTCTTTTTTTCTGCTCCTGACTAAAAAGGAGGGGGGGAGGAGTGAGAGGGGGAGGGAGAGTAAGAGGAGGAGGAGGAGGAAGAGGAGGAGGAGAAGCAGGATGATGAGGAGGAGAAAGAGTTGTGCCCCCTTTGTCCCCTGTCCCTTCCTCCCTAAATAAAATGATCCCAGGCTGCTGTGTGTCTGCCGGCTTCTGGCGACTGAAACTCTAAGAATACAGGCACCCTCTCACACACAGGCCACTCACATGCTCAGCTGCTACAGATCAGGTTTCTAGAGTTATCTTCCCCCCCTCCTTTTTTGGAATTGCTGCAAGAGCTGCATTTTTATCTCTACAATATAAATTCAGGGAATAAAATGTTACCTGTGCAGACAATTAAATTTAGACTTCCTTTGTTAAATCCCAATGCACAGATATTTGTAGGAACGGGAGCTGCTCTAATGTGAGGCAGCCCTCAGCGCTCTCCTGCTCCCAAAAGAACCACAGCAAAAATATGCGTGATGACATCCTCTCCCTGCAGAGGCAGGCAGCTGGATCCACTCATCCGCGTGATGAAGATCATCCTTCTTTCCCTGAGTCCACCGCGAATCACTTCCGTTTCTCCTCCTCCAGGTTGTTTTTCAGGACTGCTCCCACCGAGGCCCCTCCACCATCTATTGGACGAGTATGTGCTTTGTTCTCCGTGGAGCTTTCTGTTTTATTTTAATCAATTTAGTACGCTTTGCTTTAGTTTTAGATTTATACAGCAAAACAGAGTGTGTTGCAGAATATCCCACTGAGTGGATACACATGATTAATTGGTCCAGTCTCCTCCCAAAGAGTAGCTTGGTTACTCAGGAGGCCCCGAAACCCTCAGAGCGCTCTCAGAAGTTATTTTCCTTTCTGTCACCCCACTTCTCCCCACAGGCTTGCATCATGGCAACTACACATCACTAACTCTTAAGATCTGAGCTCCATCCAGGTGATGGTAGCACATGCCTTTCATCCCAGCTCTTGGGAGGGAGAGGCAGGCGGATCTCTGTTAGTTTGAGGCCAGCCTGGTCTAAGGAGTGAGTTCCAGGACAGCCAGAGTTACAATAGAGAAACCCTGTTACAAACAAACAAACAACAACAAACAAAAAAACCATGTGCACTCCTTCTCTTATGATTGTCCTCCGACTTGCATTCCAGAAGGCATCTCAAGTAATTGCTAAATTAATTAGTACCAAATAAAACCTTGATTTCACCCAAGAGTGTAAATCCCACCTGTTGAGAATACGACCATCGCCACAGTTGAGTCAAATTTAAAACAAGCTTTAATTAGGTTAATAAAATACTGGCCAAGAAGATGGACTCTGACCAGAAGCATTCTGAGGTTCCCACGGAGTGGTTCTACCACCTCCAAAGTTCTCACAAAAATGGCCTGAGTCACCTGGAACAAATGCTTAAAAAGGCAGAACCCATAAGGCTTTGTACTTCCTACCAGATCCAATCAGGTGCAAGCATATACCCTGACGTACTTCCTGTCTCGGTTATTTCCCGCCTACAAGTGACTAAGCGTACCCCCTGAATTTGGAGCACATCTTCTGCAGTTGGGTTAACCAAATGGAGTCTACATCCTCCCCACGCAAGATTCCAGGAGGTTATCTGTCTTTGGGCAAGTGAGATTACAGGATTCTGTCTTTCTGTATCTCACATGATCAACCCCACCCAGCACTCCGGGAAGTTTTCTGTCTCCTTGTTCTATAGATGTATCTAGGCACAGTAATTAAAATGTAAAACATAACTTATGCTCTTAAAAGAGGACAGTATTTTTGAAGATTGAGAAAATGATGGACTGAAAGGCAGCCAACATTTATTTTTGCAGTGTCTACATAATGGATCATTGTCTTAAGTGCTTTTACTATATTTAATACCAAAGCAAAGCAATGAAGCAGCCAATGAATGGTTTTTTTTTTCCAATAGGAAAACAGGGCCCTTGAGAAATAAGTCACTTGTCCAAGGAACCACATTTTAACAAACTGTTGGCCCAAACAGAAACTGGGGTTTCTCTGACTGAAGCACCCAGGTCTTCTGCCACTAGGCAGCAATCAATAGAGGGAAAAATTTAAATTTGGCTGCTCACAGAGAAAGGGGAAACTCTCAGGTTTCAACTCAAAGGTCACTGACCTACACTGGCTCTTTTGAAAGAGTCCAGGTGAAAACATTTCATCATTTATCTTTGCCCCTGTGCAGAGGTTTCTCTTTGCTATTCTAATTTCTCCAAGGACAGAGAGGTCTTTCACCTTAGTGTTCGCCATTCCAAGTGGGACATAGTAATTCTGTTGTGGAAGTGTCCCAAGACAATCATCTGTCTAATCGCTTTTTTTCCCCCTCCTGGAACAGCAACATCTTTTTGTGTCATTCAACAAATATTTGTACTGAGGACTGCACAGCGCTGGCAGAACCATCAGGCACAATGCACAACAGCCACCTGCCAGGATAGATAGTCTCAGGATTTCTTTTTGACTATCAGGAGAGCTGAGTTTAACAAAATGCAGAACCTTCCTGGGTCTGTCTACTAATTGGCTTGAAAGGCTCAGTGTAGTTGTAAGTTGTAGTTGTAAGGACGGAGCGGGCTCAGCCCTTGTCTCAGAAACCTGTGGGCAGAAACCAGTAGGGGCTGCAGCCTCCTGAGGGCACAACTGGCCTGTCGACGTGGCCGGCATGTGATGCTGGCTGAGCACCAGGGACGCTGCCGTAGGATCAAGTCACGTAGCCACCTCACAGTACTTTGGCTTCTTCTCATAGGAAGGGAGATTGGTTTAGAGAGCAAGGGATCATGCCCACCGTTTGCGATCTTGTCTTCAGCTTAAAGTAACTCCAATGGCTTTGTCAGGTAGGGCTTGAGGGGTGAGGAGAGGTCCCTGCTCTAGGAGTCTCATGCCATGTTCTGCCTCACTCAGCACACTTCAGCCGCAGGTCTCAATCTTGATCTTCAAATACTCCTTCAGGTGCTGTTTCCTCTGCCTGGAGCCCCCCTCCCCCTCTCTCCTCCCTCCTCCATCCCCCTCTTCTGACCACCTAGCATAACTCAGGCTCCTTTGTGAGAGAGTTCAACCCTTATGACCAAATACACCACAACTTTTACTCTTTCCGTCTGTTACCTTGTTTCTTTCTCTGAACTTAAAAAACAAAAAAAAAATTGGAATCGGTATAGACTTGTAGGAAACGGCAGATATCTTACGTGGGATCCTGTGCACCTGTGGTTCAGCTCGTCCCAGGAATGATCTGTGTGATAACTGCTGTTCAAAATCAAACCGAGAACACTGACATTGGTACCACACTGCAGCATTTCTACGATTTCTTAAAAATAAGACTACATGCGTATGTTTGTCTCTATAAAGGCTTTCTTTTATCTTAAAAACGTAAGACACAGGCTTTTCTCCTCCATTCTGAGGAGTCAGTAAAGCTGAGTCACAGGACTGACAGTAACACTGCCCCCCGCCCCGTGTGTGTGTGTGTGTGTGTGTGTGTGTGTGTGTGTGTGTGTAGCTTTAGGTAAAAATCCTGTTGCTATGTCTTGTGTTTAAAAAATGACTTGTTATATGTTAATTTCTGGAAAAACTGACACAAGGACAAACTGGATGGGAGTTTGGCACCTCCTCTACCTCTATGATATGCCCAGGGGTTGCCAAACTTAGGGGCACAGTGCCATAAAGTGATCCTCCTCTCCAAAAGTCTGCAAACCAGGAGCACCAGGGTTCTGAGCTGAGTAAGCAAAAATAGATTTTTATGATAGGACTTGTTATTGAGACCCGAGGACAAATGGCTGCTTTGTAGATCAGAGCAGGTTGAAGCATGAATTGGCTTGAATTCAGAGACTGGTCCTGGTGAGCTAAATACAGGGCCATCATTGTTCAGTGTTGGGCATCCCTGGATAAGTTGGGATGGAGCAAGGGAAATCAAACAGCCCAGGCTAGAAAGGGAATGAGCTCAACAGCTGGCACACACTGGAGCCACCTGAAGTGGGTGTCCTGAGGGCCTGCATTAGTCAGGGCTCTCCAGAGGAACAGAACTTAGAAAATTAATCTATACATGTATATAGAAAAGGGGATTTATTATAGTGGCTTACAGGCTGTGAGCCAGCTAGTCTAGCAATGTCTGTGTCCCAATAGAAAGCCCAAGAACTCAGTAGATCTTCAGTCAGCGAGGCTAGGTGTCAGCCTCTCTTTAGTATACTCCAGAATCCTGAAGAAGTCGACTCTAATGCCAGTGAAGGAAAAATAGAGCAAGCAAAGAGCAAAAGCTTTGTCCTTTCTTGTCCTCTATATAGGCTGCCATGAGAAGGTATGGCCCAGATTTAGGGTGGATCTTCCCAACTCAAACGATCCAATTGTCTAAAAGTTCCCTTCAAGTGTGCCTAGTGACTTGGGTTTTTAGTCAATTTTAGATGTAGCTGGCAACCAAGAATAGCTATCACAGGGCCACACCTTGGATACCTGTAGCCATGCGAACAAGTTCTTTTTCTGCCAGTCACAGCAACTTCTCAGCCTGTCTTTATCTCTCTTCCATCATGCCCAGCTAGTCTTTGGGAATACACACACACACACACATATATATACACATTATATACATATATAATGTACAAAATTATATTTTATATATTGTAGTATATTATATATTATATGCATATTACACATTATATATAATTTTGTTTCTCATTCAAAAGTGGTGTGTGGTCTCTGTGTATTTGTACTTCCTAAAGTTTCTTTTGTTGACTTCCAGTTGCATTCCATCATGGTCAGAAAAGCTAACTAAAGTTTATTGAGATTCGTTTTACCGCAGAACCTAAGAAATACTCTGGAAAATGTTCCACGTGCTGATGGAAAGTTTATTCTGCAGCTGTTTGATGAACAGTTCTGTGAACACCTTTCAGTTTCTTCTGGTCTGTGATGTAGCTAACTCCAAGATTTCTTTGCCATTTTCTTCCTTTTGGTTTGGTTTGGTGTTGAAGTCTTATTTATTAGGTCTCCTTTCTCTTTATACATCTAATGTGTGCTTTATATCGCTGTATTAGGTGAACATAATATTAATTTGTTATCTCATCTTTTAACCCCTGGAGTGTTACACAGTGATCCTCCTTGCCCCTGCAGCTCTATCTGTAAGTCTATGTTGTATCAATGTAACTAGCCTTGATTGCTTTTGGTGCTTATTGTGTAGATACTTTTGTCTACCCTTGCATTTTCAGTCTGTTTCTTGTAGAAGTCGATTTGGTTAGCTGTAGATTTGGGACAGAAGCTTTTCACTTTTAGCTAATTAAACCACTGGTTCTAGTCCTGAAGTCCTGGAGAGTTTCAGCCTCCATACAATCTACTCTTGAGCCTAGATCTGGAAGGCTTCAGCCTTAGCCTCTGTACAATCTAGAATGTTTAAACCTCCATACAATCTGATAAACCTCTGTGATTTACTGCTGACTGAGCCACTCTGACTAGCTCCTTCTATACTCTGACTCTTGTGTTTCAACTTTCTTGATATTTTCGCTCAAACTCTTCTCCAAGCTGACTGGTTCAAACTTAGAAAGCTTACTGTTTCTGACCGAACTCTTCTGACTCTGGCAGATTCTGGCTGACTCTCTGCCTCAGACTGAACTGCTCCGCTTAGCTTCAAACTGACTTACTCTTCCTGTCTGATACTGACTTCTGCCCAGCTACCTCTGTGTCTCTCTGTTTCTCTCTCTTATGCCCAGTCAGCCTCATATTGCCTGCTATTACAGACTCTTCTGTAACTAACTCATCTGAGCTAAGAGCCTGCCTTTTATTGTGAGAGTTTTGCATATCCTCACTATGACTCACTCTAACTATTCTTCCATTAGTCACTTTGCCTGTTCTTCACTGACTCATCTCAGACATCACTTGTCACTTCCTGTGTGACACTGACTTTCTGAGCTCTGTTTCCTGTGTCTGCTTCCACACTGTTCTTGTTTTAGTGATTAAAGGTGTGGATCACCACTACATTCTGAATATTGGGATTAAAGATCCTTAACATTCTTTCTACATTCTATCTGGACTACAAAGGCCTCTAAATACGATTCCTTCATATAGACCCCTGGAATATAGACCCCTCCTAGCTTTCACACAGGTCTATTCCTTGACAGTTTGTTTACATGTAAAGTGAGTTTCTTGAAGGGAACTTTTTTCCCTCTTTGTTGAACTGGTTTGTATCTTTTACTAGTGGTAATTTAGTCCATTTACATTCAAGGCTAGTAATGATATAAAAAGTATACTGTCATTTTGTTGATTTAAAAATGTTACTCTCTCTCTTTTTCCCCATTCCCTTTCCTCCCTCTCTCACTGAGACAGGATCTCACTGTGCAGCTCAGGATAGTCAGGAATTCACCTCCTGTCTCAGCCTCCCGAATGCTGTAGTTTCAGACTTGGGCCACCTTACCTGGTTTCAGTAGTTCCTAGGCATTTTGTCTCAGGCGTATTTTGTAAGGTCCATTTGGAGGTGATAGACTTCTTCTGCATGGGCTTGTCTTAGGTCTTTATTTTTATTCCATACCCTCTTGGCCTACAAGAATTCTGCTAAGCAATCTTCTGCTAATCTAATTCAGTGGGCAAAGGGGACAGGGCTTGGCTTAGCCCTTAGCTGTGGCTTCAGACTTTTTCTGTGTACTTCTTTCTGTGTCCTCTGTTTATCTTGCACTTCTGACAGTTTGACTAATACATTGTGGGCTGGATCTCTTCTTGGCATGTCTTCTTGGGGACTTATTGTGCTCCTAGATGTGTATCCACAATAAGAGAAGTTGTCAGCTATTGTTTTATTGGGTAGATTTTTCTTGCCTGTCCTTTCCTTCATCCTTAGGTAGTATAAAATGCAAGAATACACTCTTTAAGAAAGAGTGGACTCAGCAGAACAGTAACGGCCTTGGTCCTATCAGGCTTTCATCTCTCTTCTTGCTGTCCCTTCCCTTCCCCACCTCCCCCAGGGAGGACACTTCCATGAGAGGGATACGCTTTTCTTGGAAGCCCATTTTACCCAGAATTCAGTCTGTTATAAATTAATATATAAGATGTATAGAGATTTGAGCATTCCTAAAGTTGAAAAAAATTTACTAAGCCCAACCTAGTTGATTGAGAAACAACCTGTTTCATAATCTCTAGCTCCTCCCAAGACCCTGAGGCCCTGCCACCTGGACACTTGGTGAAGTACAATCAAGGCAGAGTTGCATACAGATGGCTTCGAGGAGGGCTAGAATCTCAGGTGAGGGTCTAATGACCCTTCCCAAACCCTCCTCTCAGGAAATGTCAACATTCCACAGGCCTCTCCTAATGGTCTCTTGCAAGCTGGCACAGCTGATTTGACTATGTTTGGAGGAAAAACCATACTCCAGAACCTGTCTTGTAATATCTGCACACACACACACACACACACACACACACACACACACACACGCTAAGCTGTGCCATTAGAATCAGCGGTTCTCCACCAGTGGTTCAGAAAACATATTCCCCATGGTCTTAGGAACTGAGACACCATTCAGTAGCAAAATTACAGTTATGAAGTACCAATGAAAATAATTTTACGGTTGGAGGGTCACCACAACACGAGGAACTGTATTAAGGGGTTGCAGCATTGGGAAGGATGAAAGCCACTACACTAGGGTAAAGGCTAACAGCACTCTGAGCATGCTCCCCTGAAGAGGAAGTTCCTCAAGCTGGTTCAAGCTAAGCCAGCTAGTCTACCCCTGCCAGCTGTTGTTTTTTTGTCTTGTTTGGTTAGTCTTCACCAAGTATCAGTTCCTCTTGAGCTGGTGGTAACCACCACATATTCCTCACGTTCTGTTTTGGGACCTCTTTGTTAGTCCTTCCTTAGCTAACCTTCCTAACCAAACATGTTATGCAAGTTCCCCCTCCAGAACAATCCCAATGCAGACTCCAGGAAGCTTTCTGAACTGGGCTACTGTGGGGGTCCCTAGTAAATAAAAAGATAGAAAGAGCAGCTAAGCAGCCAAACTTTAGTCAGACTTCTAAGAGCACCAAAATTGTATAGGCCCAAGTCAGGGGCAGTGTGACCCAGAACAGTTCCCAGAGTTAAAGAAAAACAATGTCCGTAAGAAAAACACTTTCTAAGACAAGTAAGACGGCCTTGGGCTAAAAGAGTTTCCCCACGTAGACAGCCCATGGCCTCGGGCTAAGGGTCTTCCCCCCTACCCCCATTGACTAAGACCCTAAAGTTTACATTTTCTAGGAGCCCACAACCTTGCTATATGCCAGCACCAATCAGTTTAAAGGTTAACTGGCCCCTACCTATCAAAATGGGAAAACAATTTGGGGACCAATCGACTTGTCCCAATTCGGTTTGTGCCTAGCAACCACTTGGACAGTAAATAAAAAGGCTTGCTTTTTGCTCCTCGGGGTGCTTCTATCCTGTGTGTTAGAACGGTCCCAGTATACTGGAATAAATCCTCTTGCTGTTTGCATCGATATCCTGTCTGTGAGTCTCTGTGGGGGTGTGGCGTTCCGGTTTGGGCCCTGGGGGTCCTGGTTCGGATCTCTGAGGTCCAATACTACAAACCTGTCCCTCCGACCATTGGGAAGTTGCCTGTGTCCACCATTATAGGGTCTCTGGGGCTCTCCCACTCGCCCTCTTCCCTGATGTGGGGCCTCAGCTGGAGAGCAAGAAACACATTTGTTTGCACGCTTTCATCGTGCTCCCTGGGCCTCTGTTCCAGGCCTTTGTGCTGTGCAGGTTCCTGGTTCTCTTTCACTCTGGCCAGCACCACTGGCCTCAAGATGTCGCTGTTTATTTGCTACCCTGCTGCTTTGTAGAAGAGAGGCAAGTTCTAGGTAACCATGGTAACCTGGCCTTCTCTCCAACTCAGATTTGTAAAAGGTTGCATACTGTTCCAAATTGCGACTGTGATAAAAACTTAGTGCTTTTTGTTTCCTTTTAAAGAAATCCGTTACTTTAAGACAAACAGATTTGTTTTCTCAGTTTTCTTTGAGGCAGGGTGTTATTGTTTCCAAGACTGACTTGAAACTTGCTCAGCAGCCTGGGTGGCCTCAAACCCATGGTCCTCCTGCCTCAGCCTCTGGAGTGCTAGAATTACAGATGTGTATAATGTTCAACTATTGTTAGCATTAGAGCTCTATAATTTTTAATATTATAGGTAATGGTTCAGTAGTGTCATTTTTTGGTATCTCTTAAATAAATTTTAAGACTTGACATTGCTATATTGAAGTATATGCTTATTAAAAACACTTGTTATGTTGTTAATATTTAAGTTTTGATCAATGACCTAGAGAATTAACAAGCGTCAAAGTACAGATATTATTATTAGTGGCAGTAGTAGTATATTTATTTATTTATTTATTTATTTATTGTTTTTTTCTAGACAGGGTTTCTCTGTTGTAACTCTGGCTATCCTGGAACTCACTCTGTAGACCAGGCTGGCCTCGAACTCACAGAGGTCCACCTGCCTCTGCCTCCCAAGTGCTGGGATTAAAGGCGTGCACCACCACTGTCCTGCCAGCTATTTTGTTTTAACTTGAACCTTTTTATTATTGGAATTGTAGACACTTTTCATCAAGACACTTTCTTGTTGAAAATCACTTGACCATATCATTTGCTCATAGGTTTTTTATTTTTATTTTTATGAGTACTTTATATAGTAAAGATACCAATTACTCATAATAAATATGGCCCTAGAGCTTATGATTCTCACGTTTACCCTGTGTTAGGTAACCCTGTTACCCTTTTCTTGCTTTCATGTTTGTATCACGACGGAATGAAAATCATAGCACATTTTAAACACCTCTGCTCAGGAAGATCAGCTTTGGAAGAGACCAATTACTGGAAACAGTGTTATCAAAAAGTAATTAAATTCATAAAACTATAAAAGTATTGGGATCACTGAAGAACTCTTTATTTGGGCAATAAAGGAAACCTCAGATATATTTGAGCAATGCATACTCCATCACTATACCTCCCTCCACTCCCCACAACTGCCTACTGCTCTGTGTGCTGGGTTTGAGAACCACCAGTATTGGCAATGTGAAAATCAATGGACCAAGTCCAAGAAGCAACCAAACAGGTGGCTTTGTAAGGCTCTGTGTGAGAAGATATCCAGAATGGGAATTACTTAAATTACTTACCCTCCCCCTGCCCCCCCCCCCCCCCCCCCCCCCCACACACACACAAAGAGAGAGGTTCTTAAGACCTGCCTTTTCGAAAGCTGAAATTACTTACAGCATCCTATTCGGAAGAATATATAAATCCACACACCACAGATAAGAGGAAGCCAGTTGTATGAAAACTTAGTTTTTATAGGCACTTTATGGAATACTTCAGTACTTTTTACAACCTTTATAATCATTTAACAAAATAGAGTTGAAATTAAAAATTGAAACAAAATTATACATTTTATTAAAAAATCTTTAAGTTCTCTTATGAATCACATAATACAATTAAAAGCACTGCCCCTGTTTAATGACAACTTTTTTCAACTTCAGTTTATCTAATTATGAAGTCTCCAAAGACTCTCCTCTTGATGAAATTACCTTTCCACTTTGGTTAAATGCCACATTTAAACGCCAATATTAAAATATTTAGCACCTCAAACAGTCACAATTCACTGGCGATTTGCTCCAGCCTGCACACTGACCATGGAGAAATAGATGCCTTTCTGAGCCAGCAGCTGCTGGTGGGTGCCATGCTCCTTGACCTTGCCGTTCTGAATCACCACGATCAAGTCTGCGTTCTGGATGGTGGACAGGCGGTGCGCGATCACAATGCAGGTGCGGCCTTCCCTGGCTTTGTCCAGGGCCTCCTGGACAACCTGTTTCACAACCAAACAAAAGACTTGTGATAAAGCAGCCTCTTCTTTAGTTCCCCTCCATAACCAGACCCAGGATTTCTCTACTGTGTGTAGTAGTACGCTGTTGCAGAGGCTCAGCAAAGAAGACTCGGAGGCATTTTCATAGCACATCAGTGCTATCATGTGCAATTAAACAACTCCCACAGAAATCCAACACCTGCAGATAATACAAAATGCCCTAGATCTAGGATAGCCCCTCATCCAACAGTGCATAAGACAATTTCAAACATAACTAAAAATAAACTTCCTAACAACTGTGCCCTTCTTTAATCATGTTGTCAGAAAAGGCAAATTAAAACCATGCTGATTCTGTCTTATGGAAGTAAAAATGACTGACACCAAAAAAACGTAGGACAGCATACTCGGGCAAGGGTGAGGAGAGAGGAGAGCCCTTATGCACTGCTGGTGAACATCCACTATGAAAATCAGTGTGGGAGACTCTCAAAACAAAAAAGGAAACATATAATCAGCTGTACCTGTGCCTGCGTATGTACCCAAAGGTTCTAAGTCATAATACCAGAGATAGGTACTTGCATATCTGTGTGTGTGCGCGCACACACACACACACACACATATGTATGTGTATATATATATGTATATATGTATATATATATATATATATATATATATATATATATATATATATATATAACAGCCACCATATGGACCCAAGCCAGATGCCATGAACAGATGAATAAATAAAGAAAATGTGGCACATTTACACAACAGAGTTTTATTTGGCCATGAGGGAGTAATGTTAAAATTGGGAGATACCAGGTTAAAAGATATAAGCCAGACTCAGAAAAGCCGATACCACATGTTTGTCTCCTATGCAGAATTTACACTTAAGTGTATATGTGATATAAAAGTAGAGGGGAGATTGCTGGAGGCTGGGAAAGGTTGAAGGGAGAAGAGGGAACTAGAGGGCAATGAGGCAAAACAAAAGACAAAATATTGCATGGTTTTTTCTCATACGTGGATCTAGGTGTAACAGCAACTATAGGTTTTACATATATAATATAGATTTTTGAGTGTGAAAGTAGAAAGGGTAATGTGTGTGGTGATGGATGGGGGAAGGTAGTCCGGGGCAAATATGATAAAATAAAATATGATTTAAAATGATTAAAATATAATAAAGATAAAATATCATATTTATCAAATATGATTAAAAAGTACAATGATAAAGATATATAAAATATCATAATGAAAACCATTATTTTGTACAATAAAAATTTTAACAAACTAATAAGAAAAACAGTCTTATCGGTGAACTATGACAAAGTTTAGAGATTGCGGGATCTACTACATCAGAAACAAAAAATGAACCCCTTTAGATTAGTTCTGAGACATGAGGTATCTAATTTTAAAGTAAGGGCAGTGAACACAGTCCATCCAACACAGTCCATTTACAAACACTCATGTGCCAACAACCCTAAAGGCAGGCCTTCTGCCCGACTCCACAGCACAGGCGGAAAGCTGGGGCACAAGCCAAAGCCGGCATGATCATCTCTGATCATCTGCCTTTCAGACAGCCGGGCTCTTAACCTCTTTCGATCTGGAAGGCATCAGCGGCATCTGTCTTAGGGCTCTGCCAGACTTCCACCTCCTCTCAGCCTCAGTTCTTCAGAGGCCGCTGCAGAGGCCTTGCCTGCAGGAGCCACTGCAGCCAGCACCCAGCTTGCAGGCAGAGCAGGGAAACAGCAGCCAAGCCTATTCAGCTCATCACTTAAGGTCTCCTAAGTGCCAGCTGCAGCCATGTTCATCCTCCACCGGGAGGGAGCCAGCGTCAGCAAGGCTCGGCTATGTGGCTCAGTGTTCCCCGCTGTGGCAGAGGAAGAGCCAAGTGCAGCCCTTACCTTCTCGCTTTCCGTGTCCAGCGCTGACGTGGCTTCGTCCAGCAGCAGAATGTGCGGCCGTCTGACGAGGGCGCGCGCGATGGCGACGCGCTGCTTCTGCCCGCCCGACAGCTGAGTCCCCTTGTCTCCTACTCTGGTGTTGTATTTCTGTGAACGGAATTAGGTTGTTACGAAAACAGAGTAGATGACAAAGTCCAAACACAGTTTGATCACAGTTAACAGGCTAATTAGATACATTTTGTTTCAGAGGCTAAAAGTAGGTTCACACAAAGCTAAACAAACTGGGGGGGGGGGGGGGGAAAGCCTAATTGGTAGGTTTAATCATTCTTTTTGAAAACAGATATTTGGGTTCCAAAATTATATGCTTTACTGCAAACAAGCCCAAATTTCTCTGTACAGGAATATGGCAATTCCTTTATCTTCTGTCTCCTGGTTTCATTGTATTTGTAACAAAGATTGGCAAGAGAAAGAAAATGATTTGAACAGCTGCCCATAATAACAGAACCATCTTGTGACCAGTAGGTGACACCCTCGGCATGACTTTAAACTGAGCAAAGAAAGATAATAGCTTTTTTTTTTTTTTGGTGTGTTTCTCTTAAATTATCTCTACCATATAAGGTGTTGAGGAATTCCACTGAATTTAAAACAGATCCTTCTTTACGCAAGTCTAGAGTTTTCCAAAACCATCCCCCTATCAATCTGAACAGCAGGGGACTGCCACAAATTATTATATACAATGACAAAGACAGAGGCTAAAAGATTGCGTAGCATCAGAAAGCAGGAGAGGAAGTACAGTACGTGTAACTGGAAAACAGACAACCTCATTTGCAGGTCTTCGGTGGGCTAGAATTCATCAGACACGCAGCTCTGATTCTCTCGAACTTGACTGTAAAATCCATGCTCTCTACAACAGTGCTATTTTTGTTTATTTTGTTTGGCTACTCTAGTTCTACGGTAGGCAGAGGAAGGTCTGCATTTGTAGAGAGGAAGGGCCCTGGTCAGGATGGAAAGACACTTGGACCAGGTTCCACACCTAGGCTACCAGACTGCATCAATTCAGCAGCGATCCTTGGGGAGCAGAGCCGGGTGGTGCTGTTAACTCTGCAGGAAGGAGACACACTGGGGCTGAGTAAGGCTAGGTCTAGGGCTAAGCACTCAGAAGGAGTGCTAGGAGAAGGGCTGAAAAGTCTGCATTTCTAAGGCGAGGATTCAAGCTTTGACAAGCAGTGATTTCATCATCAGCAATGGGGTTTGTATCACCCATGGTTGGAGGACAGGCCTCCTTCCGGGGCACTCGTTTGGGAGGAGCAGTTATCCGCGGAAGAGCTCAATGGAAAGAGATAACTTGGGAAGAGTTGGGGCCACTTGATCTTGCCATCCCTCCCATGAGGTCTCTGTCTTCCTGGCTGGCTTGAGGCTTATTTTATAGAGGGCAGTTCCTGTAATAAATAACTAGCGGCAACAGAAGGAGGTATATTATTTGGATAAGGCCCGGAGCTAACGAGATGGCTCAGTGGTTACAAGTACTGGCTGCTCTTCTAGAGAACTCGGTGATCTCCGGCACATACATGGTAGTTCGCAACAGTCTGTTATCTCCAGTCCCATGGTATCTGATGTCTTCTTCTGGCCTCTGTGGACACCAGGCCTGAATGTGGTGTACAGGCGTGCATGCAGGTAAAACACCCGTACACGTAAAATAAAAATAATAAAATTAAAATAACTAAAGGGCTTAGGATAGAGCCAGAGGTCAGATTTATCTAACTTACTGGAGGGAGTGAGAGAGAGTCCACAGGACAACAGCCCAGGGAACATCTCAATAATCAATGTCATAGTGTAGCCTGCAGCCTGTGAAAGTCACAATGGTAAGAAACTGTACAATACCATGGACTTCTCAATGACTCAGCCCTAATTGGAGAGTCCTCTTTCTGACATGGGTCCAGCTATCGGCCTGGCCTAACTCCAGAATGAAGCTTGAAGCTTGCAGAAGAGCTGCAAAGTGACGGACGGAAGAGAAATGGAGAATGAGGAGAGATGCTAATGACTGCTTCTTTGGCAAGACCAGAATCAGGAGACATAGATACAGCATCCTGGCCTTTCACTGAAGGGTGGCACCTCCAGCCCAGAAGCTGTGGGTCTGTACCAGGCCTCCTCCTAGACAGTTCCCAGATACTTTGCTCTTTCTTCACAAGGACTCACATGATCAGGTAAACTTAACATCGGACATGCAAGCAAAATGTGGCCAGATAGGCATATACATGAGGGATATGTTTTGGCTGTTACGTTTTCTTTGGTAATCTTAATTTGGAGAGAGACATACATCAGGCAGGGAGTCGATGAACTGGTGGATGTTGGCCTCCTTGGCCGCCTTCACGATCTCATCCTGGGACACAGTCCGGCTGTTGTCTCCGTAGGCGATGTTCTCGGCGATGCTGCGGTCAAACAGGATGGGCTCTTGGGACACGATGCCCAGCTGTGCTCGGAGCCACTGGACATTGAGTTGCTTTATCTCTCTGCCATCTAGAAACTGGGAGCAAGGGTTCACAGAGCAACTTAGGACCAGCACAATTCAGATTTAGCAAAACCTTCACCATTGTTTCATACTTTAAGACTGCGGGGTTGCCGTGAGATGAAAGAAAAATTTGCTTATATCACTTTGGATTTTTAAGGTTTGCTCAGGCATACCATAACTGTATACTTCGGGGAGAAATATCCCGTTTCTCATGTTTTAACCTTGGCTTTTGATTTATGCACTAATAAGCAGAATAATGACCCTCCTTCCAAAAATATCCATGTCCCCATCCCTCGAAACTATGAATGTATTTTGTCAAAGAATCATTAAAGTAGCACATAGCATGAAAGCACTGATTAGCTAACTCTAAAATAAGATGATTATCACGATTATCCTGGTGTAGCCAAGGTGTTCCTGAGGTTCCTAATTGTGGAAGAGGGGAATGGGAACAGGCTATTCTGAGGTGTGCGACAGGAAAAGACTTGGCCAGCTACTGCCGGCTTTGAAGACTGGGGAAGGGGCCATGACCTAGAAGATGCAGAGCAGCTTGTCTCTCTGAAGGAATGCTGCTCTACTGTCGTTTGTACTTTAGCCCAGTGAGATCTATTCTATAGGCCTGAGGGCTTACAGAAATTGATATCTGTGTGTGGGACTCAGGGTGGACAGATAGACAAGCGTATGGAAGGATTCATGGTATAGCCAACACTGAGTCAGGAGTAGGAAAGGGGAGGTCATCCTTCCCCTAGATGACTGTGCAGAA
This sequence comes from Cricetomys ansorgei, assembly GCA_026225945.1. Lineage (NCBI taxonomy): Eukaryota > Metazoa > Chordata > Mammalia > Rodentia > Nesomyidae > Cricetomys > Cricetomys ansorgei. Next base: position 52,844,411 of record JAMJFZ010000056.1, on the reverse strand, counting down.
GCAAGGGAATCCGCTGCAAAGATGTGCTGATAAAACCCTTTTCTGATACAGATAAGTCACAGTAAACTGTGTAGAAAGCCGAGAGAGTAGCATTCAAGTGAGAGAGCTGTTAATGGCTTCTGATGAAGACCCCAACACCATGGCTTTGAATAGTCAAACAATAATTATAAGTGTGACTGGGCCTCTGGAAGAACTCTGGCCAGAACTAGGGTAAAACTTCACCAAGGCAGGAATGCATTTCTACATGTGAGACTGGCAATTACGAGGGTAGAGGCCATGCCCTGACTTTGCTAGTATCAAACCCAGTTGCCATGGGAAGTACCCTGCACATCTACTCTCCTGGCTTTCTATTCATTTTAATAAGTCAAAGTGGAAAATAAAGGATGGAGAGGAGCAGTAAAATACGTAAAACTATGTGAGAGGCTTGGTAGTGCAGCCTAGTACCCAGCACTTAGCAGCAGAGGTGGAAGATCCCGAGGTCAAGCCACTCTCAGCTACATGCCAAGTTCTAGGCCAGTTTGGACTATATTGCAAAACTCTATCTTGAAGCAAACACACAAGCAAGAAAATCATACAAGAATAAAGCTAAACAGTGGTCCTGTTAGAGGGGGGATTGTATTTTACAAATGGAAATCTGAAGAAATAAGCCTTAAAGAAATAAAGAAATTTCTTCTAAGAGCCAGGTAGTGGTGGCGCACACCTTTAATCCCAGCACTCAGGAGGCAGAGGCAGGTGGATCCCTATGAGTTGGAGGCTGGCCTGGTTTACAGAGTGAGTTCCCGAACAGAAAGAGAGAATAAAAGAAAGGAAGAAAGGAAGAAAGGAAGAAAGGAAGAAAGGAAGAAAGGAAGAAAGGAAGAAAGAAAGAAAGAAAGAAAGAAAGAAAGAAAGAAAGAAAGAAAGAAAGAAAGAGAGAGAAAGAGAATTTATTCTGTCTAAATCCCAGATTCCAGTCTTAAGAAATCTGTTCATTTCACCAGATACAATAACATTCTTGGCCCCAACTATAACTGTAAAACACACACGATTTGGAAACTATTTAATACCCATACTTGCCAAAGAATCCTACCTTTAAGAAAGACACGTTTGGAAGCTCACAATGTAAAACAGACTGATGCACAGTTTCTGTGGTGGAGGCAAACCAGTGGTCTGATGGGTGACCCAGGAATTCTGTGGAACTTATGAAAATTGCTCACCCAATCCTAGCCTGCACGAATGCCTATCTAGGAAAGTATAATGTGGTAAGGAAAAGTGTAAGGCTAATCAAAATGATTAGCTCTATTATAGACTGTTAAATCTACTAAAGGGGACAAAAGATCCTGACGGTGGGACATGGGGACAGACTGGAGAGTGGGGAAAGGCAATCAGGGGCAGACTCAAGTCAACAAGAGCTAGGCTGCTCTGACTGTCAAGCATGTATAAATTCCAGGACGGAAACAGCAGGAACAGCGCTCTGCGTGGGAGGGAGGCTAGGAAGAGTCCAGAATCGAAAATTCTAGTATTCGGATTTTGTTATGAATTTTTTTTTTATTTCAAAATATTCACTTTTGCTCTTGGTGTATATTAATCTACAAAATTATACTGTTCCCCTTCCTCTTTCTAGTAATCCGTCTTCTGCTTTGATGTTATTTTTTTTAATATTAAACCTAACTTCCACAGACAAGAGAAAATCCAGTTTGTGTGACTTCACACTCTCCATTCCTGAAGATGGTATAATTTCATTCTGTTTAACTGAGTAATATTCCATCGTGTACAAAGTCTGAGTTCTGAGGTCAAATTTTAACAACAAAACTTAAAGCATAAAATCAGAACTCAAAAAAAATTTTTTTAATGAAGTAAAAAGATGTAAAGCATTTATAACTTAAAGAATTAACTGAGTAAAGTAAGACTGTTTTTGAATAATCGCTGTGTAGAAGTTTAAAAAGGCATGGGCATCAGATTAGAAATTCTCCCTTCATCCTTGTCATTACGGCAGCCAGGGTCCCTGGGAGCTGACGGGCATCAGTGTTCAGGTCATGGTTCTTATCTCTGCAGCAGCTGTAAGCTCTGACTATGTGGACACCTATAACTAAAATGCAAACATAATAGCAATGTCCTGTTCTGAATCCTGCTTCTTTGTACTCTTTTCCCTATACCCACAACATTCATTTAAATTCACAGCCAAATAATGCTTCAGAGTCCTCCATTTATGCATATGCATTTTACTCGTTTTTACTTATATGCATGTGCCTCGGTCTGTATATGTGCACTGCATGCACACAGGAGGCCATATAATCCAGAAAAGGGGGGTCAGATCCCCCTGGAAATGGAGTTGCAGGTGGTTGCGAGCCACCGCGAGGGTGCCTGGAACCGAACCCTGGTCCTCCGCAAGGGCAGTTAGCGCTCCTGACTGCCGAGCCATCTCCTCAGGCCTCCAGATTCCTCCTCTCGAGCGCCCAAGTGTCTCCCACCCCTGCTGCTACTCTTACCTGTCCCACTGTTGGCTGCTCCGTTGCCCACACTCTCCCAAACCTCCACGATTCCCCCATCCATTCTTCAGATGTGCTAAGCTGTTGGTTCCCACCACCTCTTTACTGAGAGTGCAAAGCGTTAGGAACTGCCCACTAGTTTACCTCACATCACCACATCTTCTCGGTCCTCATTATCTAACACGCCCCCCCCCCCGCGCCCCCCCCCCCCCCCCCCCCCCCCCCCCCCCCCCCCCCCCCCCCCCCCCCCCCCCCCCCCCCGTCCTCATTGACATCTTTTCCTTCTTAAAACACCATCTTTGGCTTTCATGTCCTTGTCACTCCTTTCCCATCTCTCACGCTACTTTAATTCTTGATGCCTTTCTCACGCAAGGGAGATGGGTGGTAAGTAGGCTCCTTGCAAAGAAAAACAGAGGAGCACCATTGATGGAGAAGGTGTTTCAGGCAGATGGCACAGCTTAGACAGCAAACTTGATCTGTAGGATGTTTCTCAGTGGGGTAAAGATGTGAACACCAAAACATGGCTTATGATCAAGAGTTAACAATATTCAGGCATTTGGATGACGGGACCTAAGATGATCTGAACATGAGAGTGTGCTCACCACTGTTCCGGCCATGGGGTCGTAGAACCGCTCGAGCAGCTGGACCACGGTGCTCTTCCCGCAGCCACTGCTGCCCACCAGGGCCAGCGTCTGGCCCTTCTTCACCTCCAGGCTCAGCCCCTGAAGCACTGGGATGTTGGGTCGGGTGGGATAGTTGAACACGACTTCATGAAATGTCACACTTCCTTCCAGCGCTTTCTGGAATGATAATAGCAGTCGTTGATTTGATTATGGCAATGCTGAAAACACAGAGTAGAGCTGACCCTCGCTACCTGCCAGGTGAGACAAATCAAAAGGACCCATCTTTCCCTGGGTGCTGGGGTGATTCTTAGGCACTGTTAAACACTACTGAGTACTGTAAGCTCTGTGCTGAGTACTCACTAAGTCTTTATTGTACATACCCTTTTTAATCTTTTCCATGAATGATTAAAACTGTCAAAAATGGGCTATTTGACAGGCCCTTTTCTTAATCTCTGGCTTCCTTGAGCAGAAGGCTGTCAGCTAAGCAGCCCCCTTGACAGCGGGATGAACTGCCCTCGTGACGTTTTGGCTGCATTGAACACATCATGACTGCAGAAAGCAGTGCTGCAATTACAGCTGCTTGCTGCAGAGGCGCAGTTTCAAGGGGGAAAAGAACTCTTTCCAGCCATGACTGTTTCAAATAACTCGCCAAGGTTTTCGCCGTCAGCAACCACAGGGAACTGCAGCAAGCATCTCCACCCAGGACAGCAGAGAGCACTGGTGGCCTAGCAGAAGGCCTGTGATTAGTGTCAATATAGTCTGGATATATTTGTCTTGGTATCCAGGTCTTTGCTTGCTACTCCCGCTCTTTCTCATTAGTGGAGTGGGCTGCGCTGACGTCACAAGAAGAGAGAGCATGGCACCAGCGGAGCAAGGCTGCAGTGGCAACGAAGGGTGGCTGAAGAGTTTTATAGAGAATGGCATGGGTGGAAAGTGGAGGTGGAGATGATGAAGACTGCGGACAGCTACAGATGAGAAACTCTAGGTCCCAGCTGTCGGAAGAACTGCAAAGCTTTAAGGACAAAAGTCCTGATGCCCTAGAGTCAAGACCTGTAACGCTAACTGTTGTAGAAGCTAAGGGTCCTGACGCTGGAGTCCTGCCCAACAGCTGTAATACTTAGCAAATGCTGCCTGCTGCCTGCTGCTGCTGCTCACACTCTGTCAGTCAGCAAGAATTACAATACTTTCAAATTACCAGGGTATTAAAGCCTAGAGCAATAAACCCCTAAAAAGCACCTTGTTACCATAGTCTCTAGCTTCTAAAGTCTGGAGCATTAGGCTCCCCAGTTCTCAAAGCTCAGAGCCTGCCAGTTCAGGCTTGGTCACTCAAGGGCTTAGGACTCCTAACAATGAAAGAGTTCTAACCATACGCTCATGGATTCTATCCATAGGGAGCAAAAAGACCCCACGATGAGCAACAAATTGAGTGACATTCTACTATTTCAAAGATCTAGAGTCTAATAAAGAGAGTCCAAGAGAATGAATGTTTTGGCCAGCAAAGCTGGTTCTGTGCATAGGGACCTTGCTACTGAGCCTGACAACTTGAGTCCCAGCTCCAGGATCCACATGGTAGCCGTAGAGAACCGACTCCTAAAGTTGCCCTCTGACCTCCACACGTGCGCTGTGAGCCTCCCCACACCTATACAACTGAATAAAGACGGAATTTTAAAAAAAATCTTAAAAAAAGAGAGAATCAACGTATTTATGCCCTAAGGTGTTAACACCATCCAAATGCATAACACAAATGTAATAAGAGCCTTTCCTCCAGAATTTGCCTGCAAAGAGGATACTATTCTTATCTCTCTGTAAGTGTCACAGAAAGCACTAGATTTCATTATGCGTTAGTACCTAACGAAATAAACCCAAGGCCTAGAAGATTTTATATCACAAACAATATATTAAAAAGCACAAATTTTATTAAAGTTCTTCTCCAAATACTTCTATCCGTGGGGTTAGCAGGTCAGGTAACTGAAGGACGAACTCACCGGCTTTAGGCCTTCTGTGCTGTAGCTGTCAATCTCAGGGGTCTTCTCAATGATCGTGATGATATGCGATGCTGACACTTTGGCTTTGGCGTAGTCAGGAGCGAACGAACTGGCATTCCCAGCTGCCATGGCACCAAAGACGACGGCTGAAAATACCCTGAGGGAAAAAAGAAAAAAACCACGATGTGCACAGAGCCACGGCTGCTGTGGAAGCATGCTGCTAGTTCTACACCCGAGAGCAGGATGCTGGCTGACCACTGCTCTGCATGAAGAGAAACCATACAGAGGAACTATGACATCACCACCATGGTCCCCCCTGTGCCAGTCGAGCCCTGATACTTATCACCACCTGCTTTGCCCCACTGTAATGCCACAGGTTCACAGAAGATGAAGCACCACAGCCAAAAGCTGGCCTGATTCTCCCAGGGTCTCCCCAGAGGAAGAGCGTATGATGTTCCCTGCAGTTCTTTGTCACCATCTCCGCTTCACTGTCAGTGGGAACCCTTTAGAAGGAAGCCTGCTTGGCTTCCCTAAGGGCTCCTTTACCCAGAGTGGATGGAATCACTGGACCAAGGGCTGTGGGTTTCAGACAAGAATGAAGGGATGCTCTCACCTGCTCCTCCCCAGGCAGGTCAGACAGCACTCCACTCCAGCCTCCCAGGTCCCAGAGCCACACCTGAGGTCCCCCACCCTGTCCCTTGCCACATACCAATGTCTGGCAGCTGAGGCAAACTTTTCGCATTCTTTGTCAAAAGACCATCATGAGGTTGCTCTGTTTCCTATTATGTATTCACAAGTTTGTTCAAAATTGAAAAAGAAACCTTTTTCTTTTCCTGAACAGTATTAAACAGAGCAGGATGCTGGCTGACCTGTCTGATTACAGTACTAATGGCCATGATTTAGTACCTCCATGTCAATAGCATTTGTGTTTATCTGAACAATGATGGCTAAGGAAACCATCCACCACTTTTTAATTGACCTATATTACGGTTTACAGAAGAATGGAAAGGTACCCAGCGCTGTGATTTGACTATGTAATTGCCTCCACAGACTCATCATGTGTTTGAACACTTGGTCTCTTGCTGATGGCTCTGTTTGGGAAGGCTGTGTTACATTTAGGAGTTGGAACCTTGCAGGAGGAAGTGAGTTTCCGGGGACAGGCCTTGAGGTTTTATATTTTGTCTTAACTTCCTGTTCATTCTGACTCCTGACTGCTGATGCAAAGGTAACAGGTGGGTGTGTCCACAGTTCGGCTGCCACACCTTCCCTGTCATGGTGGAATGTATCCCCTCAAACTGTAAGCCTGGATAAATCTCTCTCTCTTTTTTTTTTTCTTTTTGTTTGTTTGTTTTGGGTTTTGTTTTTTTGAGACAGGGCTTCTCTGTTGTAACTCTGGCTGTCCTGGAACTCACTCTGTAGCCCAGGCTGGCCGCAAACTCACAGAGATCCATCTACCTCCCAAATGCTGGGATTCAAGGCGTGTGTCACTACCACCTGGCAAGTTTTCCTCCTTTAAGTTGCTGTTGTTGATGTTTTATCACAGTGACAGAAAAAGCAACGAATGTACCGGAAGAACAAAGTGCATCGCTAAAAGATGTTCTTTATGGAGACTGCCTTCATTTTTAAGCAGCACACATTCAAAAAGTAACTTACAGTTATTGAAAAGCAGAGTGAAGGGAACAACCAACTTTACATCTGGGAAGAACTACCTCAAACAATTATAAAACAAGAAAAGTTTAAAATGAAACCCTTCCTTAAATGCATGGCAGTGTGGCTGGTTACAAAACAGCCAATTCGTTCATGTCTCCCTCTGACCTTTGCAAATAGTTTTGTTTAAAAACAACAACAACACAACAAATGAAACAAAACAAAGCAAAAAAATGAAGTGTGGTTTCCAACCCTCTGAATCTGGGCTTGCCTTGTGACTTACTTCAATGACCAAGATAAGGCAGAAGTCACTGCTGTCGGTTGGATGTCTAGGATTCAGAGGGTCTCCTATGCTTTGTGTGCCTGTTCATTTTCATTTGTATATTCATGTTCTTCTCCCTCCCTCCCTCCTTTCCACTACTACAAGACTTCTGTAAGATAAGGCATACATAGAGGACAACTCTTTTGCCCACTAGCCAACTACCCTATGTCTTCCTGGAACACAGAAGTGAGGTTAGATGATGGGTTTAGATACCCAGCTTACATCAGTACAACTGACTTATGCACAAAATCAATGTTTTTAATTCCATGTCACTGAGGTTTACTAGCTGAGTGGCTGGTAGTTGGAACGGCATCATATTCTCACAAAATCTAGGAAACGTGTGACAAAAATCTCCTTACATATCACGTCATGCAGCTACTGAGATGCATCTGCATTTGTGATGTGGCTATCACACCACAGACCGGAAAGGACCTCAGAGATATCAAGTCTAGCTGTCAATGGTGACGCCTAGACACTTCCCCTAAATTGACCTGCACCTGCTGCTTTAATAGGTACCATGTTTGATTAAGTACATTGCTAAACTATTTTTGAAAGAAGAAAAACCTTCTTCTTTGTTACCCATCATGTACTGGAGCATCCTTCAACAGGCCCTTTGTTACGTGGGTAACTTCTTCACTGCCTTTCTCCATACACATTCATTGTGCCTTAGTAACAGTGAGCTGGAACTGGCATAACACCCACGACTATTCCTGAACACTGGGATTCTGCCACTTCCTTTCTTTGGGGCTCTGTATTCATACTAAAGAAATACATTGCGATTTTTAAAACTACAACTAAATAAGACACGTGGGTGGCAGGCTTCCCTCCTACATTGTTTAAATGTGGGATCGTGTTCTAATGGAAGACTTTTCACAAGGTTCTTCTGGCCTTTCCTAATTAGGAGGTGGATCTTACGAATCAAAAACAAAAACAGATGTGTCAGCAAATGTCATTGCTTCAAAGGCTTGGAACAGAGAAATATATCAAATAATTATCCATCTAAGAATCTAGTACTTACAACATAACGTTTTCAAAATTCATTAGCTGATGCACCACCAAGTAGGCACCAAACCGGAAACAGGCAGCATAGGAAAAATACATCATGGCCTGGGTGAAGGAGAACGTGATCCCAAAGATATGCGCTTTCTTCATAGCGTTTCTGGAAAGAAGACAATCCAAATTCACGCCACTTCATTTCTCCGTCATTCAAGTCACTTACGCTGGGTTGGCAGTGGGGCACGCAAGGGTGACAGATACAACGGATCCCTTTCCTAAAGACCTTAGCTTGATCCCCTTCTATTGTGTGAATTTGGGAAACTGCCTCAGCTCTGAGACCCGGTGGTGTCTGCATCTTTAACGGAGGACAATTACATCTCAGCGGGTTGATGTGCGATAACTAGGCCTGCAACCCTGTAAGAGCCTGTTGGACAGTAAAATGAGCGGGCCTTCCCTTCCTCCACTGTGGGTGGGACACACAGCACAGGTGTCCTGCATCTCCCACACATCTACTGACACCCTCAGGCTGTGGCGACAGGAGCAGGGAGCCCTTGCACGTGCACCTGGACGAGTTGTATCATCCATGCGGTGGAGGGACTTGACGAATGTCCATGGGAGGAAAAGCACATAGTGTCTGGAGCCAGGGAAGGCCTTACAAGGGATCAGCACCCCAGGACTTTCTGAACAACATGCATCTTGGATGGGGAGGTGTGGGCAGGAACAGGGCGGGCCTGGGCAGCCCTTGAGCTGCCTACTCCTGTGTAAACACACTGACTCTGCTCTTGTCTTGTCGCTTACTGGGATTTCAAATTAAAAAAAAAAAATTCCAGAAAAAGAGAGCCTGCCATGATTGTGACAACAGTGCTTGGAAACACTTCAATAAGGCCCAGTTCTTGCCTTGTCCTAGAGGAGAAGCTGAGACTCCAAGGTTGGACTTGTTTATTGTGTCTTGGTCACTAGAGCCCTTGTTCATACTGCTGGAGTAAAGGGAGAAGCGAAGGGCTCCCCAGGAAAGAAAGGAACAGAAAGGATCCTTGGGAGACTCCCTCAATGTCCCACAACCTAATGTTCCATAGAGAACCCAGTACAGCAAACAGCAGGGTCGTTATCCCCACTGCACCCCAGAGGCACTACCAGCTGTCCTGTCCCCCTCCCCCACGTGTCACCAACCTTCACTGGTTCTACCCCGCAGACTCCCCCGTCTAAATTCAGGTCTCCTTTTTTCTCTCTTGATAATCCCAGGTGTTGCTTCTATGAAGTGCTTTCTTCATATGTTCTCTACCTTCTGGATAAAGCAACACCAGAAACTGAAGTCCTGACCAGAAAACTCCCCAGAGCCCTGGCCACTCTTCAGAGCCTCTTCTTACCTGTATGGTGTCTGTATGCTCTGGGCATACATATCTTCAAACTTCTGCTCCCGAGTCAAAGAGACGACAGTGCGGAAGTTTTCTATGGCTTCTGTAGCGATCTGCAGCAAACCAAGCACAAGATCCAATGGGCAGTTAATTTCAATTCTATAAATCACATTAGTAAAAGAAATTTATTATAATGTATCTAGCACTTGGTATTATCTATGAACTCTTCTCTACTATAAAAGAGTATTTAGTAGTTCTCAAACTAAAGTTTAGATCTGTAAGGGAGATCAACTAGTCTATTCCCCTCTCCCCCTCTCTATAACAGAGAATAAAGCTGACAGAGTGCCTAAAACCACTGTCTTTAGTTGGCTTAAAAAAAGTTACTTTAGAATTCAGTATGTCATGCTCTTTCCTCATACAATGGGCATATTTCAACCTTACAATTATTTTGTTTATTCGTTCGAGACAGGGTCTTACAAAGTTTGCAAAGCTAGCCTACTAGAACCTGAGGACTCCCCACTTCAGCCTGAGTGCTGTTAATATTGCCACGCACCTGACGATACCTAACTTTACATATTTTTCAAAATGTGATATTTTTCCCTTTATAAGTTCTAGTGTTTTAACACATGATATCTGGAATATGCTACAAAATAAAAAGTTACATGTTAGCATTTTACACATTAACTTAAACACTGCTTTTCCCCCATGCATACACATCGTTAATAGATTGTGATAGATAAAATAGATTCTTAATTTCGTACCGTTTTCGACAAAATAAAGAGCATTTCTCAAAGCTATTAAATACGTATAGGGTGGCCCTAAAGACAACCTTACCACTACCCGTGTTAACACGGCCTTATCAGCACTTTCAATTCTTACTAAAACCAGCCTTTCCATAAATACCTTTTGAGTGTGGACACTTGTCACTATTAAATGGTTTCCTTAGGGAAAATTCTTGAAAGTAAAAACAATAGGTCAAAGAGAGTAAATACTGTTTGTCATTAACAAATACTAGTCGTACAAATTAACAGGATCCACTGGTATTTCCACACAGTCGCGTGACATGTCCATCTGCTCATCCACCCTCTCCCCTAGCCCCTTCTCAGTCACACACAGTTCTCTCATCTTTTAACACACTCTACGCGCGAGACAGAACATAGACTCATTTGCTTTGCCTCATTTAACACGACATCCTCCAATTCTACTTCCTTGCAAATGACAGGATCTTATTTTTCTTTGTGGCTGAATAACATTCAGGGATAGACATAGACCATCTTTTAACCACTCATCTTTCTGTACCTCTGGCTGTAGAAGAATGAGTTTTCAAAACGCTTTGAGTAATGTGGACTTCAATATCATTTCCCGACTCGTTACTGTCTTCATCTTCTTTCATCCGTTTTCAGTGCACAAATCCTTAGGAATTAGGGTTACTCTTAGGGACTTTGTTGTTGTAGCTATCAGGGACGGGATTCTTAATTTGCCTTAGTGAGGTTTGCTTGGTGTGTAGAAGAGCTACTGACATTTGCTTGTTATGTTGTGTTTGTAGATGCCTCTCCAGTGAAGTTGTCAGTTCTGGTATCTTTTTAGCAAAGTCCTTTTTCTGTTTAATATATGTGGAAAGGAGGATTTCACTCCTTCCTTATTGTTATAATTTTTCTCACGCGTGATCTTTATAGCTAAAATTGAACAGTAAGGATATTAGATATCCTTGTCTTACTCCTGATGTTTTCAGTTTTCCCCCATTCAGTAAATTAACTATATATTTGCCCAAGTACAAGCTTTATTAATGTGTTGAGGTGTGATCCTTCTATACTAGTTAAGGCCTTTCATTGAAAAGGGATATGGAATCTTCTCAAATGCTGTGTCTGGACCTCCTCGGATGACTATGTATTTATTCATGGACCTCATTTTTGAACTGTGCATTGGGCTGTTCTTGCATCCTCGGAATGATTCCAGCTCTGTCACAGTGTACTTTTCCTGTTTTGATTGCTTGAGATAACATCTCATTATGTAACTGAGAGTATCCCTAACTCATTAACTGGGGTTGGCAACAAGCATTCTTCCTGCCTGTCTCATGAATGTCAGGACCACAAGCATTCACAAGAATGACAGGATCACCATGCCTGTCAGCACAGACTCTTCAACAGTTTTTCGTACTCAACTCTGCTTATATTGTGTTGAAGGTTTTTGTATCTCTTGACCAGAGATATTGTTGTTTAGTTTTCTGGGGTTTTGTTGTTCTTTTCTTTTCTTTTCTTTTCTTTTCTTTTCTTTTCTTTTCTTTTCTTTTCTTTTCTTTTCTTTTCTTTTCTTTTCTCTTTTCATCTGTTCTGTCCTTATCAGGTTTTACTAGCTGGGTAATGTTAGCTTTGAAGAATGAGTTTGGAGAGGGTTCTTCTCTTTCTCCCCTGTACCATGGGCTTTTCTGTTGGGAGACTTATCATCCAATCTCATGTTTTTATTGTACTTAGTTTCTTAAACTCCTTAGATTAAGTTTTAGTAGGTCACATTTGTCCAGAAATTATGAGCACTTTTCCCCTTAAAAAAAAATTCCCTAATGGGGCTGGAGAGATGGCTCAGCAGTTAAAAATGTACATATTGCTCTTCCAGAGGATCCAAGTTCAGCTCCCGATAACCACATCGGGCAGCTCCCAAACACCTGTATCTCCAGCTCCAGGGGCACCTGATACCTCCGGCCTCTGTATTCATTCATGTGCATATACCCACACAAGACACATACATATGATTTAAAGTAATGAGAAAATAAAAAAAAATTAAAAAATCCCCTAATGATCCTTCGAGTTTCTAGTAGTTAAACACATTCTTTCCCTTTTAAGTTCTTATTTAGATCTTCTCTTTTGGCTAATTGAGTGCTCAGCAATTTGATCTTTTCAAAAAAACTAGCTCTTTGCTTAATTAGTTTAAGTTGCTTAATCTTTAAAGATGAATTTTCATGTATGTGCATATGCAGGTCATGTGTGTAGAGGTGCCCAGGGGGATCAGAAGAGGGTTTTGGTTCCCCTGGAGCTGGAGTTACAGGCAGCTTTGAGCTGCGTGGTGATGGGGCTGGGAACTGAACTTGGGTCCTTTGGATCCTTTGGTAAGGTACTGAGTGCTCTTACCCACGGAGTCATATTTCCTCATTGGTTCTTCGTGGTGCTATTTTATGTCCAGTTTCAACTGCTTGTGTCCGGATCATGATTCTTTGTTTTTGACTTGGTCTGTTCTCATTTCTACAGGACCGTGAACGCATCACCAGGCTGATAACTCTTTTGGTGTAGGCGCTCACTGCCAAAATCTTTCTTCTTAGCATTGTGTTTGCAGTTTCTCCTGCTGTGATCAGAGAATACCACTTTGTTAATTCTTTCAAATCTAGATAATGTACTGGAGAGATAGTTCACAAAATACTACTGCATTAGAGGCCCAAATCTCCTTTCAGGTCCAGTAGCATTGAAGTCAGATGTTCTGATACTTGATGCACATAAACTTATGATGAATTATTCCCTTAATAAATAGCAATCTTCTTTATGTTTTATTTTTCCTTAAACTCTGTCTTGTTGGCTATGAAGGTCAAACCTTCTTGGTTCCAGATTCCATTTTCTTAGACTATTGCTTTCTATACTTTCACTTGTAGATTGTTTATATTATAGGAGAGCTTCTTATATACTGTAGCATTTTTACTTCTCAATCCATTCATCCAGTCTGTGTCTTTTAATTATAGAATTAAGACCATTTACATTTAGAGTTTCTATTGAAAGACATATACTAGATTCTATGGTTTCCTTCTTATTCATCTTTAAAAATTTGATTGATTTACTATATTGCTGTTTGATTCCTTGTTATTTTTCATTAATGTTTCTTTTAGTGGTATTTGAAAATAAACTACTTTTCAGAAACATGGCAGGTATAATGTCCGCAAGTTTCTCTCATTCAATTATGTTCCAATAACATGTTACCTCTAACAAGGACGTTTATTTAGTACATACACACTTTGCCACCTTTGGAGTGTGGGTAAAGGCACAGTCATGAAGCACTGGCCCACATCAGGTTTGTAGCTGGGATAAAAGCTTCGATTGCACGCAACTTGTCAGAAGCCACTGGGACATTTGAAGGATAGGTTAGCATGATCTGATCTGTGTCTAATAGACATGAGAATAGATTTTGTGCGAGGAATATAGAGGACAGGAAGAGGAGACTAGAAGGAATAGGTCAGTGAGAAGTCCATTACCTTGTGACTTCGGACAAGAAACAGAATCTCTCTAAACTTTGCGCTTTGTCATCTCTGCAGTAGGGATGATTCAGCGTGGTTACTGACAGCATTAAAAGAATACACATATAGTTCATAAGATGATGGTGGCTACATAGTAACAAATGGTGACCTCAGAATTACATCAGTGAGGTTGACAGTCTCTGCGTACTGTAGTCTCTCTAGGAAACTCCCGAATTAGAACACAACCATGACTTTGAAAATCTGCCATAGAGACACACATCCATGTCCATCTATCAAGAGTCTTGTTTCTGATGCCTGGTCCTTAGGATTGGCCACCTTCCTACCAGTATTTCAAGCACATCATTAAAGAATAGTACTATAAAATCCCAATGCTTTACTTCAAATGAAAAGTCTTCACCACAGTAATGAACTCAATAAACACATTGTTAGTTGAAGTGATTATCTCAGAAAGTATTCTCTAACTGGGACTAATGTTGGAGCCAGAACACCCTGAGGGTATCCACACTGTGAAGTCTGAGCCCAGAAGTCTGTTGCCCCTAACAGTTAGGGGGCAAGAAAGCTGGTCATAAGTATTTCTCCCAAAGGAGCTCCAGGAAAGCAGGATAAGGAATCTGGGTGGTGACTAACCTCAGTGTCTCTGTCATCATTCATGGCAGTGACGGGCACGGCAAGGAGGCAGAGTTCCAAACACACACCTACCGGGAACCCAACCCATCCCCACCTGCCTTGGACCAGGCCCAAGTCTTGGGGATTTGGGATGTCTATCAGGAGATACAGTCCTAGCAGGCACTGGGCTCATCTGGAGGTCAGCCCTGTTCCGAACTCTCATCTCTGCAGGGCCATGTAACTTCTGACTATGCTCTACCGTAACAGAATGAGGAGTCTTAGCTAATTGGAGTAGCCCTGCCTGAGTTTGAATCCCAGCTCCATGAGTGATTGGCTCTAAGGTACAAAAGGCCCCAGCTTACGTGTCCGTCAGCCTCACCTGAAAAAATGAGGTTTTAACAGAACATACCTGGTAGGTTCACTGCAAAAAAATAAACCATTTGGCAGGAAATACAGTAAGCCCCACAAAAGCATTTGTTAAGCTGTGAAAAAAAAATAAGCATGTGCAATAAACAAGACCAAGGGAAGAACAGGTGTGGGAGGAAGGAGAAGGGGCAACAAAGAGGGAGAAGCATCTTCCTCAATGGAGAGAAGAAATACTCTGAGGGCTTTTCCGTAACGAATCTGCCCAATCATGATTAACAGAATGGGCCTACCCTCCTGAATCCAGGAATGTCTTAAAGAAAGGCAGAGAAGGTGGAGAGAGGAGAAAATGGGGGGAAGGAGGGCAGGAGAGGGCTGGATGGGAACCAGGGGAGAGTAGAGGCCCGGACTTGAAACTAGAAAAGCCATGGGAAACAGCTGTCGGTCTGTGAGCGGAGAGATGTGTGTCCTGCTTTTCTTCACATATGAACCTGTGGAAAAGTGAAGTTTTCTCAAGAATGGTTAGGGAGACATCCCCAGAGCACAGCCAGCTGTAAGGAACTGCCAGACATCACCACCGAGAGTCGTTTCTCTGCTAGGTAAGAACTGGAGCTTGTTTGACTCACCTTCCCAGCAACCTCTAGTTCTTTCTTGTCTTTCAGAGCTTGACCAGACAACAGCTTCATTTCAATGATTCCACCCAATATAATGAGGGGTACAATCACTAAGAGTAAAAGTGTCAACTGCCAGCCATAGACTAAGGCTATGACAATTCCTGTCCCGAGATTCGCTACATTCTGGGTAACGCCAGCAAGCCTGGAGCCCAAAGCCTGAAAAACACAACAAATTAGAGACACATTTTTATGCCAACTGTAAAATACATGTTTACGTACTCTTAAGAACGAGGACAATTTACTTTCATGCAAATATGCTAATTATCTTCTCAGTTACTGCTTTACTTTTTAAGCTCATTGCGTTTCTAAAAGGAGGATTTCCCTGATTTCTATGTAAAGACAGAAGTAGATCAATAATCTAGAATGAAGTTAGATTTTTCTCTCTATTCTGATTTCTTTCTCCTTTTTCCAGTGTGTTTGCACTGGGGAATGTGTGTGCATGAGTGTTTGTGTGGAGCATGCTCATGAGTATGTGTAGTTTGCACCATATGGAGGCTCCAGCAGGATATTGGGTGCCTTTCTCTCTTTCTCTGCCTTACTTCCTTGAAATAGGGTCTCTCATTAGCCATAAGCTTGCTCATGAGCTCCAGGGATCCACACATCTCTCCCACAATGCTGAGGTTACAGTCATATGCAGGCATGCCTGGCTTTTTTTTTTTTTAGTGTGTCATGGATTGAAACACAGGTCCTTGTGCTCTTACTTACTGAACCCTCTCTCCAACCCCGGCTGAGGTTTCAATAGCAAGAGATCTTTATGTATCAAAGTATGATCACTAAAGCAAGCTATGCAAATCAGCACTGTAAAAGAGACTGACCACTGTACTAACCTGGGAATGGTGGAAATTTCACTGTACCCAATTGCTTATCGACTAAGGCTAGCGTATTTCATTAAAGATATTAAAATATATCTGGGTTTATTTGAAATACTTACTAGGTTTCATTTATTTGGATTTAGTTTGGAAAAAAAAAATACAGAGTGGAAAATTCTGAAACACACACACACACACACACACACACACACACACACACACACACACACACCACATGGTACAGTCAACTAAACTTATACTGAAGAGATTCTTTTCTAAATTGTGCACAGGTCAAAGAGCAGAGTGACCTTGAAAGAACTCTCCCTGTGCATTTCTCATGTGAAAGTCAAGGGAAGCAACCTGGGAGACTATGCAAGACAGAGGGGCTCTAGGGCGCCCCTGGTCTCAGCACCTACAATCCTACACAGAACTCATTTCCCACAGCGGCTGCTGACAGACAGAAGCACGCAAGGCATCGCCCGTGGGCACAGTGGACACATTTCTTTGGCTGTAACCTTTAAGACATAGGCAGACCCTGCTTTGGGAGGTCCAAGGGCCAAAGAACCATGGTAAATCAAAAGATGACACAATCTTGCTATCTGAGGAAGGTGCTAGACTTAGCACTTGCTGATCTACTAGAACATTCTTCCAATTCCTACAAGAACTGCACTTTCCATTCCTTCATGCCTCCTGCCTACATGACATCATTGAGGTCTCCCTCCCTCCCTCCCTTTCTCCCTCCTTCTCTCTCCCAGCTAGGCAGTTCCTAACACGTATCTTTCCTCCCATCATCCTTTTGCACTTTTTATGAGTTTGACCTATCAAGCAGACCATATGTGGGCAAAAGTCTTCTCTGTTACATGAAATATGTAATTGTGTCTTGTTCATGTATTTTATCCTCTACAACTCTAAGTCCACAGTGTTTGATTTATTTATTTTTGAAAAAGGCAAATATGAAAATAATTCTTGAAATTTATAAGACTTTGAAGAATTCTCCAACTCTCCTGTGTGGTTTCATATTCCAATCTCTTTAACAGAGGCCCCATGGATAACCTGAAAAGTCGTCAGTATATTTTTGTCTTACAGGAAGTTTGAAAGGTCAGGATTGACACCAAGGCTCAGGGTGGAGCGGGACACGTTTTCACAACATCTTCTTGAAGATTATTGCTATGAAGTGCTCGGTATAGGAGAAAGTATAGCTTCAGCCAGAAACCACGGTCTGATGACTTGAGAATTCCAAGTTATTCCTTTTATGTCGGAAATAGTTTTGAATATGTGTTTTGTTTCTCATAATCACTTGAAGGAAGGTTTTCTGCCCTCTGCTCTGAACGGTAACGCTTAGCAACGTCCTGACAAGAGAACATGTGTCCTTTCTTGAGTAGCAATTCCCACTGTCTGTTGATCAACTGAGCAGTAAAACAGACTGACCCTGTAGGACGTGCTGTTAATGCTTTCTCTTCTATTAACAATACTCACACCTCAAATGAGCCTCGTGGGCACGATATTGCAAAGTGGTTCCTTTTCTAATAACTAAAACTCAGTGCTCTTTATTAATAATATGAAAAACAGTAATAACAAAAAAACATGCTTTTAAGTTACGTACTATGCAATATACATGCACTTTCACAACTTTGCTACAACACATGTGATATCCCAGGGGTTTAAATGAATAGTCATATTTTTTCCCTCCAACCCCTATTTACATTTTCTTAAAGACAGTCACTAACACCTAAAATGAGAAAGTCAGCCTCATGCTGTGGGAACGAATGGAATGAAGACACCCACCGACAGGAAGCACGTACCCCTTTAACGTTGGCAGCGTCACTGGCGAGCCTGGCGGCCAGTGCACCAGTGTTATTTTTATGATCATCAAACCAGCTTATATCCTGTAACACAAAAGGTATTTAAAAAAAATCTTAATGCCTTATTTATGAGACCCTTAGATCTAGGAGATAGCGACAGCACCAGCTCTCACATATCCCTGCATTAAGCATTCAGAACCCAGTGTCCAGTGGACAGAAGAGAGAGTTAATATACAAACATGTAACTGGACTATTTTATTTGCTAAGTTATTTTCTTAAAAAAAAATCTATTTGTCTCCAGCATAACTCCACTTATTAAACAGTGAGGAGTAATATGTTGCTGTCACCCTTAGCTCTAGGGAGAGAAGGCACAAGTAAACAAATCGACACCATCTAGATGGTAAAGAACAAAGAATTAAGGGACAAGATGGAGAAGGGGCAGAGAAGGCCTTTCTAAGGTGACATGTAAGCAGACATCCAAACGAAGGAAAGGTAGAAGCAGCTCATAGAAAAAAGATACAGCACGTGAAGGCCTGAGGCCAAGGCACACTTGACCTAACAGGCTGTGGTAGCTTGAACAGCAGTAACAATAGAACACTGTGTTCATCTAAACCTACCTCTTCCTCTGGATCCCTTTGCTCTACTGGGGTTCCCCTGAACCCCTCTTCCACAACCTTTGTGCAATTACCTATGGTGTCTTGAAGACACCCTGTGCTGGACAAGAGTGCCATTGCAGATGACGTCTGCGAGGCGGATGGCAGATGCACCCTATGCATGGCCTTTGGAAAATGTAAAGAACGCAGACTTTTCCCTGCTACATACAGGCTGGCTCCTGATTGGGATACGGAAAGAGATAATGAAACCGGATAGGTTTCAGCTGGTGGAGAGGTAAACTATTAAACAGAGGGGAGTCATTAAGGTTTTAGTCTGAACAACGGGTAGAGAGGTCGAAAGAGCAGGCGTGGAGTAAGCTTGCTAGGGGAAGCGAAATCACGGGTACAAGTTTAGAAACAGGGAAGTTTGAGACTTTTATCAATATCAAGAAAGAGAAGCTAAACACACAGAGGGTTAACTCTAATCAGGGCAGAATAAATGAATGAGGTTAAAAAAATCCAACAGCAACGTACATTCAAATGATGTTGGATGTTAAAAAAGGATTTCCTTTGTGATACCATATTTTTAAGCAAACACGGGTAAGACTGCAGTTCTAGAGCATGAATTTATGTCTGTCATAAATAACTTTGATCTTTATACGTAGCTGAATCAAGGACGTTCAACGCAGTAACTGATTTTCATAGAAAAGACTAAACAAAAATCACAACAGTGCCATGACTCGCTGTAGTCTCAGGTTCTGAAGTGTTCTCCTGTTGGAACAAACGTCCTTGAAGACAGGGCATTCAGATTTGAATGCCTTACAATCCTTAACACTATCCTTTAAAACCGGTGTCTTTGATAGAGCTGCTCTATTGGACGGTTTATGGACACTGGTGACTTACCGAGGTCTACCATTGAGAAGTAAGGAGACGGCTGCTGTTGAATATGGTTTGACAGAAAGCCCAAGATCACCATAAAACCAGGGCTTCCTCACACGTCAGACTTAGTCCTGGCTGAAACCACCTGGAGCTAGAAAGTCTTATTTATCCTTTGAAATGTTGGTGAGAAGATGGGGAAAGGACCCTGGGATCAAAGCTGGAGAGATGACGTGGAGGTTAAAGTGCATACTGCTCTTGTGGAGTTTGGTTCCTAGTACTCACGTTAGCAATACACAATAGCCTGTAACTTTACCCCCAGGACACTGGAATCCCTTATTTACCTCTATGGGCGCCTACTCTCATGTGCACATTATCCCTTCCAGCACAATATGCACATAACTTAGAAAAATAAAATGAATCTTAAAACAATAATAGAACAATAGCCAGGGAGATGTGAATGTCCTCATGGAACACTGATGCTTCTGAGCTGGGCTCAGGTGCCTCCAGCTTGCCTGGGGCAGGATGCTTGAATATCTTTTTATTCAGTAGCAAATAACTAGTGATTGAGTCTCCCAGGTTCACATGGGAAAGAAGAAAAGAGCAGGGAATGAGGAGTATTGGACATTACTTCAGCTTCTATGGTCTTTCAATGCTGGACCAAAAGACTGGAGGAGAATCTACTCAGGAGACTTGTAGTTGAGACTTTTCACAACTCAGTCTGGTTCCTTGTGCCTACCTGCAGCAAAGAAGCTACAGGGCCTCAGCCTTCACCTGCAGATGGTTCACCAGGATCTCACGACGAGGCTGAGGGATGACCCATGCAGGATCTCATCGAAGGAACTTGACAGAGCTCCTACAATCTCTGTCCATGGAACACAAGAAAGAATTCCTACTCACCACAGGGTGTGACCCTCAACAGCCATACCTGTCTCAGCATGGACTGGAAAACCATGTATCGGAGTCTCTTGGTGAGGATCTCCCCAGCTTTGCCAAATGTGAAGCCCTAAGAAGAATGAGAACACATCACATGGAAGACTGGCCAGAGATTCAGACACCAATCACACAGCAAAAGGGGACCAATGTCCTTGCTGAGGCAGGATGATGTATGAAGTCACAGTGCCTCCATTTCTGGGTTTGCTGCCTGGCTGCGACTCTAGGCTATAGTTCCAGGCATGTAGCTGCAGTGGTGAGAGGGTTAGCAGAGGCCAGTTCTGAAAGTAAGCCCATGATGCCCAGTCAGTGACAGGGTGACCAGAGGTATATTACAAACACATTTATAGGCGTATATATCTCCTCTTGCTCCCAGCTCTGCTTATCTCCCCAATCTACATCAGCAACCAGTCTGAAAGCAGGAGCTATATCAAAGGCAGGGACACTAAACAAGCAGCAATCATAAATTATTAATTTACTGGAGCAGTTGTGAGACAGAAAAGATGCTCTGTTAACGACTCCGCAAGAACCTCAGGTGAAACCTGGGAAAAACAGATTTACAGTCACCCATCCATAAAAGACACCGAGAACAAACTTGTCAGTTCTCAGTTTTCAAACTGGGATCAAAACAGACCCAGGAAAGCAGTTCACCAAGGGAAAGATTTTTGCATGCTATCTCCCCATCCTTCAAGGCTATAACTTAAACCTCTGGAAGAGGGACAGAGTAACCAGGAAAAAACAGTAAGATATGAGTGTGCTGCTGTGCCAGGCCACATCTGGGAAGGAAGGGCAACCAAGTCCTCGCAACAATGACCTTGGGGACAAAAGGGCTAGGAATCAACATGTTTCCCTTTCCACTTGAAACTGGAAGTGGCAACCCACAGATGAGTCACAAAAGCAGTGTGAGAAAGGCTGTGCGGTTTAGCAAAGAAGGGGAGGTCCTAATTCCATCCCTGGAACCTCCCGTGGTATCAGAGAAATGGAAGAAGGCAGCCATATGTTCCT
Organism: Cricetomys ansorgei; assembly: GCA_026225945.1. Lineage (NCBI taxonomy): Eukaryota > Metazoa > Chordata > Mammalia > Rodentia > Nesomyidae > Cricetomys > Cricetomys ansorgei. The sequence continues at coordinate 52,823,123 of JAMJFZ010000056.1, read as the reverse complement.
CTGTGCTCCCAAGTTGCATTCTGGGTGTTACCGAAAGAAAAAGAAGAAACACAGGCAGAAGTCGAGATCGAAAAGAAAAGGAGGGGCTGAGAAAAAGCCAGACAGGGCCACACACAGGCTTCACAAATGGCATGTGAAGGGGCTTTCTCACTTTGAATTTGCTTGACTAAGTGGGCTACGACCTTCCTGCAAGGTGCCACAGGAAAACTGCTGCTGTTGTTTCTGTTGACAGTTACCTTCTGTTACACGGTGAGCTACGTGCATGACCTCATAGCCCTATAACCATCATGCGTAAGACAAAACTGGGGGTTGGAGTAGTAGACAGGCTTCCAGGGGCCACAGCTCACCAGTGGCATAGTTGGAGTTTACACCAAGAAATGTGAATTTCTGAGCATGATGGGACCCAGTCTGACCTCCAGTCCCTTCACTGAGGTCCCTGCCTATTTCTCAGATGAGCTGCTGGGCACTGCTATACCCTTGTGAGGTCAGGAATCCACTTGCTGCTTCTCAGGGTGGTTTGGCAGTCTTGCCGGACAGAGTCACGGCAGACCTCAGTTTCCCAGCACAGTCAGACTGTGAGGGAATGGCTTCCACTCCTCATGCTTCACCATTCCAACCGCCAAAGCAGGGGCGACCAGCTCAAAGCCTCCTCCCTTCCAATCTGTTACCAACTCCACATGGAGCAACTGGACCTTCTCCAAACACTTGTGACACTCTTGCCGGGGTAAGCGGTGTCTCATTTATTCTAGCAAGACGAAGTTCTACGGTGTTTAAAGCATTTAGTCAAATGACCCGTTTCTTCATAATTTCCCTCCAACAGTGTTCAGGAACTGTGTCTTGTCTATTGAAATATTAATACGTGTTTAGAATGTGTTAACTAGGGGCTCGAGAGATTGCTCACTGGTTAAGAGCACTAGTTGCTCTTCCAGAGGACCTGGGTTCTGTGAGCCACACGGTGGTGGTTCTGAAACTCCAGTTCTAGGGGAACTCCCTGGGTTACCCTCTTCTGGCTTCTGCGGACACCAGGCATGTACATGGAGCACAGACATACATGCAGGCAAAACATTCATACATGTAAAATAAAAAATTTTTAAATAAACAGAAAACCCAGAATGTAGTAAAGAAACCTATTCAGAGTCTTTGTTAAAATGTTTTGTGTGGGTAATCACTGATTCATTCAATAAACGCTTATTTCCTACAGCCTCTCTTAGATCCGGGCTTGCTCTCTGGGTCATATGTTCTCTTCATCATCATGAGGTAGCATTTCCCATATTTTAGAGAAAGGAAGCACAGGCAAAGACAGCTAAACTGACTAATTTTCTCATGGACACACATTTGGCTATGTGTGCAAATGACAGACAGACACAGGTCTGACCCCAGAGACCACACTGCACGCCTTTCCACAAGAGAACACTTACTTCTTTGCAATTGAATTTCAGTCATATGATTTGCAAGCTGCAAAAAGTGTTAAGGATGTGTCCTAAGTGTTTCTTATTCTTTTAATGATTGGTGGTCTCCTATGATTGGTGGTCTACTATCATTGAAAGGGCTCTTTCTCTGTAGCAAGAGTATAGTCACAAACATCCCAGCGTGTTCTTAAATTTGTGTGACATGCCTGTGGAGTTCTCTTAGTTTCTTGTTGTTTTTCAAATACAGGGAGATGTTTCTCTAAATACTAAATTGACCATCAATACTTAGCTCCAAATTTATCCCTGGGGCTCCCATTCTCACGTATCCATCTTCGTTCTAATCACTTGCAGCACACTGGATCCCCTTCTTTTATTAGGTTGGAGACTGTACTCGGGGAAAGGATAGAGAGAAGGAAAGAGTAAGGAGGCCATGCTACAGGCCTGTTACAGCCGAGGAAAAGAAGGAGGAGCTACGGGAACCAGAAAATTACGTACGCGTTTGCAAAGCCTTCCAAAACGAACACAGAACTGATACAGACACTTACCTGAAAGAAGTACGTAACAAAAGAAACAATTCCCATGACCAGAAAAAGCAGTGAAAACAAGTTACAGTTCATTCGTTTGAGTTCAGGGTCATCATCTCTTGAAAAAACCTGGGACAAAATATTTGAGGGGTTGTTAGTATCACTGAGAAAGGCACTTCGTATAGAGCCCATCCCCCACCGCACAGTCTGGGGGACAAGACAGACTGCATACCAGAACAGGGTTGCTTTTCCAGAACGCTGACCTCCAAGGCATCTGCATCCTGCCTTCCTCCAAGTCAGAGGGGTCTGCCATGCAGATTCAGCCAAAACTTTTTTCTTTTTCTTTTTTGGTTTGGGTTTCCATATAGATTATGGGAGCTACCCAACTATGGAACAAACTGTAATATATTCTCTCCACTCCGAATCCTGGTAAGGAACAATGTTGTTCAACAACTCATAGTTTTACTATGAGATCATTTCATAGGGTCCCAAGCTGTCTGGACAGACTATTTGGGACTGGATAGTCTATCAAGGAGCCCATCCCTAGAGAAAATGGGGTCTCCCTCTCTCAGCAGTATTGACTGCTTTTAGCTGTGGAGACATGGGGCCTTGTGCAATGTGCCCCACCCACACTGGCATGTTGGCTGGTGTGTAGTTAGATGGGTCTTGTTCAGGCGACTATATCGTGGAGATTTCATGGGTGCAGCTCCCACCAGCGCAGGTGTCCTGGTGCTCTTTTAATGCTCTTTCTGCCCCCAAAGGATAGCTAATTTTGCCAACTGTCCTTTATCCTTATTTCTTTGTGTTTTTCCAGTAAACAGACTCAGTAAAGTGTGTGTGTGTATGTGTGTGTGTGTGTGTATGCACGTGCGTGTGCACGAATGCATGAACAATAATAATTAAGGAAGAGGGCATGAATTTGAGGAGTGTAGCGTGAACACGAGTTGAAGGGGGTCAAAGGAGGAGAGGAACATGATATAAATACAGTAATCTTGTGTGAAATTCCCAAAAAAGAATTAAAAATTTAAGTAAAAAAAATAGGCTTCCTCTTACAAATTAGGCTTCCGTTCTCCCATCTTCAAGACACGTGAAGAGTCATATTTTTTTTTTTGGCTTATTGTCGATGGTGCAAATAGAAGCAATTAATTCACTTTTCATTAGTGAAGAATACAAAAAGATATCAACAACACTTATGCTTCCCTTGCTAAGAGTTGCTGTGGTCATGGGGTCTCTTCACAGCAATAACACCCTAAGACAGAAGCTGGTAGCAGGGACTGGGGTATCGCTGTGGTAGACCCGACTGTGCTTTTGTTTGGAGGAAAGTGGACTTTGGGACTTTAGATGAGGAAAGCAGCTGAAAGCTTTAAGTGGGCCATAGTGGACCACACTAGTAGGAGCGTGGAAGACAGAGGCGCTGAAGGTAGTTTGAACTGTGGGCCCTGGCTCAAGAGGTTTTAAAGGAGAAGAATATTAGAATGTGGCTTAGAAACCCTTCTTGTGATATTTTGGTGAAGAATGCCAGTGTTTTCTTCCCTCGACCCCCAAATCTGCCTGAAGTTAAATTGAAGAATTATGAATTAACAGCTTTAGCAGTGGGCATTGCACAACAACCTAACACTGACTGTGCTGTGTGGTTATTTAGTGATCAGTCTTGCGCAGATCTATAATGAAAAGGAGCAAGCTGAACAAGGAAAAAATAAAAAAAAAGAATGCACAGCTGGAGAAAAGGAGCACCAAGAAGTATAAAGAGATTAAAGAAAAGCCTGATGCCAATGGAATAAAGGGAGTGATGACAGGGCAAGACTCCTCCCAGCTAAGCTTCCGTCTTGTAGAAAGGAATTAAAGGAAAATTTAGGGCCAGGCATGGTGGTGTACACCATTAATCTCAGCACACAGCAAGCAGAGGTTGATGGATCTCTGAGTTCAAGGCCAGCCACACTCAGGCAGAGAAGGGAGTCGTTGGTACAGCTGGTGAGGATGTAATTGAACAAGGGGGCCATGTTACAGCCCCAGAAAGTAGCAGAACTTGGCGGCTTCAGCCATGAGGTTCAGGATTGTGGTTGTAGAATCTTCCTCTGCAACTAAGGAAAGTCGCTGAGGCCAGGTTTGTGTCAGGGGTGTCCCGGAGTAGAGACCCAGAGAGGCCTCTGTGCAGAGCTGCGAAGGTGAAGCCTGGATTGCCTTGGGGACCCCAAGATGTTGGAGATGCCGGAGCCACGATACCGGCGAGGTGAGCTGCTAGCAGGAAGTGGAAACAGCCCAAGAGAAAGAAGTGTGTTGCAGTCAACTAAGCTCAAAGGAGTTGGAGATTTGAGGAGAGCCTTGACATCAGACAGAGATGCAGAATTTGGAGTTCGCCCTGCTGGTTTTCTGTTTTGCTTTGGTCCAGTATTTCCTCATTATGCTCCTTTCCTCCCTTTTGGAACAGTCATGTGTATTCTGTGTCACTGCATGTTAATTTCATAGGGAATTGTAGTTAAGAGATTGCCATGAGTCTCAGACTTTGGGCTTTTAAAACACCGTTGAGTCTGTGATAGACTACAGGGACTTTAGATGGTGAACTAAATACATATGGCTACAAGCCTATGGGGGTCAGGGAGTAGAACAGGGTGGTTTGAATGAAAACGGTCCCCATAGACTCAGGGAGTGGCACTCTTAGGAGACGTGGCCTTGTTGGAGGAAGTTTGTCACTGGGGGTGGGCTTTGAGGTTTTAGAAGCTCAAGCCAGACCCAGTAGCTCACACTCTTGCTGCTGCCCTCAGATCTGGATATAGAACTCTCAGCTATCTCTCTAGCACCATGTCTGCCTGTATGCCACCATGCTTTCCCACCATGATGATCATGGACTAAACCTCTGAAACTGTAAGCAAGCTCCACGGAAATGTTTTTCCTTATGAGAGTTGCTATGGTCGTGGTGTCTCTTCACAGCAATAAAACTGTAACTAAGACACTTACCCCTACAATTCTTGAAAATACTATGGAGAACGCTGGTTGCATGCATCCATTTATTACAGCACAAAGCACACCAACAACTAAATAAGGCCATTCAGTTAGATTCAGCTTTAAGATCCGCCAAAAGGAAACCAGAGTCACATCTTCATCCTAGAATACATATATATTTCAATAAAATAGCTTACAAAATTGATAATCCAGGGGCTAGTGAATGGCTCAGCAGTTGAAGGCACTTGATACTCTTCCAGAGGACCCACACTCCGTTCCCAGCACCCACAAGGCAATTCATAACTGTAACTCCAGTTCTGGAGGTCTGATGCCCTCTTCTGGCTTCTAGGGGCAACACACACACACCCACACACACACACACACACACACACACACACACACACGGTACACAGACATACAACAGACAAAACACTCATACATATAGAAATATTATTTTAAAATTACTTATTAAATTTATGATCCACAGCTCCATAACACATACTATCATTAATGAATAAACACGATTTCTTATTGACTGGTAGTCCTATTTCTAAAGCTAAATCTTGACAATTTCATTAAAACAAACAAACAAACAAACAAACATAATGACGTTACCAAAACTCTTGACCAGGAAATCAAAAGATAAGAATATTCACAATTAGGAACAGAGCAGAAAATTTAATACTGGCAGATCCACCTTGGTCTCACTCTTTTAAAAATTATTAAACTGACCTAACACATAATAAGTCTGATATGACTGACATCTGAGGTTATAAAGAATATGTGCTTCTAACTCTCACGAACTGGGTTTATTTAAACATATTATGGATGAATACGAGCTCTATTCATCCGTCCAGAATCTTCATGTGTGGTAAGAGCACAATGGCACACAAGGAAGGGCTGCAAACTCCTTGCTAGAGTAGGTAGTAAAATGAGGGTCGGAAGATGTAGCTCATTGGGAAAGTGCCCAGGGAGAATGGATGAAGCCCTAACCCACAGAAACAAAACAAAACAGCATGTTTTTACTAGTAAGACTTATCCAAGATTCCTGACTTTAGGAGTTCTTGACTAGGATGGCTAATATTCTCAATTTAGTAGGACCTAGGAGACAATCCTCAGAGCATGACAGTGAGGGCTTATCCAGGGTAAGATGTGTTTAACTGATGTGAGAAGACTTAACTGTGGGACTGAATGAAAAAGATGGGGGGGGGGGGACGGGACTCCAATACGATCATCCATCACTCTGCTTCCTGACCACCGTGTTATCTTAAGCCCCTGCCACCATGATGAACTGTGAGATACAGCAAACCTCCTTAAATCACCTCAGACAGGTATTTTGTAACAGCAACATGGCCATTAATGAATATAGACCACGACAGTTTCTTTACATAAATCCAAAATTAAAAAAAAAAAAAAACTTCATACGAATTCTTATTTTTTAATTCTAAACTGACCATAAAATGTTGTAATATTGGTTTCTGGAATACTCTATATAACAGGACAGAAGGATTCCAGACAGTTGTATTTTTTTTTTCCTTCCTACGCCAACCCCAGTTCACCCAACTATCAGAGCCACAAGGAGGGGTATGGGGAGGACTTAGAAAATAAGACTACAGCCACATCCATACCTGGGCCTCTTTTGCACTAAATCTTCTCTCTTGGGCTTGTCCATGGACATTTCTGCAAGTTGCTCTTCTTATTAAAGGAGACTTTGATTCTTCTGAAGTCAGTGCAGAGGTATTACTCTGGGATCCGTAAGCTTCATTTCCCAGTTCAATTTCATTTCCTCTAGTCTACAACAGGTAAGAAAGACAGAAAAACTGTTTAGGCACAGTTAGCCAGGGGAAATGATTCACTGAACAGCAGCATTAAAGGAAAATTGTAGTAAGCGGTCCCCTCTGGATGTGCTAGCTTGAAATACAAGGCACCCCACGTTTCTCTCTGGCCTTAATGGACAGAACTCGGACTAAGGTCAGATAGCCCGAAGCTGCCCAGTTCTAAGAAACTGCCTGCTAACTAACACCCTTATTGCTTCCTCATTTCACGTTTCCACCCTTTTAGATTACACAGGAAGCCCTAGAGAAAATCTCAGAGCTCCATGCACTTCCTTGTCGCTCACTCTGGGACATCCTAACCAGTCAGACCAATTCACCTGCTAAGATAAGGTTACCATAGCAACCTGATTACACATTCCCGCTCTTCTCCTCACTTTAAAAATTGTATAAATACTGGTACTATGTGTTCAATAAATCGAAGGCTTGACCGGACAGATTGTCTGGCTTTTACTTCTCGTCCCCCTGCCCATGCCCCATTCCCACGCCTTCTCCTGGGGTCTTGGTTGAAGATTCCGTGGGCCGGGATAGAAAATAACTAAATGTTTCATGTTATTATGGGAAAAGATGAGGTTAAGCTGCTATGCTTTCTCATGTGATAATGAAAAGGATTGCTACCAAATACAAAGAGTCTTATATAGTTATTTCTGTGCTGCTGATTGTTTGTCAATTTGACACAAACCTAGACATATCTAGGAAGAAGGAATCTTAATTAAGAAAATGCCCCCATAAGATTGACCTTTAGGCAACTCTGTGGGTTATTTTCTTGATTTATGACTGAAGTGAGAGGGTCCACATTGTCGGTAGTACAATCCCTGAGCAAGTGGTCCTGGGTTCTATAAAAAAGAATGCTGAGCCAGCCAGAGGGAGTAAGCCAGTAAGGCTCATTCCTCCGTGGCTTCTGCATCAGTTCCTGCCCCCAAGTCCCTGCCTTGACTTTCTGTCCTGACTTCCCTGGATGATGGGCTAGAAGATATAAGACGAAATAAACCCTTTCCTCCCCAGGTTATGTTTTGCCATGGTGTTTCATCACAGCAACAGAAAGCTACCTAAAATTATGCACACCCCCCCAGGTTGTATTGAATCAATCAACTTTGATTTGAACCAGTGTTATCAACGGCATTATGGTACATTCCTTAATGTGAGTCATATCTGTCATTTAAAATTTCCTAGCAGCCACATTAGAAAATGTGAAAGTAAATAAAATCAATTTCAAGTATATATTTAACGTAATGAATTCAAGAAACTATTATTATCCAATGTCTTATACATTCAGCATATAATACAAAAAGCTATTGGGATGTTTTACATTTCTTTTTTATAATAAGCCTTCAGAATTCCAGTGTTCATTTTGTATTTAAAACATTTCAAAATCCAGATTAAATGACATTTAAATGCTCAGTAGCCACATGTAGTTAGCAGCTACTACTAGGGATAGCTCACCTCTAAACCTTTTAATTATCCTTTCTAAAGCTTCTCTCTTTCCCAGAAAAAGTAATACAAAACACTTGCCTGTTCCTGAATATCCAAAACACTTTTCCTGCTTTTCAAGATAATCAAATCAAATTATCTATAGCATTAAACAGCAGTATCATGTTATCGCCAAGATAAATTCGGACATTTCTAGAGGTCCACTGTACCTGGTTCGTGACAAGCTTGAAGTAAATGCCCTTCTCTTTCATGAGATCATCATGATTTCCTTGCTCCACAATGACACCACCATCGAACCCAGCAATGACATCAGCGTTACGAACTGTAGACAGGCGGTGAGCTATCACAATGGTGGTCCGGCCTTCTCTAGCCTGGAGGGAGAGAAACCTGGCTTTTGATACATGAACAATTACCTGTAAAAACTCATTCATTCACCTCATATTCATTCACTGAACACCAGTGCTTTGACATTATAAAACCAGTAAAGCTATAGAAAATAATCTACAATAATCTTCAATGAGAGTGAAGTCCCACTCTAGCCAAGGAACTATTCATAACTGCGAGCTCTGGTAGAGAAAAAAATTCGGTTTTCTTCAATGAAGTAAAACTTCGTGCTAGAACCACACAGCAGGGCAGGCACCATGCTCAGGAGTAGTCAGGAAACATAGACTGGACTCTGATTTTATTTGTTTAAGAGAGAGAAGAGAGAACATGAAGTTGGCTGGACAGGGAGTTGGGGGGGGCATCTGGAAGGAGCAGGGGGAGGGTAAAGAATATGATCAAAGCTCGGTGTGGCGGCACAGCACTTGGTAGGCAGAGGCAAGCAGAGCTCTGAGTTCAAGGCCAGCCTGGTCTATAGAGCTAGTTCCAGGAGAGCCAGGGCCACACAAAGGAACCCTGTCTTAAAAAAGGAAAGAAAAAAAATATGATAAAAAATATAAAAATATATTGTATGGAATTAACAAAGAATAAATGAAAATTATTAGAAAATAAATAAAACTGTGTTTTTTTTTTGTTGTTTTTTTTTTTAAATTAGGATGCTCTAGTGAGGCAGAGACTGGAAGATACTAAGACTTGAAAACCAGCAGGTGTTGCTAAATCATTGAGCTCCAGGCTGAGTGAGAGACCCATCTCAAAAAACGAGGAAGAGATCAATCAGGGAAGGTAACCCATACATGTACACACGTGTTCAAGTACACTCATACATGTGCACACATGTTCAAGCACACCCATATATGTGCACACATGTTCAAGCGCACCCACACATATGCACACATGTTCAAGTGCACCCACACATGTGTTTGCACACATACACAGTCATATATACAAGAAAAAAATAAACAATGGGATGCTATTTTGCTTTTAAGCTCCCCAGCAGGAAGTAGGCTTCACAGACCTTATCCAGAGCGGCCTGAACCACGGCTTCACTCTCTGTGTCCAAGGCTGACGTGGCCTCGTCCAGCAGCAGGATCTTGGGGTTGCGGACCAGGGCACGCGCAATGGCGATTCTCTGTTTCTGGCCTCCACTCAGCTGAGCCCCTCTCTCACCGACCAGGGTGTCAAATTTCTACAATTAAACAAACAAACAAAAACAAAAAAAGCAGGAAAATGTAGCAAAGCAACAAGCTATCCCAGTTCACATTTCCAACTGGGAAGTAATCATGGCCTGAGCCCCACAGACAATACGGTCTGTTTCTTCCCAACGTGTATCTGCCACCAGTCGGCAGGGAGAGAGCTTTAAAAGTCACAGTAAACCCGATTGCCCTTCTAAGGGAGTTCTTCCAGCTAGCAGGACTTTCCTAAGCTCGCACGGACCCCAGTAGGCCAGAGCTCTCCTCTCTGAGCCTCGGGGTGACAGAGGTCACGCACAACTCACATGGGGCAGCTTCATGATAAAGTCATAGGCGTTGGCCTCCTTGACAGCTTTCTCGATCTCCTCCATGGTGACGTTTTCTCGGCCATAGCGAATGTTTTCAGCGATCGTGGTGGCGAACAACACAGGCTCCTGACTCACCACGCCTATGATTTCCCGCAGATACCTCACATTGATGGTCCTGATGTCCTGCCCGTCGATACTGACCTGAAACAAAACGTGTGGTTTGCAGTTTGGAGTCACGGAGTCAGAATGATGGGCAGTGGTAACTGATGCTGAGCGCATGCCCACTCACCACGCCCTCTGTGGGGTCGTAGAGCCTCTGCAACAGCTGGACAGTGGTGCTTTTCCCACAGCCACTGTTGCCAACCAGGGCCACGGTCTGCCCGCTCTGCACCTTCAGGTTGAGGCCCTTCAAGATCTGCCAAGACACGGGAGAAGTCAAAGTTCCGGCAATTCCCAGGACAGACAGACACACCTAAGTTCTATGAGCTGAAAGCTGAATTAGTACTAGGTTTAAAACCATAAATATGTGTGACTATTTTCCTTTGTTTAATATGTAAAGTAGTATCTCTGTCCAACAGGTTACCGAATCACAGATTTATCGCTTATCACCGTACCTTAACTTCCCTTCGAGATGGATAGCTGAAGTGAACATTTTTAAATTCTAAATTTCCCATTACACTGTCTGGTTTGTGTCCCTGTGTTGAGAAGTTGTCAATGCTTGGCTCCTAAGCAGAGAAATATTTTAAGAGATTACTAGGTTACAATAACTACTTTGTAGCGACACTGTGAAGAGAAGGATAACAAAATAACAAAACTGAGTGAATCAGAAAGGAAAAAAAAATCTTTTAAGTAGACGGATAAAGGGGCAGGTCGGACTTACATTGTCAATTATCTTGAAAATTTCATAGGCTGCGCCTCTTGCATTTGCAAAGGATTCTATACTTGGGGCTATATGTCCAATACTAAAAGTCCCCAATAATATAGAAAAGAAGACCTGAGGAAGGACCGAAGCGTGCAATTACTTAGTGCTTAACACAATGTTTCTCATGTTTTCTTTTTCTTGTAACATAACCAATTTCATTTCAGAGTGACAAGAATAACATAAGAATACTGAGTACTGAAAACATTTAAACTTACAACTAAGAGATTCAGGTTCAAAGCCTGGTAATCAGCTATATTTAACCACTCCATTATATACATATGTGTGTGTATATATATATATATATATATGTGTATATATATATATATACATATATATATATATATGTATGTATGTATATACATATATACACACATATATATGTATGTGTGTTTGTATACATACATATTATATATATCATTATATATATCAAAGTATTAAACTGTAGTCAACAAAAGTGAAATAGTTGCAGCTGTTCAAATTAAAAATTTAAAATTTAATGTAAATTTAAGTTTAAACACTTAATGTGCTTAGAATTTGGAATTAGTCTTACTTGCTCCATCAATACGAGGGTGTAATTTCTATAACAATCATCACATTAAATAGAAAATTTTCATTTTTTTTTCAAAGATTCAGCATTTTTAACTAGATTCTCAAAACTGTAAAATGAAATAAACACAAAAAAGACCAGGTTTGTACCTAGATTAGTAGCGTACATATTCAGAAGTTTCTCTTCCAATCTGTAGCCTTCAAGTTTTCCTCTGTCTACGCTACACCGGATGCTATTGCCTCTGCAAAGGCACTCTCAATTAGGAAGCACAGTCCTAAGATGTGACTCAGGGTCCCCGACTCCCCGCCTTACACTCTGTTTATTTTGAAATCTAATGAACAGGTGTTTGGGTTTTCATTCTTTGTTTTATTCAAAATCTTTCCCCTTGCTACTAAAGCCTTGAGTTTGCTATGTTGGGGGGTTTAAGGGAACCTGTGTCCCAACTCATTTCCAAGCCATACAGAAACATGGCTGTGTCTTAGTCTTCCTAACAAGACTAAAAGTTAGGGCACACGCTCCTGTCACATCTGTTCGGTAGAAGAGGTAAAGAGAAGCCAGAAGAATTTAGACAGCTGTTCCAAATCACACATCTGGTAAAGCCCAGCAAGAATCTGAACCCAGTGGGTCTGCTATCATATCCTGCATGTGCCATTCTGACGTTCCTGTTTACAAGGCAACATCTGATGCATGTTGCTTATCCAAGCTGGGGATGGAGTTCAGGGGGAGAAGCGCTCCCTGGGCTAACAGGCTCTATACTCAGCATATGGACAAATAAGTAAATACGTAAATAAAAAACACTGTTGTTCTATATTGCACTAAGGAGGAACTTACCTCTTATTGCAAGCTAAGCTCTTCTACTTAAAAACACTTAACTTCTTACAAAGAGAAATTACCTTAGGGGCTGGAGGGATGTCTTGGCAGTTAAAAGCACATACTGCTCTTATAAAGGACTTGAGTTCAGTTCCAAGCACCATGTCCGGTGGTTCACAACCACCAGCTAATAACTACCTTTAACTCAAGCTCCAAGGGATCTGACATCTCCTTCTGGCCGTCAGCAGTGCCTGCACACACATGCACACAACTCACACATACATATGCATCTACATAATTAAAAATAATTTTTTAAACTGACTTAAAAAAACTTGTGTTTTTGGGGGAAGGAAGGAGGATGTTGATATGTATTATATGAAAGAAGAAAAATAAAAGAACAAAAATAACTTTTTTTTTGTGGTGGTAAAGCCTATTCCTAATCAAATAGCCCCCTCAATGGTGTTAAATGAAGCAACAACTTAAAAAAAAAACTAGACCCTTTTATTATATCTGTATCACAAATCAAGAGAATTGTTTGCCAGAATGTGGTGCCAATCTGTGATTTCCAGACCCAAAGGCTGATGCAGGAGAATCATGAGTTTGAGAATAGCCTGGACTATATAGTTAAACTGTCGAAATATAAAAGGGTATTGCATTAAATGATTCAACAAAAAGTCATGAACTCAACATGCTTGTGCTTGGGGAAGAAAAACATTAGTCTTCTAGCACAGATTAATCTTGGTTTACAAATATTTCATTTTCTTTAAATGAAAGAAAACAGCGCCTTGTGCTTACTTGTGTGTAGTCCTACAATGCAGAAAATCTCAAAATAAAACTTTCCATTACAAAGAGCTACAACAACAGAAAGAGCAACAGCTCACATCTCTACAAATTGATGGGGTACATCAGCTGCCATTCAAAAGATTCCTACTATTATTTTTGTTTGAATAGTAAGAGAAACACTTAGTACCAAGTTTGTCAAAAAGAGACCATTTCATTAAATGTAAGTTTACAACAGAGAGGTGGTTTAACATCAGTGATATTTACTCTATAGGTCTAGGAATTTCCTGAAAACAGTATTTCCTGAAAATACTTCTTGCCTTCAGAGACTAAATTTTTACCAAATGTTGCAATCAAGTTAATAATATGCCTTAAGACTATTTTAAACTATATAGTCAATTTGTTTCTCTACTGTGTATTCATCTAGTTTAATTTGCCTTTAAGAAAGCAATGTAACCAACCTTACCATATCTTGGAGTTAGATGTACTTAGCTTTTACAAACTAAGCTAAATGCAGTTTTAATCTTAAACTATCTACTTTTCCATATTTCTGACCCAGAAGAATGTGTGTGTGTGTGTGTGTGTGTGTGTGTGTGTGTGTGTGTGTTAGGTAATGATTTGCTAAAAATAGATAGTAAATTCAAAGCAACTTTGAAGAGAACAAGTATCCACCATAAATATTGGAAGCAACACCTGGGTAAGGGCTGATGACATCTGCTTACAGTTTTGAGAGCTATTTGGAGTCAGCAAAGTAGCACCTTCCCTTGTAAAATTCTACTGAAGTTTTCAGTAAAAGGGGATCCCTTATTCCTTTCCAATACCATGTTTTCTGTGCAGTTCAATGAATATAGAGTAAAATTCTTTATTCATACAGATAGACAGACAGACAGATACCAGACCACAGATAACAGGACAGAAGACACAGGAACAAAAGTGGAGAGTTCAAATTTGGGCTCTGTCTTGGTTGTGGTGGTTTGAATAAGAACGGGCCCCACAAGCTCATATCGCCAGGGAGTGGAACTCTTTTGATAAGATTTGAAAGACCATGAGGCGTGGCCCTGTTGGAGTAGGTTTGGCATTACTGGAGGAAGTATGTCCCTGGGGGTGGGCTTTGCTAAGCTCATCTCTCTCTCTCTGCCTTCAGATCAGGATGAAGCTCTCAATTACTTCTTCACCATAACAATAATGGACTAAAACTCTGAAACTGTAAGCCAGCCCCAGTTAAATGCTTTCTTTTATAAGAGCTGCCTTGGCCACGGTGTCTCCATGGTGTCTCCTCACAGCTGTAGAACAGTAGTGACATTGGTTCATACTGCTTCAGGAGGAAGACTCTTTTTTCTTAGTTTTTATTACTTATTTTTTATTAGGTATTTTATCTTTAAAATTTTTATTCTTTAATGCAGCATTAACACGTGAAGAATAAGCTTTTCAAGATAGCTGTAAGAAAGACAACAAAGATTTTTGAATCCACCCTCTCTATTCTTCAACCTAGTGACTATTTGAATGGCTATTTTTTTGTAGCACTTACTAGTTTTTCAAAACACATTCTTACAATGTCAAATCAAAAGCACTCAATTTCATTGGCACTGTCAATGAATCCTTTCATAAATCACACATTACTTACGGTGAGCACTTGTCCGATGGAATATTCATTTGAGAGGACCAAGGAGGTCCCATACCAGAATGCCAGTGCATATGCTGCATAGACCAACAGGTAGGCAGCACCTATGGAAATGTTGGCCGTGATAGCTTTCTTTATCCCAACATTTTTAGCTTCTTCTAAATTTTTATTGTACCTGAAAGAAAAAAAAACCAGAAACTATTGCATATGTTCATAAACGTTAAGGAACTATGACAACATAACAAGGAAGTTACTTGAGTAGCCGGAATGTATCCAGCCCTGTAGTACACGTGTGTTTTCTTCTCTTCTCCTTATATCACTTCTATGATATTCTACCATTATTTTATTCCTTCGTTGAAGAGAAAACTGAGGCTTATACTATCTCTAGCCTTAGTGAAATAATCAACAATATGAAAAGCATGTATTATTGTGCACACAAGAAAAACAGCTAGTCATGGTAGCTCTGCCTGTAATCCTAGCACTAGGGAGCCTGAAGCAGGACTGCAAGCTCAAGGCCAGCATGTCCTACTTGGGAAAGGAGGTGGTGGGGAGTAAAGGTAATGAAGTGGAAGAAGGCCCAAGGAGAGAACACGAAAAGGGGAGGAATGAAGAATTTTAAAGAGAGAAAGAAAGAAGACGACAAAGAACAAAGAATGAAGAAGAGGAAGGAGGATGAAGAGCTAATGAACTAGAGAGAGAGAATTGGAAAATCCTAACATAAGAAAGCTATTTAAAAGCCAAGCGGTGGTGGTGCACACCTTTAATCCCAGCACTCAGGAGACAGAGGCAGGCAGAGCTCCATGAGTTCAAGGCCGACCTGGTCTATAGAGTGAGTTCCAAGACATCCAGAGTTACAACAGAGAAACGCTGTCTTGACAAACCAAAAAAAAAATGTATTTTGGCTTATAAATATACAGTAGGTACTGGTCAGGGGAGTTGCAGGCACCATGTCAGGGCACAGACTGGCCTTGGGGTAAGGCAGTGGCACCCCAGGCTCTAAGAGAAGGACTACAGCCTGGGTCAGACTTAAATTCCATGGAAGAGCAGAGCTATGGAACTGCACTCGGCCAGCACGTCAGGGACACGTAGGCTTAATTTGACTGAACTACCAAGTCTACTAGTTGTCTTTCCTACCTGAGCAAACCAACAGGAAGGGTGCCCCTAGGAGTGACAGGAGCAGCAGCAACACCACAATTAAAAATGCTGGGTCGACCCTCACCAAAGAGAGGTGAGTCAGAAAAAAGACAAATGAACTCCAGATGGACAAGTCCCAACACACACACACACAAATTAGATAAAAAGCCAAAACAGCATATATCCTCCAAAAATTACCAATGGAACTTGCAGTGACTTAGCCAAAATCCCAAATAAAGGATTCAAGAAGATGTCTACAATCACATTCACAGAATGCAGGGAGAACAGGAACGCACTCAGCGTGTGAACAGCCAGATGAAATATGGAAGTCAAATCAGGGTATGAAAATAGTGACAGAATAATGACAATAGTGACAGAAATACTGAAGAAAAATCAAACCGAAATGATGCCCAGAACACATTAACTCAATAAGTCAAATCAAAAGCTGAGTGGAAAACCTGACTAAGAGACTGGATAATGTGGAGGACAGATGAGCAGGACTTGAATCAAGGCAGAGGAGAAGAATCATATCATTCAGTCAAGGACAATCATAAATTAAAAAAAAATATATATATAAACAGAACATGCAAGAACTTTGAGATATCATGAAAGGATCAACTCTATGAATGATGGGCATAGGAGAAGAACTCCATGCTAAAGGCACAGAAAATATTTTCAACAAAGCCATAGAAGAAATTTTGCCAAATCTAGGAAAATAGATGCCTATCTAGGTACAACACAAATACAGAATGCCTAAGACACAGGACCAGAAAAAAAAAAAAAAAAACCCGTGTCATTATTATAGTTAAAAACACGGAAAAGGAGGAGGGAAGGAAAGAAGGAGGGAAGAAGGAAGGAAGGAAGGAAAGGGTAGGGAAGGGAAGGAAGGAAGCCCTGCAAGCTGCAAGAGAAAAGGACCAAATCACAACAAAGGCAGGTCGATCAGAATAATGGCTGATTTTTCAATAGAAACTTTTAAAACCAGAAGGACTTGGAGTGATGTAGTTAAAGTTCTGAAAGAAGATGGCTGATAACTAAGACTATTTATACCTAGCAAAACTACCTGTCACACTTGAAAGAGACACAAAGAAAGTTTCCATGGTAAAGCATTCTAAACTTAAGACCTGCAAGTTCGAAACTTGATAAAAAAATAAAACACACAGGCATAAGTAAGGGATAGGACTCTGGTCATCCAGGACATAAAGCCCATCATCACCAAATGGCATGCCACGAAAGTAACAAGTTTCTGTATAAAGAAGGAAACACATTTGAAAGACACATAAGAGGGGGAAAATGCTATAATGAAGTTAACCAAACTAGTCTGACCACTGAACTAAATGCATTCACAACCATAGTTAAATTTCCATTCCAAAAGAGCCAGTTTCCTCCCACATCTGAAATTTTGAAGGCACGGTGGATAAATTGATTGCTTCAGAAGTAGAAGCCTCATGGTGACATATCCCACAGCACACTGGAGCTTTTGCCACCTTGGGAGAGTTAGGTGACCCATCTGTCACAGACCCCCTCCCTACCTCACTCTGGAGATTCTCTTTTTATCTCTCAGGTCTCAGGCTAGTTGAAATCTCCTCTAAGAGACAATCCTTGACCACCATATCTACATGTGCCCTCCTGAGACTCTTCAGGAGTTTATCAAAGCATATTTTTAAAGATTGTATTTTAGATTAAGTGCGTGTGGTGTGTCTGTGTGTAGATCCATGCATACAAATGAAGATGATCCAAAGGCCAGATAGGACATGAGATCTCCTGAAGCTGGCTGGAGTTACAGGTTGATGAGCCCATAAGAACTCAGGTTCTCCAAATGAGCAGTATACCCTCTTAACCACTGAGCATTACCCAGCCCTACCAAGGCATATTGTAATGTCTCTCTAAAAAATACTCCTACGACTGTCTTAAAGAACATATACTTCTTCTTCTAAAGGCATGGATTAGGAAAGCATAATTAGAATCACAGCTTTTCAGAATATTAGCAACAACACAGGATTTCAAATGTCTAGAAAAAGAAATTCAAACCTTTCAAGTTCCTTCTTCTGTCCTCCAAATGCAATCACAGTTCTGATGGCTGCTAGGACTTCTTCAGCAACAGCTCCGGCTTTTGCATATGCCTGGAGTTCTTTATTAGTGAACGAAGTCAGTACCTGTCAAAGTGCATACTTGTGTCACTTAAAAATGCTTAACGTCTCTATCTTTTGCAAAGTAAAAAATGCATAGAAATGTTGCTTGTACACTAATCATACGAAGAGCAAGATCTTTGAATGCCAGGTATCTGTTGAAAGAGAAAGAATGTAGTGGTTTCCCTACCAGGATCCTCTAGCTGCCCCAGTGTCTGGGCAAGGATGTAAATTCTGGACCCAAGGGGACTTCTGGGTCAAGTGCCAGGGAGTAGAACAAAGGTCCCAGTAACTGAAGCAATGTGTAGTTCTTAAAGATTAAGTTGCACTCTCTTTTCTCATCTATCTACAAGGTATTCTAAAACATTAAAAAAAAATTTTTTTAGTGTCTTGGAAAGCTTTTTTTAAATTAAAAAGATTCTTCTCTCACACCATACATCTGGACCACAGTTTCTCCTCCTTCCACTCCTCCCAGATTCCCAGCCCCCCAACACTTCTGCTCTACCCAAGATCCAACTCCCCCCTCCATTTCCCTTCAGAAATGTCCTCCAAGAGATATCAGCCAAACAGGACACAAGATAAGACAAGGCAAAACCCTCATATTGAAGCTTGACAAGGCAACCCAATAGGAAGAAAAGGGTCCTGATAGCAAGCAAAAGAGTCAGGGACACTCCCGCTCCCATTGGTAAGGGTCCCACAAAAACACTAAGCTATCGGCCCTGACATATATGCAGAGGACCTGGTGCAGACCCATGCAGGCTCCATGCTTACCATTTTAGTCTCTGTAAGCCCATTTGAGCCCTGCTTAGTTGATTGAGTGGGTTGTGTTCTCCTAGTTTCCTTGATCTCCTCTGGCCCTTACAATCTTTCCTCCCCATCTTCAAGAAGGACCAAAAAGATATCTCCAATTTAGACTCTCTCCTCATAATGTTTGCCTGTGGGTCTGTGCACCTGCTCCCATCTACTACTGGAGGAAGGCTCTGTGATGATGCTGATGATGACCTGGCTAGGCACTGGTCCATGGGTATAGCAGGATACCATTAGGACTCATTTCATTGATTTTCTTTCTTTTTTTTTAACTAGTGGTATTTGGTTCTATCCTAGGTCTGGGCTATCCAGTCTTCCATTCCTGGCCATCCAGGCAGTGTCAGGCATGAGCTCCTTCTCATGTGGAAGCCTCAAGTTAAGCCAGTCATTGGTTGGTCACTTCCTCAAGTTCTGTTCCACCATAGCCCCAGCACATCTTGCAGGCAGGACAGAGTGCAGGTCAAAGGTTCTGTGGCTGGGTTGGTGTCCCAGTCCTATCACTAGGAGCCTTGCCTGGTTACAGAAGATGGCCAGCTCAGCTTCCATATCCTCCATCACGAGGGTCACCCTCATAGATTAAGGAAGTTTCCACGGCACTAGGTTTTCACCCAAGATCCCCCCAAGTCCAGCTATCTCTCCCCATACCCTCTCCCTCTACTATCCACCCCACCTCACCCCTCCTACTCCAGTCTCTACCTGCCCCAGTCTACCAGCAAACTTTATTCTATTTCCCCTTCCCAGGGAGAGTCATGTGACCCCCCTCCCCTTTGTTACCTGTGGATTGTAGCATGATTATCTACTTATAAGTAAATACATACCATCTGGGTCTGGGTTACCTCACTTAGGGTTATTATTATTATTATTATTATTAATTATTTAGTTCCACCCATTTGCCTGCAAATTTCATGATTTCTTTTTTCTTTTTAAACAGCTGAGGAACACTCCATTGTTTAAATGTATCATTTCATTTTTCCATTCTTCAGTTGAGGGACACCTGGGTTGGTCCCAGTTTCTGGCTATTATGAACAAAGCTGCTATGAACACAGTTGAGCAAGCGTCCTTGTGGTAGGATGGAGCACCTTTTAGGTCTATGCTCAGGAGTGGCACAGCTGTGTCTTGAGGTAGGTCGGTTGACAGATAGATCGAATGGCACGAAGAGTTTGACCCTAAGTTGTTCGATGTTTTACTAAATGGAAAATCAATTTAAAAAAAGAAGAAGCCTTTAAGCTGGCGAGAGGCTCACTGCGTAAAAGTACGAGACGAGCCTGACAGCCTGAGCTTGCTCCTTGGAGAGTGACAGTGGGTCTTGCAGAGTCGCTGGAGGGCGGTGTAGACATAGGAGGGCTATTTGTGTCACCGACACTTCACAGTGTAGGGGCTAACCTACACTGAGCATGGACCTCTCCAGTTCAGCATTATCTTTCCTATGAAAGTGGAGATGAGATACAATCTTCCTTCCCTCCCTCCCTCCCTCCCTCCCTCCTCCCTTCCTTCCTTCCTTCCTGTCCCTTCCTCAAATAAGGGCTCAGTGTGCTGGATCAGCTTGTCCTTCTTGTTAAACAGAAGTTTAAAAGCAAGTACCAAACTCACAATCAGGGGTATTCTGGTCAAAGGACCCTTCCACAGGGTTCTGGGGAAGACCCTGAAATGTGGACTCAACCTACCTTTGCCCACATAGCAGATGACAATCCTGTAAGAGGGCTCACAGCCAAAATCACAAGGGTTAGCTTCCAGCCACTTATAAATCCTATTATGAAACCACCGAAAAATGTTGCCATAGCCTGAAAGAACATTCCAATTTTGTCACCAATTCCTTCATTAATTTTGGAGACATCACTAAAAGAAGAAAGAGATGGTGTTACAAGCAATGTTAGAATTGCAAATGCAGAATTTTACTCCTCTGCCTAGTTTTGTTTTGTTGACAGGGGGTAAATTAATTTGTGTCTAGGATCTTTGTATATCCTTAGTTTCTAGGGGAGGGATTTGATGAGGGAAGGCTGTCTGTTTCCAGTAGAAAGTTTATCGTTAACTATTCCATGGCCCACGTGGCCTCAGAATAGAGACACAGCATATTTAAGACTCTTCACTGTGAAATTTCAAACTGCCCCAGGCTTTCTGCTGTGTGCTGTGGTGCTGTCCTGTACGAGCACAACTCTTTGAGTCCCTCGTAATCTTCTGTGCAGCACAGGACGACAGACCGCAGCCCCTTCCTTCTTTCCACTGGTTTCCATGGACACCAGGGAGCTCTGGCAGGATAGGGCTCAGTGGGGCTGTGCTCACTCTCTGAGTGTTTCTTGTCCAATCCCTCATTCAGTGCCAGTCAAGCCTGAGCTCCCCACCCCCATGCCCTGCCATGGTACTGCAAACACGGGTACTGCTCACATGGTGTTTTACTCTGCTCAGTGGTGCATGGACACTCCTAACATTCCTAATCTACTGCACAGCATTAAGAACAAGTTCATATCTGACTTCAGCATACAACTAGGTACTCACTCTGTGAGCCGGGTGTTGAGCTCCCCAACGTCATGCACGTCAAACCAGCCTATCTCCTGACTCATTATAGCGTGAAAAAACTTCTGTCTGATTTTGTGTATTTGTCTTCCAGCTGCCAGGCACCAAAATGAAACCTGAATGTAGGCAACTATTAGCACACCAGCGCCGATTCCTGTGTAATAGTAGGCGTACCTGAAAAATAAGAACACCGTATGTGCTGTTTTCTAAGCGACCCTTCTCTAACACAGAATCTTACTTCTTGAGTTATCTGGGAATCCTACCATCCTTAACAGACAAGGAAGGATTGTAAGGATTTCGTAATGGCTAGCATCCACCTATGTCTGTACTAAAGTTGAGGAATGATTGACAGTGATTGCTACACTGGGACAAATCCCAGCTCTTCACTTAACTACTTTGTAAACTCAGGGAGGCCATTGGACATCCTATGCCCTAATTTCCTAACTGGTAAAATGGGCATAAGAATACAATATGTCTCAGAGGTGCTTGGTCCAGTATTTTCCATGTAATAAACATCCAGAGAACATCAGTTACTAGAAAGAGTGCTTGGGTATACTGGCAGCCAGGTAAGATATGCCCTTGTAGTTCTAATTTTATTACATCAGCATCCATTAACGAAACGCTTGACAAGGGATGTGAGCGACAGAACTTGTCTGAAAGTAGAATCCAGCAATGGAAGTGGTTCCTTGCCCTTCTGAACTACTGACAGAACCTTGGCTAAGTGACAGCTGGAAATTAATAGAATTTGTAAGTCACCTGCCCAACTGCTCATTTGGAACTACCCTGAATGTTTAAGGGATCAAAGAGCAGCCCTTCAAATTTAAACTGAATCAGTGAAAAGTGAAAGCCCTCAAATTAAACTTAGAAAACGTTGGATTGAGGTTTCACTTGCTCTGAGTTTTCACATTCACAAAAGCAAATAACTCCTGGGCTTCTCCAAGCAGTTAATGTTTAGATGAAAGGCAAACCTTTCTAAATGAAATACAGGATACAGATTTGCCCATTAAAAAAAAAAAAAGTTCCAGATGGTGGTGGCACATGCCTTTAATCCCAGAACTCAGTAGGGAGGCAGAGACAGGCAGATCTCTGTGAGTTTGAGGCCAGCCTGGTCTACAGAGTGCATTCCAGGACTGCCAGAGTTACAACAGAGAAACCCTGTCTCAAAAAATCAAAAAAATAAAAGTTCTACTTGCTATCTTCTAAAAAATGAAGTGTGTCATGGGGGGGTGCAGTTAAAATGGTTACTTAATAGAGTCTCTGGTATGATGTTCACAATTCTATTCTCGACCAATCAGGAGTCCCACTAAATACATCACACACTTACATATAATAACTTGCAGGAAGATATGATCTAACTAGAATGCTCCTCATTAATAGATGAGCCTACAATTAATTATTTTTCATGTTCTAATGATACAGTGAAAGTAACCTTATTTAAAAGGTGTACCTTATGGTTAGGGAACAACCTGTAAGCTGTTCAGTTTTATTTATTCATTCATTTATTTATTTTCATTGTTGTTGTTTTGTTTTGTTTGAAACAGGGTCTTGTGTGTATCCCAGGCTAGCCTTAAACTCACAAGCCTCCTGCCAATACCTTCACAGTGCTAAGATGTGTCGCCATTCCCAGCCTTGGTAATGTATTTTAAACAATCAAGATATTGCTGTTAACTGGGTATTGTTGCTTAAACCTGTAACGGCAGCACTTGGGAGGCTGAGGCAGAAGGGATGCCACAAACTTGAGAGCAGTCTGGGCTCCATAGTGAAGTTAGACCCTGCCTCAAAAAAAAGGGAAAAAGAAAAAAATACTTTCGTTATCTCAATATAAATAACAACATCTCTATACAATACTCTCTTGCTTCTATCTTTCAAATACAACCCATGTCCTTTAAACATGTCAAATGATTCATAAGATAATGTAGAATCACATTGTCTGAATATTATCATGGATCTTTGGACAGCTGTTCAAAGGTTTTCTGAGGAATAAATATCAAAGCACGTAAATCATTAACAAGATGTTTCCCCAAGGTAGGCCCAGGTCAAAATTAAGCATTTATTTATCTTAGGATGTTTTATGTCATTGTTTATAATTAAATGCTGAGTTTAAAAGTTTCCTGTTGGCTGATCTTATTATCATCATTATTGGGGAAACTGTGAAAGAAGCAAATTAATAATTACAAAGTCATAGACAACGATTCTTAATTTAACTTCAAATCATATGCTCAGGGTGAAAAACTTTACAGATCATTGTCATCAGATTAATGCAGAAAGAGTAACGAAAGAATGAAGAAGGTGTCTAATTACGTGGCCATGTCTTCCTCCAGGCTGCTGATTCGGATGATCTGTGTCCTGTTGATTTCACCTAGACAACCAGAAAACACAATGAGCCCATTTATGCCTCGTGGGTCTCCAACAAAAATAAACACATAAAAATAAAACAAACTCATTTCACTCGAAAATGTACACAAAAACAGGACCAAGTGATTCAGTGGGACTTCATTCAGTTTCAATTCAAGGTTTAATGACATCCATTTAAACACTTGCCTGCCAGCCGAGGGCAACTCCACCTGGCCTACATTCAGTGACACTTATTTTCAAGAAGAAACCCACAGTGACAAGGAAATACCAGTGCGACTGGACACTTGGGCACATATTTAAACACACTGTGCTTCTCTACTGTGACTGTTACTTCAAAATTATCGTGAAGAATAGAGCATAATCCAAAATTAGGAAGTACTAACAGTCTGAGCCCAAATGTGTGAGGGACCCCAAGACTTTTACCATAACGTATACATAAATAACTATCTGCAACATCTTTGTGTGTAGGTTGTCAAATTTTCTTGTATAGATGCATGTGTTTACAAACCAAACATTTTTAAAAGTGAACCTTGGTTTATACTCAGTACCAATTTTTCTTGCCAGTGTCTGTCTGTATCGGTTTTAAATTTGCATTCATTTAGTTGTTTCCAATATCGTACTTTTACAAACAATGCTACAAACCGGGAACATGGCTCAGTGAGAGTGGACTTCCCTAGCAAGTACGATGCCCTGGGTTTGATTCAGCATTACATAAACATACAAATGATACTGCATACACACACACACACACACACACACACACACACACACAGAGTAACTATTGTATAGAAAAATATCATAATCAAGACTGCAAGGTCAACGAAAGGCACACTTCAAGTCTTACAGTCATTGCAAAATGTCAGGTTATAGTATAGGTATAGTGTGTGTGGACTCAATCCGAGAGGGAAGGAGAAGGCAGAAAAAGGTTGATTTGCAGTGTGAGCAATATGGACACGCGTGACACCTGAGTGAGCTTGAGTCCCTTGACTCTTTTCTGTATCTGGCACAGGAGTTAAACCCCCTTGAACACACGGATTGCCCCGTCTCTGGTTCTATCTTATGCCAGTTCACTTTCATTCTTTAAATTCCCTGAATGTTATTTAGACTTCTTTGTGCCCTACCAATTAGAGAATTCCCTGTCTCAGTCATCAGTTTGAGGGAAAGGCTGGACAGACTTTAATGTCCAGCTAAAGAGAGATGGGAGGAGAACATGAGGAAATCAGACCTCACAATAAAATAGTAAGAACAACAAGTCTCTGCTGGGACCAGGCAGGCAGGGCATCGGAAGAGACAGCAAGGAGACGGCAGCTGTAGCAATTAGAGGGTGGACCCACTTAAGTGTCCACATCTGTCTGTTGACAGCCATGTTTTGTGTAAAGCCCTCTAGAATCTGGGCCTCCTTGAGAAATTAATAAACAAGGAGCCTCTGTAGTCTAGGCCACACAGTCTCAAAATGGATACAGTTTTAACTCAGGATAAATGATGCATTCCTCGGAAACACAAAGAAGTGGACCCCTGGACCCATGAACAAAGCAGAAAAGGTTCTGACATGCTGCAGATTGGTTTGGATATTTGTGTGCACGTTCATAGCGTTTATCACAGACTTAAAGAGTTCAAATATCAGGCTAGGAGTAAAGCTTAGTGGGAGAGTATTTGTCTGGTATCTGTGAGGCTGTATGTTTAATTTTCTGAACCTGAAAAAGTTCAGATGATGCACAAAGCCATGGGTTTGGTCTCTAATATCAAATTTAAATAAAATCCAGGAATGAGGAGATGGCTCAGCAGTTAGGCGTGCTAACTGTTCTTGCAGAGCACCCAACGCCAGTTCTCACGCTGTGTGGCTCACAGCCTCCTACAATTGTAGGTCCAGGGGATCCAATGACGTCTTCTGGCTTCAGTAGGTAACTTGAACACACATCCACCTGAATCCTGCCCCCATCCACATTTAAAATTCATCTATAAAAAAATGAAGGGTCCTTAAAAACTAAGTGTATCACTGAATTATCAAGGGTATTCTCATATGGGTGTGGCCAATATTTTTTAAAATTTTTTTTAAATTATAGTCAAACTACATCATTTCCCCCTTTCTTTTCCTCCCTCCAAACTCTCTCATATACTACTTTCTCTCTTCCAAACTCATAGCCTCTTTTTTGATTAATGGTTACATACACACTTCTGATTGTTACAACTTCTAAATATAAAGCTACAATCTGCCAACATGTTTCCTGAGTACAAATTGAACTGTCAGTCTTCCAATAGTTTACTTTAACCCAATCTCTGCAAGACCAACAGTGACCTGAAAATTGAAGCTCAGAATTACCAACCTGTCTCCCCCAAGTCAAGGATGCTCGTGTTAGACAGAGACAATGAATTTCAGCAGCCCACTCAATTTCTTCCTTCTTCCAAGGTGCCATTTGACATCCTTCCTCATTAACCAATTCCTTGCTTCCAAACTTACTGAGAAAATTAAATTCTAACAGTCCCCTATTTATCCAAAACTAGACTTTCTGTGGTTTCAGTTTCCTGCAGTGGGTCATGGAACTGTATCATCTGGCGTCATCATGAGGATGAGAACACAGTGCGATGTTAGAGAAAGCATGGACATTGGAGTAACTTTTACACAGTACATTGTTGTATTTGTTCTGTTTTATTAGTTATTATCTTTAATCTCTTATCATGCCTAATTTATAATTTAAACTTTACCATTGGTATGCATGTAAAAGACACATTATAAAAATATACAAGGTATTCTCTATGGTTTCAGACACCCACAAGACAGTCTTAAAACATGTCCCCGGCAGACAGCAGGAACTACTATCCTGTAGAAAATGTGCGGAGTCACACATCCTCATTCACAGGCCTTCCGATTCTGACACTGCTCATTCACAGGCCTTCCGATTCTGACACTGATACACTGTTTCCACTTGTTACTGCAGGTGAGCTGTCGCAGCCAGACTGAGTAAGCGTTTCCTCCTGATCATTGGACCTTGTCCTTCACCGAGGATCTCTCTACACGTCTTCACTCTCTCAAAGATCACTTTTCACTTTCCTTTTTCTTATTTCCACAAGAACAAAAGCATTACGAAAACTAACACCCTCACACA
This sequence comes from Cricetomys ansorgei, assembly GCA_026225945.1. NCBI lineage: Eukaryota > Metazoa > Chordata > Mammalia > Rodentia > Nesomyidae > Cricetomys > Cricetomys ansorgei. The sequence goes on along the minus strand of JAMJFZ010000056.1, from coordinate 52,796,388 downwards.
CACACTCTCTTTCTCTCACTTTCCCACCTGGCCCCCCCTCCCCCCTCTCTCATGAACAATTGTCTCAGCCCTCCTTTCATCATCGCTCCTGGATCTGCTTTCAGACGGGCCAACCCATGACAACATCCAAAACCACCCAGACGTCTCTCCTCATCTCAAGCGAGAGTAACCACATCCTTCCAGTTTCTCGGGCTAAAAGATTTAGAGTCACCCTAAGTTCCTCACTTAAACTCACAACCATGGACTCTGGTAACTGTCCCAGCCCACAAGGCATGGTCCTGATTAGACACCTGAGCTTCCTCCTGCAGCTTTCAAAGCCATTTTTGACCTCATAGAACCCCACCCTTTTCTATATATCTCTGCCAGCACTCCTCCTGGGTGTTCTAATGCCCATAAACGTTATCCTTTCAAATTCATTACAAGCATGAATTTTCACAGCACAAGACACAATGATGCATATTTAGTAAAGGCCCTGCAAATCGTATGGTAAGTTAATGTTATTTGCAAAATTCCAATAAATTCGGTACCACAAATAATCCTTACTTTGATTAGTGATGTTTGGTGGAATACTGGTTTCTGCTTTTGTAAAACTGTCTGTCATGTCTCCAAATACAAACATTAAGAGGGGAAGCGAAGTTCCATGGACAATAGCAGCCAGAGATCCCAGAACCATGTACAGCTTGTCCAGCCAATCTGCATAGCGAAACTAGGAGAAAATAGAACACGGGCACAATGAATCCATGCATGATGCTTCAACATAGACTCCAAATTCAAACACGTTTTAGACTGTCACTGCTACTATCTTACATCAAGCTGTCCTCTCCATTTGCTGAACTTCGGCAATAATATCACCACGGGTTAAACTAATTATTTTTAAATTTATTTTTATTTACATATATATGTGTGCATCTATATGTGTGCATGAGCACATGAGTAGGGGTGCCATCAAAGGCCAGAAGAGAGCATAGGATCCCATGGTGCTGGAGTTATAGGTGGTGGGGAGCTGCCTGATGTGAGGACTGGGAACTGAAGTCTGGTCCTCTGCAAAAGCAACAAGTGGACTTAGCAGGTAAGCTGTTTCTCCAGCCCCCAAGTATGGATTCTTCATACTGAATTCAGTGTGTCTTCTCTTCTATGATATCTGATGAAACTTTTTAAAGTTTCTAAAAGATGACAGCAGGAAACTATTTTGAAAAGATAGAAATCACTTCTCATTTTGTGATGGCTAATATTGACAGACAGTTGACTGGACTCAACAATCACCGTGAAGAAACACCTCTTACTTCACATGACTGTGAGTGTGTTCTCAGATGTAACTGAAGAGAGAGAAGACATGCCTGACTGCTAAGTCCTAGTAATCAATAATCCCACCATGACCTTTATTAACATGGGTACACAGGAGCCTTGAGAGACGGCATGTTTATCAAGCATGGTGACACACCATGGTACAGCACTTAGGAGGCAAGGGATAAAAGGATCTGGAATCTGAGGCTGACATGTCCTACACGCACACACAGCAAGACCTTGCCTCAAACAACAGCAAAAAAATAGCATGGAACACAGCAATTTTCCTCCACCTCACTGGCAAATGACCATCAAGGAGAAAAACATAGGTAAATAGCTCTGGCGATGTAACTAATTTGGAAGAAACTAAAGTCTAAACAAGGAAGGGGAAGCTGCCAAGGCTCAGCACATGGCCAGGTATGATCGGCATCCCTCTGCAAAAAAGCTAAAGCCAATCAATTAACTTTACCTCCACATTTGTACTCTCTAGGAAGGTCTTACGCCATGTGAAATATCTTTTTTGAGGGAAGGAAAGTATTTTAGATAAGAAATCTTCAACTCACCATCTCAAGGATGGCAACAGCTGTTTTCTTTTCTTTCTTCTCCTTTTTACTAAAAACACAACAAAGGGATTATACAAAAGCTTCTAAATGCCATGAAAACTTTACAGTATCAAACTGTTATAAAGCTAACGACAGCTGGGACAAACATGTCTATATAGTACTCGTTAACACGGTCTGACATCATCTATGAGATGTAAATATAAACCGTCACACGTTTTAGACATTTACATATATGATTACCAGCAGGTATTGGTATTTCTATTTTTAACTCTTCATGCGTGTGTGTGTGTGTGTGTGTTCTTGTGAGTATGTGGGAGCAGGCCACAAACATAGGACACTGCATGTGTGGAGGCCAGCGGAAACCTTGGGTGTCACTCCTTGTCTATCCCGTCAGAGGCAAGGTCTCTCGTTAGTCCCCGCTGCATTTGCCAGGGTAGCTGGCCCACAAGCTTCCGGTGATTCTCCATCAGAGTGCCTGTATTACAGATGTGTGTCGCCAGGTCTGGCTTTATATGGGTTTCGGAAACAAAAAATCAGGTTCCCAAGGTAATGCAGCAAGTGCTTTCCCACAGAGCTACCGCTCCAAGCCCGGAGTTGGGATTTATATAAAAATATGTCCTCGTGTGCTAGATATTTCCTAGGTTTTCTGATAAATACGCACATCTACGTATTGTTTGCGAGTAAAATACCACATGTTAAAAATATTTTTCCACTTTTATCCTTGTCTGGATTATTATTACTCTGATTAGAATATTATAGCTGGGCATGGCAAAACATATTTATATGTACTAAGTCCTCAGTACTAAGATGGCTAAGGCAGAAAGATTGTAAGTTGGAGGAAAACCAGGGCTACATAGTGATACTCTGCTTGCACAAAAAGTAAGAAAATAAATAAACCATATTCCAGAATTAATCTTTCTAATATCTTCCCAGTAAGCCTAGGTATTTATTTATTTATTTACTTACTTACTGGCACTCTGGATAGTATTTGTAATAATTTGCTTTACTACAGGGAGAGCAGGAATCAGATGTTACATGTAAGTACCCTAACTTGAAAAGTAATTAAATTACTCTATGAGATCTAATTCTGCAAGAATGTCTGAGGACCTAAGTGGGCTATAATGGAAACAAACACAACTTTAAAAAGCCAGTGTTTTTTGTTGTTTTTTTTTTTTTAAATGCTCTAACAATTGTCAAAAAGCTGTCCTGACACATAAAAAGGCCAACTATTATTCAAATTTGCAAATCAAATAACTCTACCTCACAATCCTCATCTGTCACCATGTGTAACTGACCAGTCTTATGAAAGACTGCTTTGGAAAGAAGAACATTATTTTGACATGGACTTCTATGACACATATCATAGACTAAATGAAGTTGAAAGGTAATTTTAAAGGTAAAAAAATCCAGTTTGTGTTAGTACAACAGGGACACAAACATAGGACCTCAGGATGGGTCCTGTCTTGTGCCTCTAAAGCACACTTCAGTATCCCGGAGCCAGGATGCAAGAAAAGAGACAGCCATTACCATTTCAATTGTATGCTTTCTCCTTCCTTTTTTCTTTCTCTGACACTGACGCTACTTGGGAAATTCCAAGGCATTCCAGGCATGAGTTAAACAACACATAATTCATTAAGAACTCTGGAAAAGTCACGCCCTTGGCCTTTGATGATAAAAAACATGCAGAAGAGTTACTTTAACTTGTCCCAAGTCCTGTTGCTGGAACAAAAGCTAAGATTTAGAAAGCAGACTGACACTGGACCACCAAGCTGTGAGGTAGGAGATGCAGACTTCTGAGCATGCTTGAAAATAACACTCTCAGCCAGGATGTAGCTCAGTGGTATAGCACTTGCCTAGCACTGGGCTAGAGATGTAATTCAGTAGTAGAATACTGGTCTAGCACGCACAAGGCCCTAGGTTCGATCCCTAGTACTGAAGAGTAAGGGATGCCGTCTATAAAGTTTACCTATGACATCTCTATAGCAACGTGACTATCAATTTGTCTTTTTAAGCATTGTCTTCCGAGCCGATGGGTGTTTTGAGTAACCTACTGGGAGTGAGACTGGTGTCAACGTGCATTCATTCTCTCTCCCAGAACAAGAGCTTCAAAAACATTTAGGGGCTCATCCAGGCCACCATCCTAGATTCTCAGAACCGTGAAAATAAATAACCAAATTGGTGCTGATGACCAGTTTAATAAGAGCCACTAAGCAAAAAGTAAATGGAATTCCTGTACTTTGAAGTCACGACAGAACCAATAATAAAATGAAGAAATGTGTAGAACCAAACCCTTTATTTTCTCTGCCTTTCTCTTTGCACATCAGGCAATATTTTGTATGTAATATACTTCAGAGTGGTGCTGTACACCTGTAATTCCAGCCCTCAGGAGACAGAGGAGGCAGGACGATCTACAAGTCCAGGCTAGCCTGGGCTACACAGTGAGTTTGTGGACAGCTTCCACCTTACTATATAGCAAGACTGTATCTCAAGTGCAAAACAAGTTCCGTACACACACAGGTACACACGTGTGTGCACGTGTGAACATAGTTCTTTAAGCTACTATGCAAAGCAATTATCCTTGAAAACATCTCATATGTTGGACATATGTGTTTCAAGCTGAGCACGAATGGAACATGAATACTGAAATATACTCCATATAAAAATATGGAGTTAGTGTAAAAGAGAATGTCATCTAATCCTTAATTTTGATTACATGTAAAAATTACTGTATCTGGGATACCCAGTACTTTCCTAACCTTAATTCCTTTACTTTTTTATGCCTACAAGGGGAAATTTTAAACTACAAATGTGTCTCACAATATATTTCTCTAAGATAACACCAGTCTAGAAGACTGGCTGGATACAGATGAAATGGTTTTTGCAAACACAGTCTCTGTGCCAGTGGTGATACCTTTGGTCTCTTGGTGAAGGTACTAAGAGCAAACTTTCTCCCCAGGAAAGGACATATTCCTCTTTGATTGGTTCGGGACCCTTTGACAATCGTCACCTGATGGCAGTGTGCGTTCCAGTGTGACAGCCGCAGCTTTCTGTAAAGAAGAGACCTCTGCATGCTTTACCTCTCAGTCTGTTTCCCTCTCAGAATGTGAGTCGTGAACTGTATTGTATCCAGCACCTCTAAATCGCTTACAGCAATTTCCTTTGAAGTTCTGACTCCCCAGCTTTGGTCAGTAGAACTCCTCCCAGCTTGCGCCTATGTCTGGTTTTTGTTTGCATTTTATTGGTTGGTTGTATATGGACGCATGCGCAATGGTGGAGAGCATGCCACTGCAAGTGCCTGTCAGGCTCAACTTGCACCTTGTGGTTGGTTTCCACTACTACATGAGTCCTAGGACAGGATTCAGACTCATGCTTGTCAGGCTGGGAAAGAGGCGCTTTTACCTGCTGAACCATCTTGCTGGTCCTCCTGTGTCTCTTAACCAGTTCATTAAATCCTGCTTCCTGGTTTGTGAGTATCAGATACTCCAGGCTCACTTTGTATTTTCTCTGTGCTAGGTCTGGTTGAAATTAACTGTTCTATAACAGAAAGCACCAAGAGCGCTTATTTCTAATGTCTTTTTCAGTTGACTGAACGTGAACTGAAGAAAAAAAAAAATCATGATTTTGTATTGAAGTTCCATATTCTGATTTCACATTTTTAGACATAAAATTTATTTTCACTTTTGACCTTCTCTCCTTACACTGAAAACTTGGTTCCTAGTAATATTAAAATATCTGTGAATTCCTCTTATCTTAGTTTACAATTTCCTATAAACAATGAACCTGATGAGTGAAGTTTTTAATTTCCTGTTACAGGCAGTCCGCTATAATAAAAATAATTACTGACAAAAATGATTTTCTCTTAGTGGCCACATGTTCAGTTTTTCTAATTAAAGTACAGGTAATCAACCTAAAATGATCTGAATGCAGTTTTGTTCTGTTTCATCTGTCACGCCACATTCTGTGTTTGTGTAGCTGTTTATCAGGAGGTGACAGATCACTGCAGAGAAACCAAGCAGCATATAGCTCAGGTGTGTGAGCTCTTCAAGCTCAGGTCATAAAACTAAACGGATGTGAGCAATGACTCAGGCAGAAAAGGAGCCTTGATCCTTCAACATATCAGAGGGACTGCTCCAAGCAGAGAAGCTCCTTCCAGCGGCTGCTGAACCTTGCTGAACATTGAAATAACAGCCACTAATCATTTAGCTCTGTGCTCAAAGGCACAAGACTTGTCAAGTATGAAAGTGAAACAATGCTGCTACCTCTTTTTGTTCATCTTGTAGGACTTCTTGCCTGCTCTTCCGTTAAGGTTCTCTTCAAGCTCCATCACGACCTGGGGAGAGAGCACACACAGGTCATCAGCCCAATCCGATGCTGCCCAGGGCCTAGGCTGACCTCACCACCCCGCGGAGCCCAGTGCCCAGGAGGAGCCCCGCCAGATGCTCCCTGGGCAGGGCCTGGAGGGAACTCACGCCGGGGCTTCTCCGGGAGCTCCGGGGCTACCCACGTGGACCGGACGCCCCGCCCTGCCGGGTCCCTTCCGCCCCAGCGCGCTCCTCGCCCCCGGCGGGGGGCTGCTTTCCCGGGGCTAATGCCACTGTTTCCCCACGGACTCCCGAGGCCACTGGATCCCCACGGACTCCCGAGGCCACTGGATCCCCACGGACTCCCGAGGACCCTGCCACGGGACCAGGGTCGAGAATCTGGGGCGCCAGACCCTTCCTGGGAACTTCTCGCCCCGCGCGTTTCTACCTCTGGCTTCTCTTTGCAAAGTCCGCGGAGACGTGGGATTGGGAAGACGCAACTCTGAGTTTGGCCCGGCCTGGGGAGACAGGAGCAGCGGCCTCAGCCTCTTAGCGCTTCAAGAGCCGCTGCAGTATGGAGCCAGAGGCTTCCTCCGGGCCAGGGAGTAAAGTAGGAGCCAGCCGCCGCCCTGCGGCCCCGCAGCCAATGGGCCGGATGGGCGGGATGGGGCAGGACCCGTGGAGAGGTTGCGAAACCCGCAGCGCTTCCAGGCTTCTGTGCGCTTTTGCGAAGGGCATTGGAATCCTCAGTGAGACACTTAGACTCGTCTCCACATGTTCAGGTACGTCTCCATATAGAAGGGTATGAACCTGCATGGTGCACGGTTGGATCCCCGGTGAGTAATTCTTAAAAGGTCACTTTCCCCGACGTAGCTAATCGAATAGAGCTAATAAAACAACGAGGGACCTTACCTTGCTCATTCTGTAAACCTCCTCTGACAGTATTGCTTTTTTGTATGTTTTCCAAGCTGGCAGAATTTTTTTTTTTTCCTGCGAAAATCTTTCTCCAGGCACAACTACATGGAGGAAGGTCGTGCGTGTTACACTCAAAGGCCTGCACCAATCGGAATTTTAGAAAATGTAAGAACACGGACATCCATTCAAGAATCAAAAGTTGAAAACACTGTGTAATTCGAATATCATCCTTTCTATCCTGAAATGCCCCCATGTATAGGGCCAACATCCAAGCCAAACAACTGCGACCTAACACATGCTTGGCAACTCAGTGGCCGTAAAACGCCCACCTGAGACAGAGTTCCTTGTTTCTTGCCTGCGAAGCACTGGCCACCCCGGTAGAAGTGGTTGAGACCCTCTTTCTTATACCAAGCTCTCTGTTCTCACAGATACCATGACGTAGCCGCAGTTGTTTTTAGTTAACTCATCATCTTTGGGATGAACTGGGGTTTCCTTCCTGAATTTCTTGATCTGTTATAAGAAGCTGCTTTGGAAGTAAGAATCCACGAAAGGACATCTGTATCTTACCTGCTCCTCAAGGGCTTCAGGGTGGGGAGGGAGCCGCTTGCCCTCATCACTGGCCCAGACCCCTGGCATTGCACTCATCTATTTAGTGTGGTTATGTCATGTCTGACTGACTCCGAGCGCTCTTACTCATCTCCCTGGCTGCTGCAGGTCTTGCCATTTGTTGCCCTTCAACTTCCCCAGCACCCGCCCTCACCTCAACATGCCTGTGCAACTTGTAGTTGTCCCTATGACCTACAGAGCTAGCTCCTCAGGCAGCATTGCTAAACATAACACTTTATGTCAGGAACAATAGGGACAGGGGCAGGGCTCCACTCCATCCTCCCCAGTGGCTTGAAAAGTTCCCTTTCAATTTGGGCAAAACGGATTTGTAGCTTTGTCAAAGAAAAGATAGCCTTTAAGAAGCAAGGTTGGATTTATTAAAAACAACAACAAAGGTGCTCCTAGATCGACACTGAGACCAGCTTCTCAAAGGAGAAGCTTTTGCAAAGAATATATATATATATATAGATAGATAGATAGATAGATAGATATAGATTAGATATAGATATAGATATAGATATAGATATGATCTTGGAGGCTCATGGTAAAAACTTCCTTTTGTAAACAAAGTTGTCAGGTAGGTTTAGGAGCTAATGTTTAGGTTTACCAGCAAGCGACACGGGAGTGCTAGGAACTCAAGGTCATGCAGTCAGTTTGGCCTCCACTCTGCTTCTTTCCTCTCCTTGACAAAATAGCTTTCAGAAAGCATAGGCTGTCAGTGCTAGCTGAAGTTTCCAGCCTCTCTCAGCAAGAAAGGTAGACCAGACCCCGGAATAAAGGGCCGATTTCCCCCCAATGCTTCCCTTCCAGTCACTATAATCTGCCTGTCTTTCTGTCCTGCTTCACTTTGGTTACAATGCTTTGAGTACTTTCATTGAGCTTGTCTGTGCCCTGCTCTAAGTTACACCAAACCGTGTAAAGCTACAGCAGTTTGTTGCAAGCAGCTTTCGGCGCTCTTTTCAGGATGGAAGATGACTGTGCTTTGGTGGACACACAACATCAACCCTCGGGGGTGACCCTCAAGATCCAGACTGATAAATAACTTACCCTAAATATAGAAACTTACTAAACTAAGTGGCACCGTAAGAACACATGGGCATAATAAAACCCTATGGAGAAAATCAGGTCCAACCCACAAGAGGAAAGTTTTTGGCTCCCTCACCAGTTCACCCATGCTACCAAAAGGAAGACCTAATACAGCAATGGACACTGCCCAGTCACCTGTCATCTGAGCTCCTGCTGTTTGGGTCAGTGAACCAACAGGCAGAGAGGTCACAACTATCCCACAGGCTTCACTTCAGCTTGGACCCTGCAGTTCGGGTCTGCCCACCCGGTTCGTCTATCTGGAAATGCCAGCATTTTGTTTACCCATTCGTTCGTTCATCTGGACTCAGACCTGCCTGCCCTTCCCTTCTCCAAGTCTCCAGGGCAAGTTGCTTCTGCAGTTCAACCCTGACTCAGGAGCCTGGCTAACATCAGCAGTGCCTCCAGTGAATCTCCAGCCTGATTTGCTATCTTACTCTCTCTGAGACCCTTAAATTCCCAAATTCTGCTTCTCCAGCTTCTTTGAAAATCATTGAACTCTGCTGTAGCTTCTTTGCAGCCTTTTGTAGCCCCTGTAGCCTTCAGCAACCTACATACATATATAACCTATCTATATCTGCGTAGATATAGATATATTTACCATGTAAAGTGTGATTCTGGGAGCTAATATGAGTAATTAATATTGGAATAAAATAATCTGTGTTTTGTTCAGCCTGCAGTCAAGGAGAAAAACACCATTGTTTGTTTTTATTAGTAATAGTAATAAAATAATAGTTATGATAATGATATCCATAAATATAATAACATAATAAAAATAAAACGATTAATAACTTTTTCATAAAAATAAGATATTTCTTCTTTCTGTACTTAACACACAGCAACACCATGGCTTTCTATCCTTTACTCTAAACTTTCCTTGCATTTATTTATTTAGGTCGTATGATCGAGGTATCATTTCTTTACAAATCACTAATTAAGCTTTCTGATAGGCCACCAACCTTTCTCAGTTTTCTAATTGACCGTGCTTGTGTACTGGCATGGTTCACTGCTTACAGCCTTAACTCTAACTATGTTGTCTAGCTGGAGCAAGTGTGTAAGCTTTCATCGTCACCACAAACATTTCCCACCTTATCCATTACTCTGCATTTACTTACCACATCTGTAGTATATGCATTCCTATTATTATATGTGTGCTTCTGTTATATCCTTATGAGTAGTCCTAAATGCTCCTTAAACTGATACAGATGTGTTGGGTAGTTTTATGTCAACTTGGCACAAGCTAGAGTCATCAGAGAGGGAAGAGCTTCAATTAAGAAGATGTTTCCAAATATTTTCTCCCTCCGTCCTTCTCCTCTTCCTGGTCCTCTCCAATCCCATTCCCGTTCTCTTTCACCCCACCTGCACCCTCTGTTCAATTTCCACTCTATTGGGGAGATCCCTGCATTCCAATTGGTGCCTTTCTTGTTGCATAGTTTTTCTGTGTCTGTGAACAGTAGTACCTTTCTCCTTTGCTTAGCAGTGACTATCCACATATAAGTGAGTACATACCATGTTTGTCTTTCTGGGACTGAATGATGATGGTTACCTCACTCAAGATGATTTTCCTAGTTCTATCCATTTACCTGCAAAGTTCATGATGTCATTTTTTTAATAACCGAGTAATACTCCAGTGTATAAAGATGTCACAATTTCTTTATCCATTCTTCAGTTGAGGAACATCTAGAATGTTTCCAATTTCTGGCTATTATGAATAAAGCTGCTGTGAACACAGTTGAGCAAGTGTCCTTCTAGTAGGATGGAACACCTTTTGGGTATATGGCCAGGAGTTTGTATAGCTGGGTCATTGAGGTAGATAGATTTCCAATTTCCTAAGGAATCGCCATATTTGACAAGAATTGGGAGACAATTAGGGGGTGATCGGGAGACCTAGTATAGTGAAAACTCAAGGAATCTATGAGGGAGACCCTAGCAAGAATTCCTAGTAATCGGGGATAGAGAGCCTGAACAGACCAGCTCCTGTGGCCAGGCAAAGCTTCCAGTGATGAGAATGGGACTCCATTCCAGCTACAAAACCTCTGACCTATGGCCTACCTCCCTGCAAGATCCTCTTTGACAATGGACCCCTGCCTGAAACTGCAGGGCAGGCCAGGAACTAGAGACTGGATGACCTGGGAGATGATTCCTAATGTCATGCTTTACCCATAGATCAGTACTTAGCCCAGTCCTCATCAGGAGGGTCCCCTCTAGCAGCTGATGGGAGTATATGGAGAGGCCCAGAGATTATCGAGGCACCCCACAGAAGAGGGAGAGAGTGAGGGCAGAGACCAGAGGGGGGAAGGACACCAGGAAAACAAGCACCATAGTGTCCACTGACTAGCACTCTGAGGTGTCCACAGAGCCTGAAGGGAAAGACACATAACCTGCAGGAACCCTAAATACATCATATGGCTGTCCGGATTGGTGTTCTCAAACTACAGGTAGGAGTGTGGGTGTCTCTGATCCTTTTAGCTGCCCTGAGACCCTTTTGCTCCTGCCAGGTTGCCTGGCCCACCCTTGATTTAGAGATTGGTGCCTGGCCTTTTTCCATCTTGTTACATCATGCCCTGATTGTGCAGTAACCCTGGGGGATGGTTATTTTCTGGGGAGAAGTGGGGGTGGAGTGGAGTATGGGGAGGTGCTTGTGGGTGGTGATGGGGGTAGATCTGGGGGAGAGGTGAGATGGGAGGAATTGGGGGTGTAGGAAAGGGAGGAGTGGGGTAGGGATGTATTATATAAGTTGTATTTAAAAAAAGGAAAAAATGCTTCCATAAGATGAGGCTGTTGGAAAGCCTGTAAGGCATTTTCTTAATTTAGTGATTGATATATGAGAGAGCCCAGGCTGGGCAATGGTGGCACATACCTTTAATCCCAGCACTCAGGAGGCAGAGGCAGGAGGATTTCTGTGAGTTCAAGACCCAGACTGATCTACAGAGGGAGTTCCAGGACAGCCAGGGCTAAACAGAGAAACTTTGCCTTGAAAAACAAACAAACAAAACAAAGAAAGAGACAGCCCAGCCCATTGTGGTTGGTAGCATCCCTAAGTTGGTGGTCCTGGGTTCTATAAGAAAGCAAGCTGAGCAAGCCATGGGAAGCAAGCCAGTAAGCGGCACCCCTCCATGGCCTCTGCATCAGCTCCTGCCTCCAGGTTCCTGCCCTGTATGAATTCCTGTCCTGACTTCCTTCAGTGATGGAGTACAGACATGGAAGCATAAGCCAAATAAACCCTTTTCCTCTCCAACTTGCTTTTGGTCATGGTGATAGCAACCCGAATTAAGATAACAAGATATTATAAAAGTATATTATGCAGACTATATTATGGGCTTGCATATAAATGAAGGTCTCTGTCAAAGTCAAGGATCAGAATAGCCAAGATTTTTTTTTTTTTTTAATTGAGCCCTACTTAACACAACCTAAAGTCATCAAAGCCTCAGCTGAGAATTCCTTCATAGACTGGGCTGTAGGCAAGCCTGTAGGGCATTTTCTTAGTGATCAATGGGGAAGGGCCCAGTCCATCACATGTAGTGCCAACCCTGGAATGGTGGTCCTGGGTACTATAAGAAAGCAGGATGAGCAAGCCAGTATTTTTCCCCGGCGTCTGCATCGGCTCCTGTCTTCAGGTTCCTGCCCTGCTTGAGTTCCTGTTCTGACTTCTTCCAGTGATGATCAGTGATATGGAAGTGTAAGCCAAGTAAACCCTTTCCTCCCTAAATTGCTTTTGGTCATGTTGTTTCATCATAGTAAAACTAACCATAACTAAGATATCTACCATTATAATATATATGTATGTACATACATATATATGTATATATTCTCTATAGCATATACATAATATAATATATACGTATACATATACATATATATGCCACACTGACATTAAAATGCAGATATACAGTATAATGGACTTAAAACAATGGAAAGTCCCAGCTTCTGCTACTTCGACACTACAGCCTTTGACTCTTAGACATTGTCTTATATTCTTGCCCATTTCTTGAACAGTGGCTTTTCTTTGAGCTTCATTAATTTTCAGTGAAATTCAATTGTCTCTGTTCTAAATTATCAGCCCTGCACCTTTATTCCAGTGACTGTTTCTACTTGATGAAGTGTTCTTCCCCACAATATGTACCTTCTTCTCATCCACTTTTATGAAGTTGTTTCACCAACTTGTCTGTAGTCTTCCAACCCTACAGATTGTATCTCTGCTATGCTCCATCCTATTCAGACTTAAGAGAATAATAATTACTAACCTTTATTAAACACTAGTTGTGTATGAGAAACCGTCCCAAGCACTTTTAAGAGCTCAGCTCTGTCTTCATCCAAGCGTGCTCCCATCCCAGGCCAGTGACTCCTAACTGTAGTTTCAGCCTGAAACTCTCTAAGTCAGTTGTATAGTACGGATCATTCCTCCATTTCCCCCGCTTAAGTCAGTTGTACAGTACGGATTATTCCTCCATTTCCCTCCCAGGCTTTTACTCAAACGGCATGCTACTTTCTTCAGAGCACCTGCAGCGTCTTGCTCACAAATGTGCATTAGGTGAATGAATGCAAGCAGTGAGCAGGTTGACTCAGCCAAATGTAGCCTTGGGACAAAATTATACGTAGGCTTTTGCTGTAAGAGAACATGGCTCTTCTTTTGTATATTTCTTAAATTTTTTGAATTATTTCCTTATGCTTTTGGGGTTGTCTGTTGGTTATTTTTGCATAGCCATGGCCAAAATACTCGAGAGAAAAAGGTACAAGGTGGAACCATTTAGTTTGGTTCATGTTTTCATGAGTTTGTAATAGTGGAGAGTAAGAGAACAGAAACATTCTTAGCTTGGGGCTAGACAGCAAAGAAAAGACAATACAGGAAGAAGCCTGGGCAAGAGATACGACCCAGGAACTTGTACCCAGTGATCTGCTTCTTCCAAATAGGTCCTACCTTCTACTTTCCACTACCACCCAACAATGATACTATAAATTAGGAGTCATTAGTCCAAGGTCTTACAACTGAATGCTGTCGAGGAAAACCCCCCACCGACACACCCAGAGGTTGTTCCGCAGCCCAACTGAGTAAAGGATTAAGATAACATCACAGGGTGTTGCTCCATGAATACGGACTTCTGTTTAGTCGGAGTCTTATAAACATTTACCAAGTCCCTGCTACATGCTAAACACTGTGCTGAACTGCAGCGAGCCTTGTGTCTGTAGGCAAACTACAGACTCTTTACTGCAAGATCAAGCTTTATAGCTAAGGACATGGTGGCTAGGACTGTGCTTCTTGTTTGTTGTTTAGCTTTGTTGTGTGGAACTTTATGTGGTTTCCAGTGGTAAGGATTCTGTAAATACTGTTGTAAAGCTAGTTGTCTTATTTTCCTTGAATCTGTTTGACATCCAAAATAACATTAACTTCTGCTGGAACACACTCTCCTGTGCCACCTTATGCAAAAGGTTATATACAAGCATCCACCAAGTAACTCAAGCTTAAAGGTAAACAATCTTGTTCATTTAAAAATCTCATCAGCTAAATGTCTCCCAGTGCATTAAACATACCTGAAGTAAAATACCAGTATTTTATTTGTGCTTTTTAACCCCTATTGCCTCTTAATGTAATGTACAAATGCACTTTTTTTTTTGAGATCTGGTTACTTTGCAGACCACTTTGACCTTGAACTTCTTCATGCTTCAGCCTTCTGAGTAGCTGGGACAAGCTGGATGTGGACATTGCACCTGCCACAAAACCATCTTAACTGTAACTCTTTGCTTTTTAAATTTCGGTAAGTATAATATTTTGATAATACATTTATTTTTTTTAAAGACAGAATATCACTCTGTAGCTCTGCCTGTCCTATGTAGACCAAGCTGGCCTTGAACTCATAGAGATCCATCTGCCAAAAGCCCCTGCCTCCCAAGTGCTAGGATTAAAGGCATGCACCACTATGCCTAACTATTTTGAAATTTCTGAACTTTAAAATTCTTTCATCGCTCGAAAATCTATTGTATTTCTATTACCTAACAAGTTTGGTTTATAAATCTACTGTGGAGAATTCACAACCATAATTGTATCTTATAATTGAATATTGAGATAAATACTCTCCTAGCTCCCCTTGATTTTTATTTATTTATTGTATGTGTGTGTGTGCGTGTGTGTGTGTGTGCATGTGTGTGTTCATGTGCACATATACATGTGAATGCCTAGAGTCTCTCATTGTACCTGCAGGTCACCAGTTTAGCTGGAATGGCTGATCAGTGAACTCTGGACATCTTTCTGCTTCTGCCTCCCCAGTGCTGGGATTACAAGCATGTGCACCATGCTAGCTCTTTAAAATCATGTGCAGAGGGAGTCCCAACCCAGGTCCTCATCCTTGTGCATCAAGACTTTGTCAACCGTGCCATCTCCAGAGTCCCCTTTGAGTATTTATCAGCAACAAATTTACAGAAATCAAAAGGCTTTGCCTCCATTTTTTGCTTTTCATTCTTCAGGAAGTTCTTCTTCTAAGGACTCTTTTGTTGTAAATCTTGTGTAAATCTCTTGCCCTTATCTCTAAAATGACTCATCCTCCTATCTCCTTCTAGCTCCTTTGTTTCCCTTGGCTTGAGTCCAAATTGACGACATTCTGAAAGGGTTGTGCTGTGAGACAGAATGAAATTTGTCTTGATGAACTTCTCAGCCTGATCTAGAAAAGACGACAAGAGGATCCCAGCGCGAAGAGAAACGCAAGCCTCCCCGGTGTAAGTGACAGGAGATGCTAGGTAGGAAGAGAAGGAATGAGGGGCCCTGGACAGACAGTGGTTCTGGAGCTCCAGCTGAGACATACGGATGTCAGCACATTAGCTTCCTGAGCCATGATCTGAAGTAGTGGTACCCTGGCATACAGAAATGAAAGTCAAACAAGCAAAAAAATCTCCAAAAAGGAGGTTTCAAAGATTTCAAATGTCAAAGTGAAAAATCTCCAGTGCTTACAACTTACTTTCACGTGCTGACCTTCCATTGCCACATCAGGAACACACCTGCAGGAGCCTGTCAGCCAGTGGCGGAGATACACAGCATGCTTGAGCCTAATCGCAAGTTAAAGATGAACCAACATTGAGGACTCTAAACTGGCCGCAAAGCTGAAGGCTAAACTCCTGATAGTAAATACCATTAAGTCTTCATTCCTGGCCCAAAGCTAACAAAACTGAAGACACACAAATATCAAAAAAATGCTGTTAGCTAATCCTTCCTGGCCACACAGCCAAAAGGTAAACCGATGACAATAAATCATCTTAATCCCTTCCTGTCTCAGACTCGTATTGAAGTCTTGGCCAAACAGGACAACTCTTAGGACACTACAAGGCTAAACCAAATAGTGATAAAGTTACTCATTTTTGTCTTTTGCTGGCCAGAAAGGCAGGAGATGCTTTCACAGTCAAGGCTCCGTATCAACCTGAGAGGAGGGCGATAAAGCATACAAGGAATGATGTCCTCAGGGGCCAGATTCTGTCTCTTTTCCTGGTGCGTTCACTTTGTTTTCCAAGTAGTATCTTTCTATATGAACTCTTATGAAAAGAATACTCTTTCTTCTCCCTCTCTCCATCTCCCTGGTCCCAAAAGCTGCCAAAGTCTCAAGCCTGCCTGACCTCTTGTTTCCTCTAATTCCAAAAACTCCGGGCCGGGTTTTAAATTCTTTTGTCAATGAGAACAAAAACCTGCAAAGAAGACATCCCAGAGATATTAACAATTATCGGTATTCCGTAATGAAGTCCTCCTCCCTTTCATAAGTAACTAGTATTATGTGTGAAGGACACATATGATGGCAATACAGAATAATACCTCAACTCTTATTAGATGACATGGGATTGCTTTGAAGATCTTTTTTAAAAAAAATCCAAATTCCAATTTGGTCACTTTAGAGAAGTTATCTCAACCAACTTTTGAGTAACACTGCAAAAGCCAAGAGTTGGGTGAAATAGTATCTGGATAGCAATATATTAACTGAAAAGAAAATTGATTTAATGGACCTACTCTAGACATGATCTACAGTGTAAAAGCATCAGCAAGTATCGGAGGCATGCCTTCAAGCCGAGCTTATCTTGTGTGGCTGCTGGCTGCCCTGACAAAGTAGCAAACTATCCATCATGGCCCTGAGATAGTATTTTTTTTGGCATATTTTCAGAGCATAGCTTGTTTTGCAAGATGGCCCTCAACATTTCCTAAGAGACATGGTGTCATTTTTTTTTTCCCCCCTCTGAAGCTAGCTCGCTGTATAGGCTCCAGGTCATGTGTTTGTATAAGCTGTTGTC
This sequence comes from Cricetomys ansorgei, assembly GCA_026225945.1. Classification (NCBI taxonomy): domain Eukaryota; kingdom Metazoa; phylum Chordata; class Mammalia; order Rodentia; family Nesomyidae; genus Cricetomys; species Cricetomys ansorgei. Next base: position 52,779,377 of record JAMJFZ010000056.1, on the reverse strand, counting down.
TGCAGCATGCAGCCTTCTGTGTCTCTGTCACATTCGCCCCCTCTGAGGGAAGAATTCCCTTTCTGTTCGGGAACTGACGTCAGAGACTGAGTACCAGCTGCTAGGGCACTCTGATTCTCTTGCTTTGTTGTCCACTCTTGTCGCTGGATTTCACTATGTTGCCTTTTACCTGTCCATTCCCTGGTTCATCCGTGGCCTCTCAGCACTGAGGCAGTTCCACACGGTTCCTGTTTTCATGCTTTGGAGGAGCTAACCAGTGGTCTCAGTGCCTCTATCCCTCCATCTTCCCCACCCTTCAGAATACGCCTCCTTCCCCCGTGACTGCATGTGTCTTCATGTTCCCTTGGGTTCCCGTCTGTGTGGATGTGGCAGCCCAAAGTTGACAGGAATCTTCCTCAGTCACTCTCTGCTCTATAGAGACAGGGGCTCTCCCTAAACCCGGAGCTATGGGGAATGCCTTGTAGCTGCCTCCTGAGTGCTGGGAATATAGGCTTTTGCTGTTCCTACCTGATTTGACACGGGTCTTGGAGACCCAGACTCTGATCCTCAAGCTTATGGTGCAAGCGCTTTGTCCACCAAGCCATTTTCCCAGCTAGCAAAATTTGACTCTCACTGAAGAAACAAAGGACAACTCAGAATTAAGCTGAGGTTAACTTCAAGTGGTGCTGAATTTAATTTTGGCTCCCAGTGGGTAATGTGTTCTCACTGTGACTGAAATCGCTCAGATGTAAAATGACATGAATGATGGTCTGGTACCTGGGTGTCTCAGTTCTGACTGTGTACTTGTGTTGCTTTTGTTAATAAGCTAGTTAAAAAAGATAGTTAACAGTGTGTTTATTTAAGAAGTGTGTGTGTGCTCAGTCAGTAGATTTCAGGGGATTACTTCTAAAGGGAAATTAATTTTATATCCAATAAGCATGAGATTGGACCAATCCTATTTTGTCATTCTCTTTATGGCCAAATCTTTTGTCTTCAGACATCAGCACGAAAGGATTTCTGGCACGAAGTATTGGTATCTTAAAAGGCGTTTGATGTGGCAGAGTTCATAAAAGCATCATTTCCTGTTTGATATTTTGTTTAAAGCGTCTTAATTATTCTTAGAGTTTGAAGTTAACTAATCTAAAATGAACTCTCTCTTAAGAACAAGGTCCAAATCGATTTGATGAGCCTGCATTCATTCAATGATATTTTGAAAGGTGTTGCTTTTCAAAATCCATTTAAAATATACTTTGATAAGGAAGAGACAGCGTTCAGATAGACCAATGAATGCATAGCTGGATATGTCTGATTTTTTACAGTTGTGATAAGTCAGGAAATATCTTAAATTTGTATTAAGGATTCATTCATTCATTCAGTAGTCTTGGGTCCTGCTAGGTTTTATGTTATGTTTTATGTGTACAGAGTACGTGGTATATAACAATGAGCAAACTAAAACCTCTGCTAGGCATATTTGATGTCCTGGCAGAGACAAAAGCTTAGTAAGTGATTCAGTGTGTTCAAAGGTGGAGAGTGCTCTAGAGTCATATTTGAGAGAGGAGACTGGCAGCAGTAGACACGGAAAGATTGAAATTTTAAATAATAGGATCAGGGGAGACCTTATCTAGGAAGTGGTTTTTTACCAAGATAGGATAGAGCTGGGGAGAGTTTTGAGCAGTGCAGGCAATGTCTTGGAAATCTTTGAATATGGAGGCCTTGTTAACCTTGTTAACAGTGTTTAATGTGGTTTCGACTACAGGATGTCTCTCATATACCAGTGTTTCTAGATTGATAGATGTTTAGGAAATAAAGGTAGATGTCACCTAGAATCCTGCATTACACTGAGTCTCTTAAATGCTCAAGAACTTGACCAATGTCTCTCGATGGAATAGAAAGATGATCACATTAACAGCATAGGTTTTATGACTCAGAGCTTGCTGTTCCTTCTGTCATATTGAAAAGGGGGTTCTATTTTGAGGCGGTGCACGTGGGATACATGTTGGAGAGACAGGGCAGTCCTAGTCTCCAGCTGTGACTTATCTTTCAGTTCACTTCCCAGACATCAGCACACCCCAGTGAAATGTCCTGTGATCCTATCAAATATGACTGTGTTGTCATATCACAGGGTACCATGACCGTGTGCCTACTGTGTCCCTGCTACTTTCCCGCATGTAGTATGATGTTCTTATCGAGGAGCGAGCTCTGGGTTACAACCTCCATTTTCACTGTAAGATAGTAACTCTAAATGAAATACATTTATTTTATTCTGAGTCAAATGTGAATGACCACGGCTTGGGGACACTAATTCAAGTTATTCCGAATGACCATATTCTACTGTGAGAGAGATTATGTGAACTTCTAGGGGCACGTAACAAAAGAAAGTCATTAATCAATGTATTTACAAATTGTACCGGTGGGAATATTAGTTAGGTAAGCCACATTAAATCGTGGAAACCGCTTCTGTAAGTTTTAGGTATCAATTTACAGCCTTCTTATCTTTAGGGATAGTGAAAGCCAGGGGTCTTCTAAGCTTAGTGATACATTCTGAAAACTATATAATAGTTGCAAAAATATCAGGTTAGACAAAAATGGTATAGTAATTGTGTATATATATTACATATAGATAGTAATTATATAGTATAGTGCATACATAGTAATAATGAATCATACAGTAATTATGAAGGATCTGGCCAGTCCCAGATAATTTTGACTTTTACCTAGATTTTCTTTATCCACAATCACAATGCTCCCAAAGGCTAGGGTCAAGCTGTCTGTAGGAACTTTACTATAGCTGTAGCATCTTTAGAGAACTTCACATTTCCCATTGGCCAAGCATCATGCTGTGTACGCAGAGGTCAAATGTTTACTTTCCATGGAGTTAGGAAGGCTCATGTCTAGGAGTTGACAAAATGAGTCCATGGAGGCATGGAGGTACTCTTTGGGAGAGCAAAGATGTTCAATCAATTAAGAATCCATGGGGCCTACTAATGTTATCTATCTTTATCATCTAGTTCTTCCTTTTCTTCTTTTTCTGGTATTTACATCTGGCCTATCATCTACATGAGACACATTGTAGGAGAATTAGCCAAAGTTTTGATAAAAAAGAATATGATGTGGCCCACAAAGAGAAAGCAGTTGATAAAGAAAATAGGCATTCTAGCCAGCCAAACATGAATCATCATATGCTTGAAACCAACTATTATTTCCTCTTTAATCTATAGTTATCTGTGATTTATGAAACATCTTATTATCTCTTCATCCGATTGGCTTATTTGATTCCAGAGGTATGATCTTATGTAAAGAGGCTAGTGGTAACTCTATGAAAGATTTATTGTTTTTTAAAAATTGTGTGTGTGCATGTGTGTATCTCTGTGAGTGTGTGTGTGTGTGTGTGTGTGTGTGTCTCACATGTGATGTGTACCTGTAGAGACCAGTAGATGGCATTGAGTAGCTAGGGAACTGGAATTAAAGATAGCTGTGAGCCTCCTGAAGTGGGTACTAGGAACTGAATTCAGGTCCTCTAGAGGAGCAAGAAGCACTTTTTTAAATCCATATTTGTGTAACTTGTATGTATTGTTCGGACTTTATTTTGTCCTACTGTTTGTTATTATACCAGATCCTAGAACGGAGAGGTAAGTGGGTAGACCCATTATAGAAGATAGAAACATACACAGTAGCATTTTGAATTCTTTTTTTCATACGCCAATTATTGTTAGTAAGAGCAAATAGAGGTAGCAGGTCAGACTTGTAAATAGTTGAGTTTGTGTAGATTTTGTGGAGATAGCCAATCTTGTGTTAAAATTTATAATCGTAAGAGGAAATGGAATTCTATTTAGTTTGATTTTTATTGTAATATTGTCCATGTCTTCTCCACTGGTAGAGTATGTATGACGTAGTATTTTCCCCGTGCTCGCTGACATTGCCTTGTGACATCTTAAAGACTCACCAGAGAAGCCTAAGATCTTAAGGTGCAGTACCTAAGGTTCCGAATCCCATGTATTATTTTCACAGTTGATGCTTTCCATAGTTTGTGTAGACCATTAAGTCTAATTTTTACATGAAGAAGGGTTGGCCACTGTCTCATAGCCACTTTAGAGATTATCTGTATCACAATTGCCAAAACTCTACTGGGTTTAAAGTGAAGGCTCCATCATTGTTCAGTGCAGAAGTAGCCCTATGTAGTTTGTCCCATACATGTGTGCAACACATATATTCAAGCAAGTACAGAATGAATTTTGGTCATGTTTCCACCCCCCCCTTTTCCCCTTTCCCCTCATGTTAGGGTTCTTAGAGTCCCCAGACAATTTGTGTCTATGTCCATGCCATATGTACATATACAATTCTATGTATCTATGTAAAATCTAGGACACAGAAATGAAACATGTACTATCCTTCAGAGTCAGAATGTTTTAACAACTGTGCCACTTTTCCCTAAATAGCATTCCCTTGTATGTCCTACTGCTTGCAAAGTGAATTCTTTCTAAAAGAATATCTTTATTTACAACAAACTCAGATTGTCCTAAAATTTCTAATACCTACAGTGATACTTCTACTTCAATGAATGGCATCAATATTGTTGCCACAGGAAACTAAGAGAGGTCTTTGTTAGTTTAAAACCTAGAAGTTTTATCTAAAATATACCAAATAACAATAGAATTGTGTGGAGTTAGTATTTTAAAATTTGAACCTTTCCAAGTTTAAAAACTCTGTTTTAGGAAGATAGGAGGTTTGGGTAGGAAAAGTCATAACAAATTATGATTAATAAGATAAATATTATCACTATCTGTGAATCATCGAGTTTAGTATTATTTCATAAAAATTATATGAAAGCAAATCTGAAATATCTCAGATAATTTCTTTAAGTTTTATATAAAGATATTGAAGACTATAAGAAGCATGTTCTGAGGAATGAGACTCAGAAGAGCCAGGTGGGTTGGAATTTATTTATTTAAATTTTCTCTTTTTAAAATATTTGTGATTTGTCAGATATTAATCGTACTGTCTCACTTAGTGTGTTTGTATGTATGTGTGTGCATGCCCCCCCACAAACACATGTTCGTGCATGTATGAAATGTGTAGGACTGTGGGCCTGCCCATGCCGGAGTGCGTGTGTGGGTATCACAGGACACTTTTCAGACATTGGTTCTCTCCTTCTCCTGTAGCTTCTGGAGATTGAACTGAGTTTGTCCCACTTGGGACATGTCCTCAGGCATTGATACACATTTGGGGTGGGAAATGAGAATTCAGGAGCAATCCCATGAAGATTTGTGGGACACAGGTCATACCTGTGTCATACCTGATTAGGGTCCTTTTAGCCAAGGCTGTGGGGAATCTTTGATGTATGGTCTCTTCCAATAGGCCATGAAAAAATCTCCTTTTAGCAGTTAACATTCCTTTAATCCTGTGTCTCTTGAGAGTTGGCTTTGAGAAATTCTGTAGCCTGTTGTTAAGGTCAGGCTGTGCAGTGGGCATCATCTCAAAACACTAGACCAGTCTTGGTTTGCAGAATTTTGACAAGCAATGGGTACAAAGTTTAAAAAAAAACAAAAACCAAAATTAACAGGATCAAAAGCATATACAATTTTTATAACAGTTTCAAACCAAGAAACATTTTTTTTCCTGCAGTATCAAAAAACACCCCAATTATTTGTAAAATTAATTTAGTTTTGCCTTAAAAACTGAATAACAAATGATTCAGAATAGCTGTGCTTAAAGACATTCATCATCAGCAAAGGAGTTTAATATTTGTAGCACGCAACGATTTAACATTAGAATATAGATCATATACTAATACACCTCATGTCACTCCAGAGCACTGAGTAGGTACATTATACAGATAAAGGTCTGACCTATGCCTTTTAGATTTCTAGTAGCCTTCAGGAAAACTCAAAGTCGATTTTAAACAAAAAAACTCAACTTCAGAGTTTTAAGGCATATCAACATTTTAAAACTTTTGATTAACGGAATTATTATGTATGAGTTATGGTGATACAAGGAACAACCACAATTAAGATATAAATGTTAGCATATCAGTGTGGCAGGCCCTCTTGGGAAATTTCTATACTGATTCACCTTTGAAGTGTCTTTTCCTTTGGTAGCCACTAAAAACGTGGCAGGAAAGAAGTGTCTGAGGATATCCTTTATGCTTTATTCATGAACCCCACAAGGTAGACAACAGCCAGCAGAGAACTCTGGCCACTGTCTCCACACCCTGCCCTATGGTCTGGTGAGAGCTGCAAACTTCAGGTAAGCTAAGCACACCCGGGAGTGCTCCAACTCACCAGCTTTGAGGCAGGCTAGCTGAGCTGTACACAACCTGCTGCTACCAGGGGTCTTCCTGTCCACCACTCTCCACTCTTGAACTGTGACCACAAACTGAGCATGCCCAGTCATATATACTTTGAATGGAGTATGCCAACCCCAAACCCTCCCATATGACTGTGTGTTGAACTTTGCTCCAGAAGGGCACTGCTCTTGTAACAGCCACTAGGCTGTTTTTACCTGCTGTAGGTAACAAATCTTTCTTCACTTTAATGTCATGTCTCTGCTTGTTTAGGCCTCATCGAGATGTAACCTCCAACCCCCCAATCAGGTCCCAGAAGCACAGAAGGGATGGAATCTTTGGGGGACAGGTGAAACGAAGCCATTCACGGCTTCTCCTTAAGAACCAATCAAACTCCTGGAATGCTCTTTGTCACCTAAAGTTCAGTTCATTGCCACGGTGCCTTTGACATCTGCACAGTCTTTTAAAAAAATTATAAATAATTTTCATTGATTTTTATCACATGGAACTGCTCTAAAGTTTTATTTTTTCTCAAAATACTTTCACAATTTTTTTTTTCAAACCTTTCCCATGTTGTCCAACCCCTTGAGTTCTGTAGTAGACCTTTCTTTCCTGTTTGAGAACCACAGTACAAACTGAGGTTCCCAGGGAGAAGGGAGAAACAAGCCACATCTGTGTGAAGGCTTCTACAAAGCTCGCTGAATGATTAGAACTCAATGGCCTGGGGAGCTGGAATGTTACACATCTGGGAGCAAATTATCCTAGGCGGCCGGTAGTCCTTAATACTCATTCATTGTCCACTTTTGTGTCTGAACTAATATCCTTTTGACTATTAGGTAAAACCTTTTGTAATATATTAATTTAGTTGCATACTAGCTTCTACCAACCCCAAAGCTAAGCATGTCACCAGATAGTGTCTGAGACCTGTGAGCAATTTCCCCTTCTTGTTGTAACTCAGCTGCTCAATGTTTCCACCAATGCATTCCTCACTTTATGGTTTTCTTTTGTTCTCTGAGTGTTAAAAAATTCACATGGTCATTTCTGTATTAGAATAATGAATTCAGACAATGGTCGTTCCTATTTGGCTGGAGATTAAACTATTTCTAATTCCTATCTACTGTGTTGTGCTGGCTAGTCTTGTGTCAACTTGACACACAGACTAGAATTATCTGAAAGGAGGGAACCTTAATTGACTAAATGCCTTCATAAGATCCAGCTGTAAGGCATTTTCTTAATTAGTGATTGGTAGAGGAGGCCCAGCCCATTGTGGGCGGTTCCATCCCCTGGGCTGGTGGTCCTGAGTTCTATAAGAAAGCAGACTGAGCAATCCATGGGAAACAAGCCAGCAAGCAGCTGCTTCAGCTCCTGCCTTCAGGTTCCTGCCCTGTTTTGAGTTCCTGTCCTGGCTTCCTTCAGAGATGGACTACAATCTGGAATGTGTAGTCCCAATAATCCCTTTTCTCCCCAACTGCTTTTTGATATGGTGTTTGGTTTCTGCAATAGAAACCCTAATCACAACACATGTATAGGTTTAAAAAATGTTTCTTTTACTTTTAAAGACATACTTAGGTTTTTAGGAAATTTATGTTCATTCATGTTTGTGTGTCTGTGTGTATCGGGGGTGAATACACATCATACCTGTGTGCAGAAGTCAAGGATAATCTAGGGGATCCCATTCTTTCTTTCTGTCATGTGGGTTCTGGGGATCATTGGGCTAAGGTGGTCTCCGAGCTTGGTGACAAGCACCCTGACCCACTGAGCCATCTTGCTAGACTCATATGTAGGTTTTAAAATTCCACTATCAGAAGACAGTATGACTACCAGATCCAGGGGGAAATGTTTTAATACCACTATGCCAGGTGACTGTATATTTTTCCTCTCTATTCTAAGTTTGATCTTGTGGTGATTCATTTATCAGATATAGATGGATTACCTTATGACAATGTATTAAAAACACCTTCCCTTGGATATAAGCCTTGGGCTTTTCTCACTCCCCTCCCTCCATCTGTCCTTCCTTTCTTCCTTCTTTCCTTCCTTCCTCCTTCCTCTTTCTCTTTTTTTGAGACAGTGTTTCTTGTAGCCAAAGTTGTCCTAAAACTCAAACTATATACATGAAGATGATTTTGAACTTATCTTCTTGCTCCCAACTCCTAAAGATCTAGCACCACTATGCCTGGATAAACCTGCATTTCTTTAATAAAAAAAAAAAAAGTCTGGATATAATAAAATAAATTACCAGTATTGGAGCTATGTTTTTTTTTTTTTGTTTAGATTTTTATTTATTTATTTCATGGTATGGGTGTTTTACCCGCATTTGTGTCGGTGTATCGCATTTCTGCAGTGCTCACAGAAAAGGGTGTTGGATCACCTGGGAGTGAAGTTACAAATGTTTGAGAGCTACCATGTGGGTTCTGGGAATTGAACTGGGATCCATTAGAAGGGCAGCCAGTGCTCTTAACCTCGGTGCACTGTAGCCCCCGAAGCTTGCCTCTTATTTATTGACCTCTCTAAAGTCGACTTCTGTTAAACTGTCCCCGGGGGTTGATTATAATGTTTGACAATCTTTCTTTGCTTGCTTTTCATTTTGCTCAAACAATTCTAAATTCTCTTTGCTACTCCCAAACAAAATAAATACAATGGGATACAGGGAAAGTCTCCACTGATGAAGATTGCAACATTTCCTAAGACTATTAATTACACGTGGAATTCGTGAGCAACCTTGGTCACAAAACATCAGACCAAATAGTGACATATTTGAGATAGATGGTTTATGGAGTGAGCCAAGTTGTGGTCTCACATGACGTAAGCTGCACCATTTAAGAGACAGGCAGTTTGGGGACTCATAATCATTACTGTTGGTTTTGTCTCTTAGTTTTCTTACTTTCATTCCTGTCTCTACTGTTACACTATGCAATTCATTAAGGAAGAAACTCTGAGCACCCTGTCCAGTTCTATACTCCCCCAAAGCCTGGGTAAACTAATGAAAGAATTAGGCTGCTGGGTGTCTAGCCCACTGAGGGTTTGCTAGGAGCTTGGCGATTAAACAGGCAAAAATGGGAGCTTTCTAAAAAACAATCTAGGTGTTTGGCTTTTTACCTCTGGTCTCACTCAATCCCCTCTCATTGGAATTCCATTTTGCCAATCAGTCTTCTTTCTAACTTTCAGTGCCTCTCTGTAACTCTCAGCGTCCTGGGTGGTGCTGTCTGAACACCTCCGTGTGACACAACAGCCCCGGAGTCTAGTTTCTGTTACCCATTGCAAGCCTTCTCTCTTATTTTGCTCTGCTCGGTTATGGCATGAGTAATGGCAGCTCCAGTATCTTCTGTGTTTCCTGTGCTGGACTTGGCTCCTGCCTCCATTCTGTTGTTCTTTTATGGCCTCTCTATGAATATCTATCTACCCATTGAGTCTTTTCCTATTTCTGGGCTCAAGTAAAACTGGGTACCATGAGCACCATGACCACAGTGTCATTCCACAGTGTCATAACTTACTAAGTAACAGCACGTTCACAAGCCACATCAACTTCCCTGCTGGCTTTAATGAACTGATTGTTCCTGATTTTGCTTGGTGTCCATAACAAGATCCACAGGTTCTGTCATTCTAATCACTAAGATTAGAATACTAATTATCAACTGTCTGCCTACGTGACAGGCAGTTTTGGTGTCTGTTTAAAGTGTTCTGCATAGCCTGGACAGGAGAAAACGTGCTTGATCCAGAACATGGCAGAGGTGGAGGTTCTTTTCAGAGGAAAGAAATGTTCTCACATCTGACTGTGTGATGGGTCAGGGTGCCTGTCACACTGGCCTGCGTCAGTGTGTGAGTGTGCTATTTTCTTATAGTCCCAATCAAAGAGGTTATTACATCTGGTGTGACTGCTGCGATATCACAACTGTTCCTAATTATTTTTGGCACAAGTGAGCCATCAGTTTGTGCTCTGTGATGTGCTGGCAGATGGTGGCTGTTTACTTGAATAAACAGGGTGATTTTATTTTAAGATAGGTTTTTACTATGGAACCCTGGCTGTCCTGGAACTCACTATGTAGACCAGGCTAGCCTCGAACTCACAGAGATCTACCTGCCTCACAAGTGCTGGAAGTAAATGCATTTGCTACCATACTTGTTGAGATCTTTTTTTAAGAAAGAGACTTTCTATGTAGTGTGTACTCCAGTCTGTATTTGGACTTATGATCTTCCTGCATTTACCATCTGAGCACCACGATTAAGCAAGGTACTTGCATGTCACCATGTCTAATACGTGCTTATTCTTACTGATATTCTTACTGTCATGTTGCCAGGCTCTGCAGATGTTCCAAATATTTTTACCATGTCATGATAACTCATTTATATAATACATAGTAAAATCACAACTATTTTATTAATACCTATTGAGTATTCTACTAGGTGCCTCTCAATGTTCAAAGTACTACATGAAGAACTTCTTATCTGGGACATTAATAAAAAATAAACTAAAAATATGTTTAAAAACAATATATCTTATCTAAATATTTTTATAAATAAATATATATATACATATATATGTATAAAGACAAATTAATAGATTTTCTATGTAAAATTATAACTACTTAGGAAATGTAGAGGATAAAAGGCCTGTCATAATACCAATCTGGAGCCCAGATAAATACTATAAAACTCTACCAAGTAAATATGAGAGAAAGGAAAGAATATCACAAAGGCATTACTTTGATCTAATATAAATTTGGTGCAGTTCTGATCAGAATCTCTGTGGGCACTTTCTGAAGGAAACTGTGTCAAAGTAATTCTAATGTTTTTTTTTTTTTTTTAAAAAAAGAAAAGATATTCCAGAATTATTTAAGAGCATTCTGAAACGGAGTAATTAGGATATTCCAGAATTATCTAAGAGCATTCTGAAACAGAGTAATTAGGGGATGCTAGGTCTATTAAATAGTAAAGAGAATTATGAGACTTCAGACAGTACTGACTAGCTCACAAAAGACAAATCAGGGTATATCACAGCACATTCAAATAAATAATACATATTTACTATCAGATAAGCAAGTGGCTATATACAAATTATTTAGTACTAGTATCAAATTGACCATTTGTGTCAATTAGACTTTTGTCAGCTGATTCTCACACAAAGTTTTATAAAAAATCAAATATGATACAGGATGGTAGTGGTTCACATCTTTAATCCTAGCACTCAGGAGGCAGAGTGGATCTCTGTGAGTTCAAGACCAGCCTGGTCTACAGAGTGAGTTCCAGGACAGCCAAAGAAACTCTGTCTCAAAAAACAAACAAACAAACAAAAAACAACAAACAAAAAATAGATTATGAAAGTGCCAAAAAGAAAAATAAATATACTATTGACAAACAGTATGGTGTGTATCACCTAGATCCACAGAAAGCTTTTCCAAGCACTATGTGAAACCAACCACAAAACAAGTAAAAAATGTGACTTGGTGACTGTGTTTTTACAGGCAAGAAAACATGATAAAGAGATGCAAATGACCAGGAACAGACTGGTGAATGTGTTTACCACGTGTGGAGTAATCCTGCTAGGACAATCAAATACATATATCACTCTTGTGTGTCTCCAGAAATATCTTGAGAAGTATTGTTGTGACATTATTGAGAGCCAGGCTGACCTATGGCTTTCTAGAGGCCCTGATGAAAGAATCAGATATGACCCAGAGCCAGGGCCTTGGAGGAGTCAAGGTTGTGGTTTCTGGTGATTTAACTCTGTTAAATCTGTGATTATTAGTTCTAACACAGTTATGTATGAGGTATCCTGTGTTCTCTTTGTCAACATTGTTGACTTAGCTCTCTACTGACCTTGACCATTTTCCCCCTTCAAATAGTGTGTAGAAGCTGTGTACATAAAAATATAGGTGGTATAAACCATTAGCTTATGCAAGACCTCCTGTTCCCAGCTACATGTCTTCTTTATTTCACATCCCCCTTTTCCTCCTCGACACCTCACCCTTGGGGACCCTTATTCCTGTAGGTTTGGGTTAGACATCACTATCTTCGTGCAGAAGAAATCCTTCAGGTCAAACATTATCATCTTCACGTACTTACCCTTTTGAGCTCATGAAATCCTTTTTATAAGCCCAACTGTTTTATTAGTAGCTTCAAGAAACATTGAATTATTCCATCAAGTTTTTACAAAACTTTGGAAAAAATTGCCATCAGCGTCCATACTTACCCCATAGAAGGTTAGTAACAAGCAGACTGAGACCAACACGGGTGTGAGAAGCAGTTTGAGTAGTAGCAATGATACTACCATCACACTCCCATCTAGGACCCAGTCCAAAGCCTGAACTATTCTTTGATGGGTAGAAATGCCCAAGCCACTGGGCAGCACTCTAATCCAAAGACACTGAAGACAACGAAGACAGGTACATTATCCTTCCCAGTTACTGCCCCAAACAATGCCCCGACTCACCACATCACTGAGGCTTCTGAGGGAGCACACAAGTCCCTAAGCACTGAGGAAAGGGGTTTCTGACAGCCACTGAACAGTTTTGGTTTCCTATTTTATTTACACTTAGTTTTGGAGTAGGCGGTACCTGGGTCACCATTCTGAAGAAGACTTCAGTCTTCATCATTATCCAGGAAAACTAAGCCATTGTGAATATGAGTGGAAGTGGAATTTGGGGAAATGCTTTGCAAATTAAGTTTGTTGCTTTTGTTACCCACACATGTAGTGGGCTTTGAAGAGAGGCATAGTGGGAGACGTCCAAGATTACCTCTAGATCTTAAGAGGAACCAATGGTTGTTGAGATTTATAACTGTAGTTGTTAGCCTGGCTACTCAGTCAGTAGAGCATGGGACTCTTAATGGGTCTAGGCTTTGGACCCCACGTTGGGTGCCATTTGTAGTAGTACACTGCTGTGGCTCAGCAAGCCTTGCCAAACCTCAGCAGAGGTTCCCCTGTCAAGGATGTTGTTTGCCATGACGATGGTTTCCATATATACATATGTATACATATATGTGTGTATAATATATATGTGTGTGTGTGTGTGTATATGCATACATGTGTATGTGTGTATATATGAACATACACACATATATGTATATACATACAAATATACTCTTTTACTCTTTTGAGCCCAAGAAATCCTTTTTATAAGTCCAACTGTTTTATTAGTACTTTCAAGAAACATTGAATTATTCCATCGAGTTTCTAGAAAACTTTGCAAAGAATTGCCATCGGCATCCATACTTACCCCATAGAAGGTTAGTAACAAGCAGACTGAGACCAACACAGGTGTGAGAAGCAGTTTGGTATATATATATATATGTGTGTGTGTGTGTGTGTGTGTGTGTGTGTTTGTCTGTGTGTGTGTGTGTATACACATATACATATGTGTGTGTGTGTGTGTGTGTGTGTTTATGCTGCCCCTTACCTCTACCTTTTCCAAGCCTAAAGTCTCCACATTCCACGAGCCAGTGCTGAGCACCAGCATTAATCTCTCCCTGCTTCTTGACTCTGGATGCTATGTGACACATGCTGCCATATCTTTCTGCCACAGTGGATTATATCAACATGAATCAAAATGAACTATTTCCTTTGGTGGCTTTTGCTGGGTATTTTTTTTTTCACAGTAATAAGGAAAGTAACTAAGGTATATGCTGAATTCATTTCCTTTGGATATATACCCAGGAATGATATAACTGGAGCAAATAGTAATTGTACTTCTACAGATTCATTTGTCGTATTTTCTGTGTATGAGTGTACTGTCTGACAGTTTGTACATGCACCACATGCATGCCTGCTGTCCTCGGAGATCATAAGAGGGGGTCAGTTCCCCTGGAACTGGAGTTCTGGCTGGTTGTGAGCCATCATGTAGGTGCTGGGAACTGAACCCAGGAACGCTGCAAGAGCAACAAGTGCTCTTAACCACTGAGCCATCTCTCTGACTCTAGTAATTGTATTTTTTATGTTTTCATGAGTCTGTATACTGTTGTTCGTGGTGGTCACGTGACTTCAGATCTATATCAGCGGTGTATAAAGGTTTCTTATGTTCCATATCCTCAATAGCTTTGGTTATTCTTATTTTCTTATTATGTAAAATGATAGCCGTTTGAACCTGGGGGGGGGGGTTGAACTCCTGGTGTAGTTTCGACTTATATTTTCCTGATGGATTGAGGGCGGTGAGCATTTTTAATCTATTCATTAGCCATTTTACACTTCTATTAGTTTTTTAGTTGAGATAAAGAGTGATGGGCTGCATTACGACACGTCACGTGTTTACCACTGTGGTTGGCACATGCTCCCCCCTCTCACCACGTGGGAGCCCCACTTCAGCTTGCACACATGTGCATAGGGGAGAAAACATCCTATGTACAGCTTGTCTTCTTACTCATTACCTTATCCTGTTGTCCTCTCTGCCTGCTTTTGGGTCCCTCCTTCCCTCTCGCTGTCCCTGTATCATCTCCCCTGTACCTTCAGCATTGGAGAGAAAACATTCTGTATCTGTTCTTCTGAGTTTGCCTGAGTTTGCATAAAACGATGGTCTCTACATTCATCTGTTTTCCAGAAAACGAGATCATGTCATTCTTCTTTTTAGATTTTTCTAATTTTTTTTTTTTAGAATTTCATACATGTATGTCATTTCCTCTCCCTTCTCATCCCCCAAATCCTCCCATATATATATAAATGCAATCTGCTGAGTCCATTCTGTGTTGCTTTCATGTTTGTGTATGTGTTCAGGGCTGACTGCTGGGGTTGGATAACCTATGGGGGATTATCCCTGGAGAAGACTGAATCTCCCCTTCTCAGCTCCCATTAATTTCCTGTAGCTCTTCATCCAGGAGAGGGCACCATGTAGACTTCCCCATCCATGTTGGTATATCAACTGCTGTTGTCACTGTACAGGTTTTGTTTAGGAGACAATAATGTTGAGGTTTCATGGGTGGACCTTCCCTGTCATATATAGAAGATACAATCTCATAGCAGACTTCCTGGTACTCTCTTTGGCTCTTACAATCTCTCTGCCCCTTGTCCATAATCCTTCGGCTTAAAGGGCAGGGATTGTGTTGCAGATGTATCAGTTGGAGTTGCACAGCCGACCATCAGGTGTCCTCTGCATTTTGACCAGTGGTCGAGGCTATCTCAAATTGTTTCTGAAGGTACTATGTAAGTTGCTGAGAGGAAAGCAGTCAACAGCCCCACCCAGCTTTATAACCTATAAATCCCAAGGACAAGCATGACAAGAGGTTCCCATGCACACTAGGGGTTGGGGCTAGGAGTCTTGTCACAGTTCCCTTTCTTTTTTTTTTTTTTTTTTTGAGAAATATCTATTTAGATGATCTGTCAGTTTTGAAATTGGATTACTTGGTTTGTTGTTACTGTTGCTTTTTAGTGATTTATATAATCTATCTTTATATGAGCTAGTTACACATAACTAATATATGAGTATGCTATATTTTAATATATAGTAAAATATAAAAAAATAAATATATATAATTAGATTGATGTAATCTAATTTATACAAACTAATGACCATCTGTCGAATAGTTTAAAAAGATTTTACTCCCACTCTGTAGGTTGTCTCTTCACTGGCCTGTTTCTTTTGATGCACAGCAGCTTTTTAATGGATGTAATAATAGTTGTTCAACCTTGTGTTTATTTCCTGAGCTACTGGAAGCATATCCAGCAGTTGTTGTCTATGCCAACATTTGGAAGTGCTTCCCCTATGCTTTCTCTAAGGAGACTCAAAGTTTAGGGTATTTGTTAGGTCAAATACTCTTGTGTCTACTTGGAATTGGTTTTGGTATCCGAGAGGATAGGGTTGTAGATTTAGTCTTTCACACATAGATATCCAGTTCTCATATATCCATTTGCTGAAGAGACTCCCTTTTCTCTAATGTATGTTTTGGACACTTTGCTTAAGAATCTGTTGGCTGAAGATGCCTGGATTTATTCCTGAGACCTTTTTTCTGCTCCAATGGTCTGTGTTTGTTTTTATGCTAGTCCTATGTTTTGTTACTATGGTTCTGTGATATGCCTTGTAATCAACTATTGTAATACTTCCAGCTTTGTTATTTTTGTTCAAGATGATAAAGGTTGATTTGTGCCTTTTGGGTTTACATACGAGTTTTAACTACATTGCATGTTCTGTATTTATTGGCCACTTGTACCTCCTTAGAGAACTGTTTATTTTGTGTGTCCGTTTGTTGACTGTTTTTTTGTGTATAGTTTTGTGTTCTTTATAAATTCTAATATAATATAGTTCTTAATAGATATTAATCCTCTGTCAGATGCCAAGCTAGAAAAGACTAGTTTCTAATCCTGCAGGGTACCTTGTCACTTTGTTGAGTGTTTCTTTCGAAGAAACTTTTTAATCCCATGCAATCCCATTTATCAGTTCTTATGATAATTTTCTGTACTGCTGGAGTCCACTTCAGCACATCCTTGCTTATGCTTTTCTCTTTTGTTTTATGTATTTTCCTCTAGCAATGTCAACGTCTCAGGTTTTCCATCCCAGACTTTAATGGAATTTTAATAAATTTATGATTTGGATTGCATTGAATTTGTGGGTCATTTTGGTAAGATAGCCATCTTCACAAGATGAATTCTGATGATTTGTGTGCATGGGAAGTCTTTCCTCTTCCTGTATTTTCTTCAAGGTCTTTCTTTAGTGGTTCAAAATTTCATTTTAGACATTTCTCACTTCCTCGATTAGGCTTATTCTTAGGTATTATATCTTCTTTTCTTACTTATTTTGGAACTTATAAATAAGACTGTTTCCCTGATTTTTTTCAGTATGCTCCTTATTGGTATATAGAAAAGCTACTGATCCATTGAAAGAACTTAACACTTTCTGGTAGAGTCCTTAGGGTATTTTCATTGTAAGATACTCTTGTTTACAACCAGGGATATTTTCTTTCTTCCTTTTAAAAATATATTATTAACATGTGTTAAGGATACAGACTAGTGAGTTTCATGATGGCATTTTCATACATATACATAACACCCTTCAATCATATTCATCCAAGTTCCCTTTTTTGCCCCAATCCCAGTCCGGTTAATTGTTAATTTCCTTTATCTTCCTGGCTAGCCCTCCTTTGTGTGTGTGTGTGTGCATGTGTGTAACTTAGTAAGTTCCATTGAGGTTGTTTATAGAAACACAGGTAAGGGTCTGTTTATAGAAGCCTGGGCACCTTAGCAGTGACTACACCACTGAAGAAAATGTCTTTCCCTTCCCAATCAGCCATTAACTGCATACAAACCCTGTGAATGGGATAGAACCATGAGACCCTTTCCCTTTGATGCCAGGGTGTGGATAGGTCCAGTCTTTTGCAGATCTTGCACAGGTAATCATAGCCACCGTGAGTTCAAGAATGTAGCAGCCACATCATGACTGTAAGTCAGGATTCTACACCTTTCCCCACTCCTTCCTCTGGCTCCTATGTTCTTTCTGTCTCTTCTTCTGCAATATCCCCCAAGCTTTCAAGGGAGTGATATAAATATCATTTATGGCGTTTCACTTATTCTCAGTACCTTAGTTTTGAGTCTTCAGTCACCACTGATCACTGCAGAAAGGAACTTCTCTGGGCAAAGCTGATGGAGGCACTATGATGGGTCTTATGGGCACCTCTTCTTCCTTTCTTATTTTATCTCTTGGATTTCTAATAGCTGTGTGTGTATGCGTGTGTGTACATGCATGTATGTTTGCATGAGTGCATTTGTGTGTATACTTGCACACACAAGAGACTATAGAGGCCAGATGTTGATATCATTTGATTCTCTTCTTGCTTTTGAGACAAGGTCTCTCACTGAACCTGGAGCTCCCTATTTTTGGCTGGCTGGCTAGCCGGTGAACACACAGGATCTACCTGTTGTTGCCTCCGTCACTGGTGTTACAAACACGCGCCACTACACCTTGATGTTTACATAAGGTCTAGGGATCTGAACTCAGGTACTCATGCTTTTGTATGTTACCCAGGGAGCCACACCCCCATAATAGAGCATTTTTTTAAAAAAACAAAGATTATCTTCAATATTCCAGTTGGTAGAATACATACATTTCACATGAACTTTGGACAAGATAACTCAAACAATATGAATGTTCAGTTTCAGTATATATACTTTATACAGACATTTCAGTAATTTTTGACACACACATTTGTTTAGCAAGGAAACCAGTTATAGTTACAAATGAGAAAGTATAAATAAAAGTATATATTATCAAACATTTACTATTCTTTTATGGGTTATATAGTGCAATTTAAACCATTACTCTCCATTTGATGATGTATCTGTTTTTGTTTCTTTTATTACAAAGTCTCTGAAGACTCTAAACTGGACTAAATGGTTTTCACTGTGACAGGAAACTGGCTATTCTAGTAAGTGCTTTCTTCTAAACCTTATTTAAATGCCATATAGTAATACACATATTAAAAAAATATTTAACATCTTACATGGGCACAGTTCACTAGCGCTTTGCTCCAGCCTGCACACTGACCATGGTGAAATAGATGCCTTTCTGCGCCAGCAGCTGCTGGTGAGTGCCATGCTCCTTGACCTTGCCGTTCTGAATCACCACGATCATGTCTGCATTCTGGATGGTGGACAGGCGGTGCGCAATCACAATGCAGGTGCGGCCTTCCCTGGCTTTGTCCAGGGCCTCCTGGACGACCTGTTTCACAATCACACACACACACACACACACACAAACAAAAAAAAAAGGAACCTGTGATTAAAAACAGTCCTCTCCCTACAGTCCCCGATCCATAGCAGGCCCCAGGATTTGTGCAGAGATGGGAAACCAAATATGTGTCAGCAGAAGAGAAGTGAACCTCGGTTTGCGTGAGTTCTGAGACAGGAAATATCCAATTTTAAGGGCAAGTGAACACAGCTGGAGGCTGGGAAAGGTTGAAGGGAGAAGAGGGAACTAGAGGGCAATGAGGCAAAACAAAAGACAAAATATTGCATGGTTTTTTCTCATACGTGGATCTACGTGTAACAGCAACTATAGGTTTTACATATATAATATAGATTTTTGAGTGTGAAAGTAGAAAGGGTAATGTGTGTGGTGATGGATAGGGGAAGGTAGCCGGGGGCAAATATGATAAATAAAATATGATTTAAAATGATTAAAATATAATAAAGATAAAATATCATATTTATCAAATATGATTAAAAAGTACAATGATAAAGATGTATAATAAAGATAAAATATCATATTTATCAAATATGATTAAAAAGTACAATGATAAAGATGTATAAAATATCATAATGAAAACCATTATTTTGTACAATAAAAATTTTAACAAACTAATAAGAAAAACAGTCTTATCGGTGAACTATGACAAAGTTTAGAGATTGCGGGATCTACTACATCAGAAACAAAAAATGAACCCCTTTAGATTAGTTCTGAGACATGAGGTATCTAATTTTAAAGTAAGGGCAGTGAACACAGTCCATCCAACACAGTCCATTTACAAACACTCATGTGCCAACAACCCTAAAGGCAGGCCTTCTGCCCGACTCCACAGCACAGGCGGAAAGCTGGGGCACAAGCCAAAGCCGGCATGATCATCTCTGATCATCTGCCTTTCAGACAGCCAGGCTCTTAACCTCTTTCGACCTGGAAGGCATCAGCGGCATCTGTCTTAGGGCTCTGCCAGACTTCCACCTCCTCTCAGCCTCAGCTCTTCAGAGGCTGCTGCAGAGGCCTTGCCTGCAGGAGCCACTGCAGCTAGCACCCAGCTTGCAGGCAGAGCAGGGAAACAGCAGCCAAGCCTATTCAGCTCATCACTTAAGGTCTCCTAAGTGCCAGCTGCAGCCATGTTCATCCTCCACCGGGAGGGAGCCAGCGTCAGCAAGGCTCGGCTATGTGGCTCAGTGTTCCCCGCTGTGGCAGAGGAAGAGCCAAGTGCAGCCCTTACCTTCTCGCTTTCCGTGTCCAGCGCTGACGTGGCTTCGTCCAGCAGCAGAATGTGCGGCCGTCTGACGAGGGCGCGCGCGATGGCAATGCGCTGCTTCTGCCCGCCCGACAGCTGAGTCCCCTTGTCTCCTACTCTGGTGTTGTATTTCTGTGAACGGAATTAGGTTGTTACGAAAACAGAGCAGATGACAAAGTCCAAACACAGTTTGACCACAGAATATATAACTTTATAATATAGAATATAGAACACGGGTTTAACTAACAAACTCTAAATATAAATATCAAATCTATGGCTCTCTCGTTATATATAAAAAAATTATAGAACTAGAAAATTTAGGTCTACAGGTTAAAATGTGTTCATAGAAAAATAAACAACAAAAATGTTCTATAACTTAACATCCCTGTTTTTTTTTTATTTATTTATTTTTACATTTTGTGTTTCGGGGGAGGGTTAGAGGACAACTTGCAATGGTTAGAACCTCCTGTAGGGATCAAAATCAGGATGTCCAGCTTGGCAGCAAGCTCCTTTATCGGTGGAGTCATCTTGTTAACCCTCTGTCTCTATTCATAGGGTCTCCCTGCTACATGGCCTTGAACCTTTCCTGTCTCAGTCTTACAAGTGCTGAGGTGACAGATGTGTACCAGTACCCCTGACTTTATTCTCTCTCTGGAAAATAGATACCTTAACCCCGTGTGCTTAAGTGTAAGTTCACCAAAACTTTAAGTGTAGGAGAATTGCGGTGACATTAACTCTCATCTTCTGGTCTCATTACATTTAGGGCAAGATTGGCAGGACGTTTAAAGGGCTGTACATTATCACCAGAGCTTGTCTTTCCATAACCTGCAGTTGATGCTTTGTGAAGTGTTCTTTAAAGTGAAAAAAAAAAATTCTTAGGATGTTAGCATTTGGGCCTTTGTTTTTATGAACTATCACCAAAAATTAAACAATTTCAATATACATTAAGGAATTATACTTTAATATTTAACTGTGAAAAGTCACGTACTCAGCAAAAACTGTTGGTTCCACATTCCATTCAAAATTCTTCCCATATTGTCTCCCACGGCAGGCAGTCACCATTAACTAGCCAAATGTGATGTGAGGGATGGTAGTGACAAGGTTTACGTAGGATTTGGCATCGCTTGCAACCAGGAGATATTATCTTCCTGTTTTTGATCCCTCAGTATGCTGAGATTATAGAAAACGTGTGCTTTCATTTTTATATCTGCATTTTAACTGCTAAATCAATGTTCTGTGTATGTATGGGTACTCCTTTGTTGTCGTTGTGTGTATGTGTGTGTTCCTTGGGAACTGTGCACCTTTTCCCTCGAGACAGGGTTTCTCCCTGGGATCTACGGCTCACTGATTAGGCTAGGCTGGCTGGACATGAGGTCTAAGCTACCCTCCTGTATGTGCTTCCCCAAGACTGGGATTACAAGCGTTTAACACTTCCTGCTCTTTGCCTAGGTGCTGAGGATTGAACTCAGGTCCTCGTGACTGTACTTCAAGCACTTGAATGACTGAACTATCTCTCCGGCCCCTGGATACTCTTTTTATTTGTTGTATTTGACACCCTTAGTACTATGGTGGATGAACAAAAGGTTCCATTTGTAGAGAAGGCCCCTGATAAGGTGGGTGCAGATGCTTGGTATAGCTCCCACCCTGAGCTGTGCCTGCCTCAGAGTCCAGGCGCTCTGATGTGTTCCACCCTATGTGAGGGCAGAGTTGCCAGATCGCAGGGCCTCAGCAGCGATCCTTGTAAGCCCATAAGGACAGTGTTGTTAACCCTGTAGGAAGGAGGAAACAGACAGTGGCCGAGTAAGCCAATTTCTAGGTCTAATCACTCAGAAGGGGATGCTTAGAGAACAAAGTTGGTCTAGAATACTGTGAATACAGACCATGATGTATACAGAGGTGTTCTGGGTAATAGAAGGAGATCAAAGTCCAGAGGTTGGGCCCTTGTGGTAGTCAAATACCAGAGGGACAAAATATACTTAGGAGACAGTGGTTACAGTGCTTTTGTGTTATAGCCTGCAGTGGTATCACCTGGGCTTTAAACCTCAGAGCCCTGTACTCACTGTCAAATGGTTCTTCTTCACCAGACCTGAGGTAGAACCCGATCATTTGTATTTCTAACAACGTCCAAGGAGATGTTGATCCATATTCAGGCTCTGAGAGCCAGTGACTCTTAATTAGTAAAAGGTGACTAGGGTTTTGTACTTTGAATGTTTAAGACTCACAAAAAGAGTTAATCATTCATGATTGGACTACACTGAGGAGAGGAAGGGGGCAGGCCTCCTTCCAGGTGATGTATTTGGGAGGAACAGTTATCTGTGGAAAAGCCAAAGGAGAGTTGCAGGAAGAGTTTGGGGCACCCACTGTTGCCATAGTTGCCCTGCTGGTTTGAGGCTACTAAGCCTTATTTTATCAAGAGCTCTTCCTGTAATAATGAAAATAACTGTGATAATGGGAGAATGTATATTATTTAAGATGCATTTTAAAAAAGTCAGACCTAAGAAGATATACAAGAAAGTGAGAGGTTCAATTTTTCTAACTTAAGGAACAACTCAGAAGAAGGACAGCAGCCCAGGGAAGATTTTATAGTCAACTGTAAGATTGTAGCTTGGGGACCACAAAAGGCTCAGCAATTATATATTATATAATACAATGGTCATCCTAGTGACTTGCTCTATTCAGAGAGCCCTCTTGGCATGGGTGGTGGGTCTCTTGTCTGGCCTGACTCCATACAGATACTTGGATCTTTGAGGGGAATTGCAGAATGATCATGACTGTTTCCTCTGCAGATGCAGTGCAGCCACAGTGCAGACTAGATGCTGCCTGTCTACCCATCACCTGGGAAAGGGCACTCAGACATATCCCCTGGCCTGAAACAAGTCGATTCTCAAGCTTATGAACTAAAGAACTGTTCCAGTCCTCAAAGTTCTTGTCTCTTATATTAGGAAATGTCTAATATTCCATTCCTTCCTCACAACAACAGGTAGGGGATTAATTAAGCATAACCCCTAACTTGGATAAGAAGTATGGACAAATGCTTCTATGCTAGTAAGACATATTTTGGTTGCTAATTTCTCTTTACCTTTGGGCAACTAGACTTTTAGGTTTCAGTTGACAGGCCTAGGGATGCCGCAGGGTACTGCTCAGTGGTAGATCACTTGCCTGTTACGTGCAATGCCCTGGGATTCATCCCTACAATGGGGGCAGAGAGTATCGAAGAATCGGTAAATGGGTCTGCTAACCACTGGGCTCAAGGTACATACATCAGGCAGGGAGTCGATGAACTGGTGGATGTTGGCCTCCTTGGCTGCCTTCAGGATCTCATCCTGGGACACAGTCCGGCTGTTGTCTCCGTAGGCGATGTTCTCGGCGATGCTGCAGTCAAACAGGATGGGCTCTTGGGACACGATGCCCAGCTGTGCTCGGAGCCACTGGACATTGAGTTGCTTTATTTCTCTGCCATCTAGAAACTGGGAGCAAGGTTCACAGAGCAACTTAGGACCAGCACAATTCTGATTTAGAAAACTTACTTTTTTAGCAAAATTACTACCATTAAATTTAAAACTCTTGGGTTACTGTGAGGTAAAGGAAAAGGCTTTCTGGTTATTTTTTTAGTTGACATATAGAATAATGTGTTAATCATTATATTTTCATATATATGTATCAATGTACTTTACTCAGACCTGTCTCTCACTTCTCTACAACTCTGAGATGAGGTCTCACTCTGTAGGCCAGGCTGGCCTGGAACTCAGAATGTAGCTCAGGCTGGCCTTGACTCCATGGGAATTCTCCTGCCTCAGTCTCCTCAAAACTGAGATTATAAGCATAAGGTACCAACAGCTAGACCTTACAACTCTTTACAATACAACATTTAATAATACACTTAATAAAATATGTTTTATTTATTTACATTTGAGAATTTAATCAGAGTTTGAGAGCAAACATTTCACTAATTTTGAATTAGAGTCCCATGTTCAAACTCCAGTGATAAAACTGAAGCATGAGACCAGAATTCTCAGAAAATCATTTTTAAAAGGGCAGTAAGTAAAGGAGCAGAGCTCTTGTAACTGTTAAGAAATGGATGGAATAAGATCGTGGCTGTTTCTTAATATAACAGAAATATTTCTAAGTAATAGTGAATAATTATTGTGGGGAAGTTAAAAAAACCTGCCATGGGTGGCAGGTTGAAAATTCTCTCCATCTTAGTGACTACTGCTGACAAGGTCCCCTGGAGCTATGGGTCACTGCTAATACTCCTGTAGTGGTTACATGTTCTGAGAACTCATAACTAAATGCCTGCATAACCACACTTCTATAAATTCTGTTTCTGACTCTTTTCCTACATCTCTCTTATTATAACCATTTAAATTCATCACTCCCTACAAGATTTCTCTGTCACGCCAGCACCAAAGGCAGTTTCTGACAGGCTCCCAGAGTCCTGCTGAATATGGAATCCTGATTACTCCTTCACTATTTTAGTTGAGAAAACAAAAGGGTAACCCTCTACATTTGTATCCACTCTCCAAATGTGTCCATCTGACTTTGGAAGTCCTGTCTGTTTTGCCGAGCTATGAAGATGTACTCTGTATGTCAGTTTTATTGTCATGTCCCAGCCATGAACATGCTTGGGCCTCCTCTTAGCCGGTTCCCCCAACTATCTCCCATTCCTGCCACTTTCTTTCTCGCCTGTTTTGCCCTGGATTTTCTCCACAGTCCACACCATCTTCACCCATCTTTCTAACCATCCTTCACCCATGCTAACCTGTCTGCAACCGTCAACATTCACTGAGAGTAGAGCGGTAGAAATAGGCCACAGGTTGCCTGTCCTCACCCCCCTTAATCTTTCCACAGCCCATGTCCTTGCAAACTACTTCTTCATGGAAACGTGCTCTGCCCTTGACTTTTTATCTCATCTCCAGCTCCTGCAACTCTCTTCTCTTTCTGGCTACCTCAGTTTTTGCCAACCCTGAACTATCAGCTGAAATCTCTCCATGGCAAGGGAAATGGATGATCAAAGACTGCTTGCAGTAGGGGACAGAGGGGTGCGTGTTGAGAGAGAACGGGGATAAATCGGCTAGTGCTCGTGGTAGAGCCTGGACACCAAACCTGGGGTGTCAGATTTGCTAAGAGGCTCTGGCTTAAGGGTTCAAAAAACCATGACCTCTGCTCAAGAGGTCAACACATCCAGGCATTTGGACGTGTACAAACCTGAAATGTTCTGTATTCATATTTGAAAGTGTGCTCACCACTGTTCCGGACATGGGGTCGTAGAACCGCTCGAGCAGCTGGACCACGGTGCTCTTCCCGCAGCCACTGCTGCCCACCAGGGCCAGCGTCTGGCCCTTCTTTACCTCCAGGTTCAGCCCCTGAAGCACTGGGATGTTGGGTCGGGTGGGATAGTTGAACATGACTCCATTAAATTTCACATTTCCTTCCAACATATTCTAAAATTAGAACAGTAACAGTTTGATCACAACAATATTGAAAACTTAGGGTGCAAAGGTAACTCTTAGTGCCAGGGGTCAGAGGTGAGCTCCTATCACAGTTAAGCTTCAATTCACATCTTTGGAATTCAGTAACAATCTAAAGAGGTAATGGTTTTACATCATGGATTCTCAATACAACACAAATGTACTCTCTTAGACTAGAACAGCTACATACTGGAAAGCCTAATGAACTGGATTTCTATTTACATCATGCAGTATTCTCTTCTCCCTGTAATTATGTTTTATAAATGTAATGAATGTTAATATACAGTATTAATATTTATTCAGATCCACTCATCTGGTCCCATCAGCAGCATATGAGGTTTTAAATTAAAGCACAAACTTTATTAAATTTCTTCTCCAAATACTTCTATCCGTGGGGTTAGCAGGTCAGGTAACTGAAGGACGAACTCACCGGCTTTAGGCCTTCTGTGCTGTAGCTGTCAATCTCAGGGGTCTTCTCAATGATGGTGATGATATGCGATGCTGACACTTTGGCTTTGGCGTAGTCAGGAGCGAACGAACTGACCTGCCCAACTGCCATGGCACCGAAAACGATAGCTGAGAATACTCTGGAAAATAAAGGACAAGCATGTGCACACTGTGATAGCTCTAATGTCAACAATGTGACATTCCTGTAAGACTGCATGTGAGAAGGTTTTTTATATACACGGATACGAAGCCACTTTCGAGATGCCACTGCATTCTTAATCTATGACACGGGACTCGTAAGTGTCAGCAACTTCAGTCTCGGAGTAAACACCAAGCAGAAGAACGATAAGCGAAAGATAAAACAAACACCTTTTCCACACCTTCACATCGGCATGACAGATGATCGCAGATGATTGCAAAATTGTCCCTTTTTGCGTCTCCTGTTTTCCTCAATTTCTTACGACATGACCTTTGCTTAAACTTCCGACTAAGAATTACAAATTTGTTTTCCACTTTTTGAACCTGGGGTGGCCTTGTAAGATGCGTTCATGCACAGGATGTGGTGGAAATCGCTGCTCCCAGTTCCAAGCCTATGACTCAGCATATGCTTTGTTCTCTCATTTTTTTTTTCCTCCTTCACTCTGGCCAGTGAGCCTGTAGCTCACTGCAGACCACAGTGATCACAACAGAGGTTTACTGAGTCCAACCCAGATAAGGAGAACTGACCCAGAGACTTCACGCAGCTTAAATGTTTATAGTTCCATGTCACTAAGTTTTCCTTGTTGATCATTACACAGCATAACTGTGGCAATCAGTAACACATACATTCAGCGTTGCTGATACTGATTCTGAGAAATCATGTGAGCCATGGAATGAAGAGCACATTTTTTTATATACAAGGATATGATGCCATTTTCAAGATGCCGCTGCATTCTTAATCTATAGCACGGGACCCATAAGTGTCAGCAACTTCAATTTCGGAGTGAAAACTAAGCAGAAGAATGTCCCAGTTCCAGAGGTGGCTGACTTTGATCTTTGGGCATAATCACACAAACCCCCTGTGAGACATGTAGGTTAGAAGGTGGATGTGTTTAATCTTGAATTAACTATAATGTGTGAACAAATCAATGCATAAGCAGGGCAGAAATGGTATATACTTCCAGGCTTACCTGGAATGGGTTGCACTGCAGACTCTTAACAGCACTAACTATATTGAACTATTGGAGGGAAGAGCCTTGCCTGGCCTGTCACTACTTGGAAGTTTTGAAAGTTGCTTTGTATGTAATCTTGACTACAAGGCTGCATACTTGGTGATATCAGCAGTGAGACTTCATTCAGCCTTACCTTTTCATGACCAAAGTACAATTTCCAATGTTTGCAGAAACATAGAAGGAAAATTCTAATCTAGATCTTCCATTGTCATTTAAGAATTTCTAGCCGGGCAGGGTGGCACATGCCTTTAATCCCAGCACTTGGGAGGCAGAGGCAGGCAGATCTCTATGAGTTCATGGCCAGCCTGGCCTATAGAGTGAGTTCTAGGACAGCTAGAGGTACAACAGAGACACGCTGACTAGAAAAAACCAAAAAAAGAAAAAAAAAAGGGCAAAACAACAACAATATAAGAATATCTTCAGCTTCTGAGGAACTAGGAGTTAGCCAGAGTCAGATCCCTGACAGGCGAACAAATAAGCAAAGGGGCCACTGATAGGTAATAATGGTGTTAGCTTGCGGCTTCCTCCTTCCCCAGACTAAAGTCTGGCGGCTTCTCTCCTGCCAACACAGCCCCCCTTCCAGCTGACCAGTGCAAGCTGCTCAGATATGTTCAAGGCTGGTCCTGACATGTTTATGTGAAGCTGTGGGCCTCAGCAACCCTTGTTTATGTAAGCTGACTAATCGGAAATGACGGGAGAGGAATTCAGGCAAGGTCACCCATAACACTTAAAAAAACAGCCCTTTAGGAGGAGGGGAGATCAGCTTCTGGGTAACCTTCCCACTTTGTGGTGTATCTTTCTATGTTCTCATACCGCCCCCCCCACTGTGTGCGTGTGTGTGTGTGTGTGTGTGTGTGTGTGTGTGTGTGTGTGTGTGTGTCTGTCTGTCTGTCTGTCTGTCTGACTGTCTGTGTCTCTGTATGTGTGTATGTGCTTCTTTACTTTTAATATCTCAGGTTTGGTAGGAGCTGGCATATCACACACCCCTTATCTGCCCCGTGGGGAAACATTTTAAAGGAGCCATTAGATTCCTTGCTAAATATAAGGTCTCTTCACAAAGGCCATGGCCTTCTGGAGACCTTTGACCTGAATCTATCTGTCAAGGCACAGATTTGTAAAGGTCAGATATATTTGAGTCAACACAGGGTAGAAAAGTTTCTGATGAAATGTGGAGTATCTGGTACCACACCTGGACACTCAGAAGCAAAATGTCACTTTCTTAATCACCAAATGTTCTACATGACACTTCACGATACAATTTTTTTTTTTAATCCTAGATTTACTTTCAGGGTTAAATTATAAATATGAACACAATACTTACAACAGGACATTTTCAAAAGTCATGAGTTCACGTGCCACCAAGTAGGCACCAAACCGGAAACAGGCAGCATAGGAAAAATACATCATGGCCTGGGTGAAGGAGAACGTGATCCCAAAGATATGCGCTTTCTTCATAGAGTTTCTGGAAAGAAGACAATCCAAATTCACGCCACTTCATTTCTCCGTCATTCAAGTCACTTACGCTGGGTTGGCAGTGGGGCACGCAAGGGTGACAGATACAACGGATCCCGTTTCTAAAGACCTCAGCTTGATCCCCTTTTATTGTGTGAATTTGGGAAACTGCCTCAGCTCTGAGACCCGGTGGTGTCTGCATCTTTAACGGAGGACAATTACATCTCAGCGGGTTGATGTGCGATAACTAGGCCTGCAACCCTGTAAGAGCCTGTTGGACAGTAAAATGAACGGGCCTTCCCTTCCCCCCCTGTGGGTGGGACACACAGCACAGGTGTCCTGCATCTCCCACACATCTACTGACACCCTCAGGCTGTGGCGACAGGAGTAGGAGAGCCCTTGCACGTGCACCTGGACGAGTTATGTATCATCCATGCGGTGGAGGGACTTGACGAATGTCCAAGGGAGGAAAAGCACATAGTGTCTGGAGCCAGGGAAGGCCTTACAAGGGATCAGCACCCCAGGACTTTCTGAACAACATGCATCTTGGATGGGGAGGTGTGGGCAGGAACAGGGCGGGCCTGGGCAGCCCTTTGAGCTGCCTACTCCTGTGTAAACACACCGACTCTGCTCTTGTCTTGTCACTTACTGGGATTTCAAATTAAAAAAAAAAATTCCAGAAAAAGAGAGCCTGCATGATTGTGACAACAGTGCTTGGAAACACTTCAATAAGGCCCAGTTCTTGCCTTGTCCTAGAGAAGAAGCTGAGACTCCAAGGTTGGACTTGTTTATTGTGCCTTGGTCACTAGAGCCCTTGTTGATACTGCTGGAGTAAAGGGAGAAGCGAAGGGCCCCCCAGGAAAGAAAGGAACAGAAAGGATCCTTGGGAGACCCCCTCACTGTCCCACAACCTAATGTTCTGTTATGGAAGTTTATTTTTAGTTATATACAAAATACTCGTTTCGTGTACTGTTGGGTGAGGCTGTGCCTTAGGTCTTGGTGTTTTATATTGTCTGCAAGTATTGGATTTATCTGTCTATGGGGGGGAGGAGGTGGGTATTTGATTGCTTATGATCTGCACTTGAGGAGTTCTGAATCAATAAAAACTCCTGAGCTCAGATGCTTGAGGTTCCTCTGTGAGTATGCCGCTGGCCAGGATGGTGGTTCCCTCTGCTGAGGTCTCGCAGGATATGCACCTATGATAATGCCCCCTTGTCTTCCTTGCTGGGCCACCACAGCAGCCTTACTACTACAATGTTCCATAGAGAACCTTCACCCCAAGTACAGCAAACAGCAGGGTCATTATCCCCACTGTACCCCAGAGGCACTACCAGCTGTTCTCTCCCCCTCCTCCACGTGTCACCAGCCTTCACTGGTTCTACCCCACAGATGCCCCTGAGTAACTAAGTTCAGGTCTCCTTCTTTCTTTCTTGATAATCCCAGGTGTTCCTTCTAGTGCTTTCTTCATATGTACGTTTCCTTCTGGAAAAAGCAATACTGGAAATGGTAGTCCTGACCAGAAAACTCCCCAGAGCCCTGGCCACTCTTCAGAGCCTCTTCTTACCTGTATGGTGTCTGTATGCTCTGGGCATACATATCTTCAAACTTCTGCTCCCTAGTCAAAGAGACGACAGTGCGGAAGTTTTCTATGGCTTCTGTAGCGATCTGTAAAACACCACCCATTACTAGGCTCAAAGTTAAACGCAGGAAACTAACTTGAATCCTACAATTAATAGCATTAACCTATTATAATTTATCATTCACGTATCATAAAGTGTTGTTGATGGCTATCTTCTCTATGAAAAAGAATGGTAACTTATGAAACTGAATTATATATCCTAAAGAGAGACCAAATAGTTTAGTCTTGCCTTCTTCCTATACATAAAGAGAAGCTAGGACACACAAGCATGAAGGAATCACTTATATAAAGCCACACAGCATTTTATATCTTTCATAGGAGTCTGCCTTTTATAAAGGTCATATTTAAGTAACATGCATTGTTGCTTTTTTGAAAATGTGATATTTAGACCTTTTTCTCTGTGTAACTGACACTCATGATAATTCAATAAAGTTCGATAAATGTTCAAAGAATAAACCTGGTCAATAATTCACGCTAGTGAATTTTTACAAAGTAGCTTACGTGCGTTTTTCTAAGAATACACATCTTTAGCAAAATAGAGGCTTAATTCTATATTTTGTCTAACCAATTTCAACAGTATCTTTAAAACTCATTAAACATACAGGAGTCAGTTCAGTTCGCTGGCCAGTCAGCTTCACAAAAATGGCAAATGGGGTTCAGTGAAAGATGGACTTTGTATTAGAGAAAAGATAGAGAGTGACAGAGCAGAACACCAGAAGTCATCTTCTGGTTTCAATTGGCATGCACACCTCCACACATGTGTATACACATGTACACACACATGTGTATACACACACACACATGTGTATACACACACACACACACACACACACACACACACACACGCTAAATAACTCTACCTGTCAACTGCAGTGTGATATTTTAAAGACACCTGTGCTTCATTTCCTAAGGAAGAGAGTGTCTTGCTTGTGAGGGGTTTCCAGTGTATATACAGCCCAATAAAAGTGAGAGTTCAAGGCACAGAGCTTTCACAGTGTGACTACAACAGCCACTTCACAGCAAAGCCTCCTCATCTTGATGCACAGTGAGGTCATTAGGAAATGCCCTAGGTAGCAGCCATATCCTCACAACTTCAACAGAGACTCAGTCATCACCAGCAAAAGGGAAAGTTAAGTTCAAAGAAGAGTAAATAGCACTGCTTCCTTCACAGGGGCAGTATACTGAGTCGTTCTAAAGAAAGGAAAATGTTATGTCTCAGAAACAGATTTGTACTTCTATTTCTGCCCCAAAGAAGCTGATGTTTGATTAGAATTTATATTCAAAAGATAAATGCATATGTTACATGAAACTGCTCATTGGCCCATAAAAAATGTGATAAAACACTATCAAGCCCTGATCTCAGGGATAGTAGAATTTATCTTCATATTCTGACATCACACCACAAAGACAGGATAGTTGCTGGACTTCACATCGATCTGATCTCTGATTGTTCCCAAACCCAAGGCACACTGCCAAGTGTGGCATGGTATGTATTCCTTGGTCAGGGCCAAATTACTTGGACCAGACCATAGCCAAACCCCAGGGGTAACTTGTTCCCAATGACAGTCTGCTGGGACTTCACCCTCAATGGACTGGGCCCTCCCTCACCAATCACTAATTAAGAAAATTCCTTACAGCTGGATCTTATAGAGGCCTTTTCTCAGTTGAGGCTCCTTCCTCTCTGATGACTCTAGCTTGTGTCAAGTTGACATAAAACCAGCCAGCACAGTCTCCCTACCTTCTCTTCTTCTCCCCCTTTCTATCAACCAAGTTTAAATCCATCCCAGAAAAGTGGGCCCATTTTATAATGAATAATTTGGGAGATTCGAAGTGGGAAAGTCCCAAGTGTGTTTGTTCTCTGCAAGTAGATTACTTAATCTGTTCAGTTCGGAATTACTCTGGTACCTTATACCTTGTACATCCCTGCTCTGGCTCCCACACCTGTGATGCCATCCCTGGGCTGGTGGTCCTACGTTCTACAAGAGAGCAGGCTGAGCAAGGCATGAGAAGCAAAGCAGGAAGCAGTACCCTTCCACAGCCTCTGCATCAGCTCCTGCCTCCAGGCTCCTACCCTGTTTGAGTCTCTGCCCTCATTGCTTTTGATGATGAACTGTTATATGGAACTGTGAATGAAATAAACCCTTTCTTCCCCAAATTGCTCTGGTCATGGGTGTTTCATTGCAGCAATTGAAACCCTACCTAAGACAGAGAGAGGAAAGATATAAAAAGAAAAGACGCAAAAGGCAGAATGAGAAGAGAGGAATATAAAGATAATGGCTTGAAAAAAAAAAAAAACCCTGAAAAACAGGTGTCGTTATTTGAAACTAAGGCTTTGCTCCCAACTTTTCTTTAAATTCTAATTTGAGATAAGTATAATAAATGTTGCCCACAAGGTGGCTATTAAAATATTGTCATAGATCGAAGAGAGAGCTCTGTCATAAAGAACTTGCCTTGCAAGCACAAGGACCTGAGTTCGACCTCTAGAATGGAGGTAAAAACATTTCAGCTATGCATGGTGGAATCTGAGTGCTGGAGGTGCAGAGATGGGTGGAGAGACCATATCTCAAAAAGCGAGTGAACTGCACCTGGGAAATAATGCCAAGGGTGTTCTCTGACCTCAACATAATTTGCAGACACATGCATGTGCACTTGCAAATACATGTGCCCCCTCAGGAACACACACACATACACACCAGCATTGTCAGAGCATAGTCTCAGAGAGTAACAAAACATCACTGAAAAGTACATTCTTTTTTTCTACTTAGGTGGCCAATCATATTTAGTTGAACTCACCTTTCCAGAACCTTCTAGTTCCTTCTTATCTTTCAGGGCATGTCCAGACAACATTTTCATTTCTACCACTCCTGCTATTGCAATGATGGGTACGATTGCTAAGAGTAGAAGTGTCAACTGCCAGCCATAGATCACGGATATGATGATTCCTGTTCCAAGATTTGCCACATTCTGGGTAATGACAGCAAGCCTAGACCCTGTAGCCTGAAGAAGAGAAGAAAGTTAGAAACACATTTTATATTCTAAAATAAGCGCCGATGTATTTTTAAGGATAGTAATCCATTTTCATGAAAATCTTCTCACCTATGAAATAAAAGGAAAGACGTCCTTGTAAAAAGTTTTTGGTTTCTAAAATGAAAATTTCCATGATTTATGAATACTTATCGCGCAGTAATAACCCAAGTGCAAGTACGTATTTCTCTCTATTCTAATCTTTCAGTACCAAGAAAATCTTTATGCACCAAAGCATGATGGCTAAGCAAACCCAACAACAGAATGGTAAGAATCTGACAATTAGATTAAACTGGGAATGGTGGTCATTTCCAACATTAGGTTAAAGCTTCTTATAATTTAAGGAAGATAAATGTCCATTAAAATGTTCAAATATATTGGGGCTTATTTGAAACACTTATTTTCTTGGGAGAAAAATGCAGATTTGAAAGTCATGGAGCACGGTTTACGAAGCAGAGCCTTTGGGTAGAATGCCGGCGGGTTCGTGATGCATCCCTCTTACCACTGTGCAGCCGTTCCAAACCGGCAGTTGATCTAGTCAGGTTAGCACACCTCCATGCAGGGCCGTCCACCATGTCTCCTCTGCTTGGAATTACTCTGGTACCTCATATCCCCTCACATCCCTGCTCTGGCCCTCAGACCTGATTTCTCTGCAAACAGCACACATCCTTTACCAGTCCTAGTTTGTTTGTTTTTTTAAATTTCTCACTTGAGCAAGGCTGGCTGGTCTCAGTAAAGATTATGATGATGCGTACTCTAGGCTGGACAGTGGCTATCTCTGTCACTTTGGACAAATCTCTCCCAACTCTCAAACAGAGCAGATCCATTGATTACTAACCAAAGCTTCTTCTGCATTCTGAATTCTGGCACCATCCTTCCCACATTATTTAATATCTATCTGGCATAATCAGTAAACTGGGACTTAGTAGGATAAAAATACTACAACTCCCAGGAGGCTTTGTACATATCTAAAATGGCTGAAAGTGATAACATGGGTAATACAGCACAGTGCTGTTTTTAGTGCAATCACCAAGCTTATGATGAAGTGACCCTTTGCTAGACTGGGCATTGGGCACAGGTCAGAGAGTACAGGAGTCTGAAAAGCCAGCTCTCTATTTGCATATTTCTCATGTGAAAGTGAAGGGAAGGAAGGGAGAGAGAATCTGACTCACAGGGATTCTCTAGGGGGCTCCTTTTTTATTTTCCTGTAATCCTACACAGAACTCATTCCCCACAGAAGCCACAACATCTCCCAGGGGCACAGCAGAGACATTTCCCTGGCTTGTCAACTTTTAGGTGTATGGAGGTCTTGTTTTGGACCTCAAAAAAACAATTAAGAGAGCTCCAGAGGTAAGTTCCTTATATATAGGAAAAATGAGGTAAATATTTTAATCAACCGAATTTGAGAAAAGTACACAAAAAAATAGAAAGCAAATTTTAATGTCTTCTCCACCTATTACCCCACAGCTTGTTCCTATTTTGCAAAAAGTCTTTTAACCACGTGCCCATCTGTGATCTTCCTCTCTTCCGCTGTCTCTGAGGACCACGCCCATCAGGCTTTCATTCATACCTTACCTGACAGTCCCTGGACAACTGTCAGTATACCACGCGAATGTTCAGCCATCTACACCCTCTGCGCTCCCTCCTCACAGCACTTTCTCAGCTTCGTTTCTAGGACACCTCTCTTCTACATCTTGGACCCTCAATTCTCTCTGTTCTCATCCCCTCACCCCTGACAACTCAAGACTCAAGCCTCGCTCTTCACATATGATTTCTCGGCCATCTTTGCAGGCCAGTTAAATTTTATGCACCAGTATCCATATTGAGAGTTCTCTTATTTGTTTGCTTTAAGCAAAGAGGTCCACATAAAACAGTAATTCTCGAGATATATATGGCAGTCTCACAGTTCTAAGTGCTTCATTTATTACAGGTTGCATTTGTTAGATGGAGGAGTATGTATGTTACTGACTTTCAGGAAGACTGACACATAAGGACCACAAGGCTCAAGACAGCATCACACAGCAGAGCTCAAGCACCACTCAAGTTCACCACCATATTAGAGAGTTTGACATAGGAATCATAGCTGGAGAATAAACTGTCACTTCATCCTAGAAGCAAAACCTGATGGCTCAACAGTTTCTATTTATATCAGCAGGGGAATTCAGGTAACAGCAAATTTTCAGTTTTATAGTCTGGTAAATGGTTACAGTTTCTTTCTGTTCGTGCTACAGTTTTAATGTGCTTTTCATTTTCTTCAATGTGTTTTTAAGAACATTTTCTGTGTTTTTTACGGAACTGTCATGCCCCTTAAGTTTTAGATAACAACTACACTGTCCTTTTTTCCCCCACAACATCAATTATAAATATTAACTGAGCATTGAAAACAGAGTGATCAGGTGGGTATGCCAAGAATACGTCCTTTCCTAAGTAACCATTCTTTGGTATTTGTCTTCCTCATGCTATACCTGGCAAAGCAAACATAAAAGAAAATTTATAATTATCTATACACTATGGTATATAATCTTTAAATTTTAACATATTTTCTTTAAAGAATTCAATATATTTGAAGGGCAGATCTTGTGGCGGTTTGAATGAGATATGTCCCCCAAAAGCTCAGACATTTCAACACTTGGTCCCCAGCTGGTGGTGTGGTTTTGAGAGGCTCCGGGAGGCACAGCCTTGCTGGAAGAAAGATGTCACTTTCTCTGCTCTGTGCCTGCAGCTGAAGACAAAATCTCTCAGGTTCCTGTTCCTGCTACCATGCCTGCCACTCGCTTCCACTCCTCTCTGCTGTGATTTATTCTTCTCCCTCTGGAACATTAAATCCAAATAGACTCTTCCTTCTATAAATTGCTTTTGGTCATGGTGTTTTTTCCACAGCAATAGAAAAGTTATTAATACAGATATCTAGTTACAGTTTCTTTAAAATGGTGACCATTAACCCATGTTATCAGGAAGTCAGTCTCATGCTAAGCCTAAAACAGAATTAAGATGAACACCCACAGAAAGGAATCACATACCCCTTTAACTTGAGCAGCATCATTGGCAAGCCTGGTGGTCAGTGCTCCGGTGGTGTTTTTAGGGTTATCAAACCAGCTTACATCCTGTGGCACAAAGAGAGATGTATTATCTTAATGTCCTACTTCTGAGACTTTAACTCCAGGAGGAAGGTGACAGAGACACTTCTGTTTAACAGTCACATCCTCTGCATTTAGCATTCAGGATGTAACAGTCAATAGACAAGAAAGGGATTTAAAACACAAACAGAAATAGATTATTTCATCTGCCAAAAGTATGTCTTAGTCTCAACTTTGTTTAAGGCCTGACTCTTAAGTATTGAACAATGAACACTGACAATGAAGTTGCTGATGTTTTCAAGACTTCCTTCTAGAGTTGGAGGCGCACAGAAAAAAGCACACACCATCTCAGATGATAAGAAACGTGATGGAGAAAAAGGGCAGGGTGGAGGGACAAAGGTGTGAGGGAGGGTGCTGCTTCACGGAGTACGGAGGAGACAGGAAAGCCCTTCCCAGGCAACCTGTGAGCAGAGACCCAAATGAAGGAAGGGACCAGAAGATTTAAGAGGAGAAAGATACAACACTTGCCAAGGCCCTGAGGCCAAGGCACACTTGATCTGCTTACACAGAGTGAGAAAGCCTTCCATCCTGTTGATTGCTTAATTTGTCCTACTGGGGTTCCCCTGATTCTGATCCTCTCCTCTCCAACCCCTGTGCAGTTACCTAAGGTGCCCTGAAGATGACCTCTGCGATGTGGGTGGGGGATGCACGCCATGCATGGCGTTTGGTAACTGTAAAGACTATAGACCTTCCCCTGAGAACTCCGGGCTGCCTCTAGATTGGGAAGAAGATAGAGGAAATGAAACCAGCTAGGAGGCTGCTGCAACATTATACAAAGAGGGAGTCATCAAGGTTTGAGTCTGAGCAAAGAGATATAAAGAGTAGGTAGGGCGTAAGCCTTCTTGGGAAAGAAAAAAAAAGTTCAAGTTTACAAATATTAAAGTATGAAACATTTATTAATATCAGAAGGGAAAAGATAAACCAACAGATAGTTAACTCTAGTCAGAGAAGAATGAGTGAATTGAATTAAAAACAAATCAAAAGCAATCTAGATGAAAATGCACATACAGCATAAAAAGGGATTTTCACTTATTGATGATTGAATGCATGTGTGTGGATGCACGAACTTGCCATGGTGCATGTATGGAGGTTGGAAGACAATCTGTGGGAGTTGGTTCTGTCCTTCCACCTTGTGGGCTCCGAGGATCAAATTCAGGTGAAGCATCTTTAGTGGTTAAGCTATCTCACATCCTCATATATTTTAAAATAAGCATATTGTGATTTTTAAGTATGAATTTATGTCTGTCACAAATAATTTTAGTTTCGAAGATGTTACCTGAATTGGTAATTTGTATTAAAGGAGTAGCTATCTCTTTTACTTTGAAAAGCTAGAAAATGAAAGGCTATAACTCATTACAGTCTGTATCATTTGACTCTTTAATAAGTAAGTACTCAGGTACTTAAGCATTCCCCCGCTAGTATGTGACATCTTTGAAGACAGAATCCATTCAGATTTGAATGCCTTACACAACTTAGTGCTGTATTTCCTAAGCAGTGGCTTTGATGGGCTTGTTCTACTGAACAGTTTATACTGTTTATGCACACCATCCCACTAAGCTCTCAAAGTATAATGGACTTGGGAGTTGACCTGGAGGCTGATGGAATAATGGGGCATTTTATGCTGTGCCAACCTCAACTTTGAGATTGTTTAAGTAGAATCTAGATTACAATATGCCTGAAAGCTTGTGATCCCAGAACTTGGGAGATGGAGTTCGATATTATGCTCAGCTACATTTTGAGTTTGAGGTAAACTTGGGTACACATGACCATATCTTAAAAACAAGACAATAGATATGGCTTGACAGGAGAGTCCAAGAAGAGGGATTCATCAAACATTGTTCTCTCACTCATCAGGTTTGTCTGTGACAATCACTAGCTAGTTATTTGCATAAAGACACTATTAGCTAACTCTCTCTATAAGTACCTTGGTGGTTGTAGACAGAGTAGAAAAGGACTATCTTCTGGAAATTTGAACACATGAAACTGATATTTCTTACTGAGTATTTTTTTTTCCAGCGTTGGGTACTGAATGAAGCCTTACAGAGTCTAGGCTCTACCTCTGTGTTACATCCTAGTCTTGTAGGGCAGCTTGCAGGTATACCCAACCTGTAGCCTATAAGTCTCACGCATTCCAGGATGCTATTAATGTGGTCCAACAAGTTTGTAGATAACAATGTCACACTATAATGTAAAACAGTTGGACACCTCTGTATCAAGAGCATCATTTTATGGAGGCAACTAGTAATGTTAAAAGAGAAGTTTTAGGGTCACATACAACATTATCATGATTGCTAAAGTTTCCCACTTTGAACAGGACCTGCTAGAAACATTGTCAGTAGTTAGGGACCTGGAAGTAGAGAACATGATAGGCACTCATATTAAGTTATGAGCATCCAATAACACCATAGCTTGGGTTGCTCTTTCAGTCTTGCCTCAGCAAAGAATCTCGACACTGAGGAATGGGTTATGAAAATGAATCTGAATTTGGGCAAGAAGAGTGCAAAAGATCTCTAGGTAGAGATGGTCATGACACAGTGTTCTAAGTACGTAAGAGAAAGAAGGCAACAGAGAGGCACAAAGGCAGAGAAGAGCCCTTCTGACACTTCTCAACCTTTGGGCTAAGACAAAGCATAGAGATCATTTCTGCTTCCATGGTCTCTCACTGCTAAGACAGAAAGGCTGGTGGAGCATCATGTCAGGAGGCACATTGGTCTCAACACTGTCTAGTTCCTTGTGCCTGCCTGTAGCAAATAGACAGCAGGACCTCATCTAAATGGAGGCTGAGCGTGGCCAACCCAGGATCTCAATAAGCAACCTACAACCTGAGCTCCTACAATTTGTGTCCAAGGAGCACAAGAGAGAAGTCCTACTCACCCCGGGGCACGACCCTCAACAGCCATACCTGTCTCAGCATGGACTGGAAAACCATGTATCGGAGTCTCTTGGTGAGGATCTCCCCAGCTTTGCCAAATGTGAAGCCCTAAGAAGAATGAGAACACATCACATGGAAGACTGGTCAGACTCAGACACCAATAACTCAGTCTGAACCAAGGCCTAAGAGGAACCTGTGCAGGATGGGACTCAGTCTGAGCACCTACCCTCACTGAGCTCCCTACCTGTTTCTCAGATGACCAGTTGGCCATTTTACTCTTTTGAGCACTGGGCTGTGTTGACTCATTGGAAGTCCATGGGTCCACTGACTGTTCTTAATGAGGTTTTGTAGTCATGGCAGTGGACTCAGTTTTACCACCCGTGAGGGAACTACTTTCAGTCCCTGTACTTAGCAGCCCAACTTTTAAAGGAGGAGTGACCAGCTTAAAGCTGCCTCCCTTCCAATCTCTTACCAAACTCACAGGGAGCAACTATACATTCTTACAGGCAGTGTCCCATTTATTCTATCAAGGTCAAGTTCCACAATGAATTTTTTAATTATTTAGTGAAGACACACCTATTGTGTGTGTGTGTGTGTGTGTCTGTGTGATCCAATACTGTTAATAACAATGTCTTTTCTGTAAAAATACTAATATGTTAGAATTTTGTATTACTAATATATTTTATTTCATTTATTTAATATATTTAATTTTAATATATTTAAATACTAATATATTAGAATGTTTAATAAAGAAGCCTATTTAGTTTTAGTTAAAAATACATATAGACTAATTATTGATGCATATAGTAAGTGATTATTTACATTTTTATTCCATAAGTAGCTACATAATACCTAAAATCAGTATGAATACTTGGTCGCATGAGCTCTCTTAATTATCAAGAGGCAAACATTTCCCCCATTTTAAGGATAAGGAAACTGAGGCTTACACAGCCTAAATTACTGGATACATAATTGTGCATATATGCAAGTGATTTTCAGTCCTATGTCTAACACCAAACTCCACACTATATGTCTTCCCACATTACACTGCAAGAGCATTTGGTTCGTTTGCAATTGATTTGAGCCAAGTGATCTGCGGGATGCAAAATGCCTTGTACATGTTTCCCAGGGTTTTCAGGACTGTCATTTTCCTGTTACTGAGGTCTTTTTTTTTTCCTTCTCATTTTGTAAGAGCTAAATGATAAGCTTTTTGAAAACCTTTTTTAGCTTGGCAGTGATAGTGCACATTTTTAATCCCAGCACTCAGAGGCAGAGGATGGTGAATCTCTGTGAGTTCGAGGCCAGCCTGGTCTACAGAGTTCTAGGACAGCCAGAGTTACAACTCCCTGTCTTGAAAAACAAAAATAAATAAATAAATAAGAAAACCTTTTTTAAGTTTGTGTGACCTATTTGGGGGGTTATCATTTATTTATTTATTTATTTATTTATTTTAGAATATAGGAAGACATTTCCCTGACTATTAAAAATGACCAGCAGAACACACATCTAAACTGATATCCAGGGCTTTCTCCAAAGCCTGTATTTGAGTCCCACCTTCCATTTCCGTGCGAGACAGAGCAGTCTGTTCAGTATGATTACATTAGTGTTTCCATCTGGGGCATGGTTGGTTGGGAAAAAGAAGGTGAGGATAGAGTCAGAGAATAATAAAAAACCTGGCTGTCACTGGCCACAGTCAAAGAGGAACAACTTTATGATAGTATGATAAGGACAATTACATATGCTTATGAATCCACCTGAGTGGATGAAGTGAAAGTAAGACACTTACCTGAAGAAAAAACGTGATAAAAGAAATGATTCCAAGGACCAGAAACAATAAGGAAAACAAGTTGCTGTTCTGCCGTTGGGTTTCGGCATCATCGCCTCTTGTGAAAACCTATGGAAAATATTTGAAAGGTTGTTAGTTCCATCACTAAGAAAGCATTCCGCAACTGCGCTATCACACACACCCAGTTTAGGGGTTGGGAGAGTCTTTGTACATTGGAATAAAGCCAGCCTCCAATGCAGCTGCATTCTGCCTTTGTTAGGTGTGTGTCTGTGTGTGTGTGTGTGTGTGTGTGTGTGTGTGTGTAGGGGGTCTGCCATTCACAAATTCATCCAGCATTCTTTGCTAAGGTATTCCTCTTAGAGGAACAGGTGTCATACTTCTTTGTAAAGAAGAAATGCAAACAACTACTCTCCTTTTGGCTTTTTTGGTAATAGACTGCATCATAAGTCATTCTTTTGTGTGTGTCTGTCAGGGTTGAGCACATGTGAATGGAGGCCGGAGGTCAAGCTAGTGTGTGGTTGCTTGGGAGCATTCCACTCTGTGGTTTAGATTTACTTATTTTATTTTTATGTGTATGGGTTTTTGCGTGTATGCATGTATGTGTACTATGTGTGTGCTTGGTTCCCATGGAGGTCAGAAGAGGTCTCAGATCCCCTGGAACTTGAGTTACAGATGATTGTGAACAACCAGGTGGACACTGGGAACTGTGGGTCCTTTGGAAGAGTGGCAATTGCTCCTAAGCACTAAGCCAGATCTCCAGAACCTCCACCTTGTTTTGTAAGATGGTGTTTCTCACTGGCCCAAGGCTAGCCAATTAGGCTAGAATGACTGGCCAGTGAGCCTTAGGGATCTTCTTATCTCCATCTCCCCAGCACTGAAATTACAAGTATGCATCACCACACCTGGCTTTTTACGCTGGTGTTAGGGATCAAAAACAGGTCTGCATGCTTGCACAGCAAGCATTTTACTAACTGAGCCATCTCTACAGCCCCAACTCAGTATGCAAATTTCAAAGTATCTCAAGTATTTACACATTCTTTTTGATGACAGGATCATTGTCCACCCAGTCTGACAAACATAAAAGAGCCCCCATGCAGATCAGATCACTTAGGCAACAGTTCATGACTTTGGCTCAGAGCTCAATGTTGGCAAGTATGGAAGATTAAGCTCCCAAGTTCCATTCACTATTTCAGTGAGTGGGTGCCCAGGGCCCTTGGATAGAAACCAACAGGAACCCTATATGGAAACACAAAGAATGTCTACAAAATTGTCCTTCTCCTTCTTATAAACTGAACGTCAATTATATTTTCAACCAAGTTGGTTTCATGTGAAGGGAAATATTTTATGATATAAGATTATATATATATATATATATATATATATATATATATATATATATATATATATAATGAATTATCTTAATATATCTTAATATATGCATATTATTATATATATGTTATTTAAGATCATTTATTTTCTAGTCAACACTCATAATTAAATGTAAAAATAGATATAATCACTTACCCCTATAATCTTTGAAAATATTATGGCGAAGGCTGGTTGCAAGCCTCCATTTATTATGGCACAAAGTATACCGACCACAAAATAAGGCCATTCAGTTGAATTCAACTTTAGGATCCGCCAAAAGGAAACTGGAGGTACTTCTTCATTCTAGAAAACATATATGTTACAACAAGATAGGTTTTTTAAAATAGTTTTTTAATAAAAAGATTATCACTGATTTTACTGTCTAGAGTTCTTCCACAGGCACAAAGCTTTCTTCTGCTGTTGAGGCAGGGTCCCATCTATTTGAGGCCAGCATCAAACTAACTATGTCTTGAAAGTCTAATGTTTCTGCCTTTACCATCCAAGTGTTGACCTTACAACAAGGGCACAAGCTTTTAAAATATATATTTGCCATATTTTTTTCCTTATCAGTTTATGTGTCTTTGGCTTCAAATGCAATGATAACACATTATAGTGCCCCTTTACTTTTTAAGAAATGAATGATGTGTCCACAAATATTTAATTTTTGGCATTCAGCAGATGGCAAGAATATTGACCAATAAGGATAAACAGAATAGAAATATGAATACTTAAAGAGTTATTATAGTCTCTTCATATTCCTAAGTTCTATGTTCTATTTTCTAAAAAAAAATCTTGGTATTAATTCTTATTTTTAAATCTAAACTGACTATAAAACATCACCATTTAGGTCTCTGGAGTCTCTAGACTACAGGACTAAAGAATTATAGAAAATACATTATAATTCCTACTCCTTCAGCCTAAGTACACTCAACTAGCAGAGACTCAAGGGGAGGATTCAGAGCATAATATTACATTTTTGTCCATACCAATGTCTCCTTGGTACTAAGCTTCCTGTCTTGATCATGTGGTCCATGGGTGCTTTTGCGAGTTGATCTTCTTCTTATTAGACTGGATCCTGAATCTTTTGAAGACATGTCTAAATTATCCATTTCATTTTTAGATTCATAAGCCTCATTTCCTAATTCAATTTCATTTCCTGCTGTCT
Source organism: Cricetomys ansorgei (assembly GCA_026225945.1). NCBI lineage: Eukaryota > Metazoa > Chordata > Mammalia > Rodentia > Nesomyidae > Cricetomys > Cricetomys ansorgei. The sequence goes on along the minus strand of JAMJFZ010000056.1, from coordinate 52,735,653 downwards.
AAAATAAGAAATATGAATATTTTAAGTTCAAACAATAGAAATTAATCATTGAAAATAAATATCTGTAAAAATATGGAATTAAATCAGATTAAAGGGTAAAATTAAAATACTATCACTTCTGTGTGATATGTTGGGAGAAAAGATATTAAATATTAAGGAGTCTTTGTGAATATGCTGAAATAAAATGACATTCCTTCCATGTATCTTCTCTAGTCATCTCCTTCCTGGGAATTATGTGGCTCAATCAACTTTGCTTGGACCAGTGCGTGAACAGCAAATCAAAAGAGATTGGAAGGAATTGGAATTTAATGAAATGTAAAGTTTTAAAATTTATTATTGTTTGTACTAAGCCCTCAAAATTTGGTGTACATTTCCACCATTCAGTGTTTATTACCACATGTGGTTAATAACTATTATGGTGGATAGGTCAGCTTAGTTTTTTTCCACTTTCCTTAATTATACTTCTTTGGTTCTTCTCTTTTCAAAAAAAAGAAGGAGGAGGAGGAATGAGAAGGAAAAGAAGGAGAAGAGGAGGAGGAGGAATGAGAAGGAAAAGAAGGAGAAGAGGGAGTAGGAGTCAGAGTCGATCTAAAGCACCACTTCTGAATACCCTTATATAAAAATAGTAAAGCAGCAGAGTCCATCCATCCATTCAGAAAGCTGAAACATAACCATAAGATATTAGGTCTCAGGTATTCAGATATTAGGATTATCAGAACAAGAGGTCCTCAGGGCTGTGATCGGGCCTTGAGGTTGGAGGGAAAGAATTAGACAGAAACAACACAATTCGTGAAGATCTAAATATCACTGGGCCGTAAAGAGAAGCCCCCTGTAAAGCATAGAGAGAAGTTCTGTTATGAATGAAATCAGAGAAAGAAAAGGAGAGAGGAGGACGAGGGAGGGGAAGATGGAAGAGGAAGAGGAAGAGAGGGAGAGAAGGAGAGAAAAAGGGAGGGACAGGGAGAGAGAGAGAGAGAGAAGAGAGGGAGAGAAGGAGAGAGGGAGAAGGCTGTAACTCAAGACCCATGAGAGCAGTCTTTCAAAGCTTTCAAAGCACCTCTCCAGCAGCACTCCCCCCCAGGAGACTTGGACCAACCCTAAACACAAAGGAAAGGACTGAGTTTCATAACCGTGTAGAAGTGGCAGGAAGTTCCATATCACATGAGTGAGTTAGTTCAGCACAGTGTGTATACCATAAATTGAGAATCATCAAGTCACAGTACAGTTCTTTTTAACTTTCTCTCCTACAGAAAGCAGGGGGCAAGGTAGCCTGAGCCAGGCTATGGGATCAGACCTCAATGTGCAGTTCTAACAAATCTCTAAGTACTCTTCTCCTACGTTTCAAGATCATACAATCAAGTAACACTTATCTGAAGATTGAATATAGTGACATCAGCTTATCATCAAGATAAATTAGGACATTTCTAGAGGTCCACTGTACCTGGGTCATGACAAGCTTGAAGTAAATGCCCTTCTCTTTCATGAGATCATCATGATTTCCTTGCTCCACAATGACACCACCATCGAACCCAGCAATGACATCAGCGTTACGAACTGTAGACAAGCGGTGAGCTATCACAATGGTGGTCCGGCCTTCTCTAGCCTGGAGGGAGAGAAACCTGGCTTTTGATACATGAACAATTACAACAAGAACTCAGTCAACTTATTTTTGCTGAATATAACTGCTTTGAACACTGTAAAAACCTTCAATGAAGATATTATCTGGTTTTAATAATGGCATAATAAACTGATAATAGTGTAAAATACTGTTTTATTTCAACAAATACAAGAACAAACATGTTTACCTGTTAGTGTAAATTATGCTCATAAGTATTGATATTTAACACCCTATAGTAAGCCTGAAGTTATAGTAATAATCTGGAGTTTATAGAACACCCTACAGCTGAGGCATTTACCAGATAAAACAAATCTATGTGAGATGCTGTGCTGGTATATACCAACTAGGGATCAGCACTAAGAATTACAAGATCAACCTTCTGGGTAATCAAGACACAAATATGAAAGAGCAAAGCTTAGACTTCAGTATTCCATGGGCATGAGTGGAACCCAGGACTTTATCCAGTCTGTGAACCAGTGTAAGACTGAGTTCATACATATGTAAAGCAGAGATACAGTTTTCACTTCTTAGAACAGCTGTGATGACTACATAATGTAATAAAGGTCTTAGTGCTGTGACTTTAAATAAATGCCCAGTAAATGACACTGACTTCTAGGTTCAACAATTATGGATAAAACTGAAGAGCTATGTAAATATTTTGGAATGGAGGCAGATAACTAGAACTTCCTGAGATTTCTTTAACCTTTCTAACTTTACTAATGGTTATGATTTCTATCATTCTGTAGTTTTGCAGTAATAAGTCATAAAACACACACACACACACACACACACACACACACACACACACACACATGCGCCAGAGATATCAGGGTCAACAAACATAACTGGAGAAACAGAAGTGGAAAACCCTAAAGAGAGAAAAAACACATGTTAGAAAAATTAAATAGTAGTACCTAGAAAGTAGAAAATAATAATGGACTACTTATGTGGATAGTTTCAAGAAAAGCTGAGGGAACATGTGAAATTTCCCCTAAAATTTATACTGTAAAGAAAAACACTCTTAAGTTAGAGCCATTTATAATTGATTTTATCTGTAATTTGGCACATACTTCTACTGTGGAAAAATAAGGAGACACAGATGAGGAAAGAATTACGCAAACAGGAATGTGAAATCACAGACAAGCACAGTAACGAGGAAAAACATAATCACAATTCCATCTGCTTCCATTTTAGTTCACAGAATGTTTGGTACACTGCTTCCCCTCTGTGAACATGCTAACTAAGTTCATTTACAAAGTGCTTAAAGGCTGCTGCTTTCTTAGAAGGGCAGAGCCAGAGAAAACAAGAGTTCATCTTTGCTGCCTACTGGGAAAGTCTCCACACCCCTGGTCTTTACAGAGCTGGCTATAATACGCTGAAGACCACAGAGCTAGACACAGATCCTAATCAGCAAGGAAGCCCTAACGAGAAGTACAGGAAGGTCAAACTCTGGTCATAGACCAGGAAGTCTCCAACACCATCACTCAGAGCACCCACTCCTGGAGGAAGAGGTTTTCCAGTTCCATAGTCTTCAAGTAACATTAAGCAGTTTCTACTCATATTTTCCTTTGGTTGACAATACTATAAATCCTCAAAACCAGATTAATAGGGTTCTTTCTCTAAATTTTCATGATAAAAATAAAGACCAATTTTCACTTGAGTCTTTATTTTGCATTTTTAATTAAAAGATATTTACATGGGCTGGAGAGATGGCTCAAGAGGACCCATGTTCAATTCCCAGGACCCATATGTCAGCTCATAGCCATCTATGACACCTTCAAACAGACATACCGGCTGGCAAAACATCAATGCACATTAAACAATTAAATAAAAAGATATTTACATGCCTTTTGATGAAAATGTATTTATTTGTATATTTGTTTGTTTGTTTTTCAGAAATGGTTTCTCTAAGTAGCCCTACATCTCCTGGAACTCACTCTGTAGACCAGGCTGGCCTTGAACTCAGAGATCCACTTGCCTCTGCCTTCCAAGTGCTGGAATTAAACATGTGTGCCACCACTGCCCAGCTTTTGTTAAAAACTTATTTATAGCAATTCAAAAAAGAAAAAGAAAAAGAAAGAAAAGAAATGAAGCCCATAACTGCCATTGACTCTAGCTTCAGGAGATCTAACACCCTCTTCTGACATTTTCACACACCTGTAAACGCACACACACACACACACACACACACACACACAAATAATAAGAAAATAAACCTATTCTAAATAGAAGAAACAGAAAGTGAACAAGAAAGAAAAAAGATTTTTGGAAGCCTGGAGCTCTCCTCTTATAACGGGTAATAGAAACTATCAAATTTTTCTTTTCTAAGACCAAGATTAAGAAGAATGAACAATGGGATGCTATTTTGCTTTTAAGCTCCCCAGCAGGAAGTAGGCTTCACAGACCTTATCCAGAGCGGCCTGAACCACGGCTTCACTCTCTGTGTCCAAGGCTGACGTGGCCTCGTCCAGCAGCAGGATCTTGGGGTTGCGGACCAGGGCACGCGCAATGGCGATTCTCTGTTTCTGGCCTCCACTCAGCTGAGCCCCTCTCTCACCGACCAGGGTGTCAAATTTCTACAATTAAACAAACAAACAAAAACAAAAAAAGCAGGAAAATGTAGCAAAGCAACAAGCTATCCCAGTTCACATTTCCAACTGGGAAGTAATCATGGCCTGAGCCCCACAGACAATACGGTCTGTTTCTTCCCAACGTGTATCTGCCACCAGTCGGCAGGGAGAGAGCTTTAAAAGTCACAGTAAACCCGATTGCCCTTCTAAGGGAGTTCTTCCAGCTAGCAGGACTTTCCTAAGCTCGCACGGACCCCAGTAGGCCAGAGCTCTCCTCTCTGAGCCTCGGGGTGACAGAGGTCACGCACAACTCACATGGGGCAGCTTCATGATAAAGTCATAGGCGTTGGCCTCCTTGACAGCTTTCTCGATCTCCTCCATGGTGACGTTTTCTCGGCCATAGCGAATGTTTTCAGCGATCGTGGTGGCGAACAACACAGGCTCCTGACTCACCACGCCTATGATTTCCCGCAGATACCTCACATTGATGGTCCTGATGTCCTGCCCGTCGATACTGACCTGAAACAAAACGTGTGGTTTGCAGTTTGGAGTCACGGAGTCAGAATGATGGGCAGTGGTAACATCAGTGGTAGCATCAGCTGGGCGCATGCCCACTCACCACGCCCTCTGTGGGGTCGTAGAGCCTCTGCAGCAGCTGGACGGTGGTGCTTTTCCCACAGCCACTGTTGCCAACCAGGGCCACGGTCTGCCCGCTCTGCACCTTCAGGTTGAGGCCCTTCAAGATCTGCCAAGACACGGGAGAAGTCAAAGTTCCAGCAATTCCCAGGCAGAGATGAATTCAGCCTCTATGTGCTGGCATTTCGATTCAATAACATGCTTGGTTTTACATATAATTTCATTTCTCTACAACCTTTAGAAACTATTAAGAACTTCTCATCTTATACAAAATTGTAGCCATACCTGAACATCTTTTCGGGCTGGGTAACTGAAGTGAATATTTTTGAATTCCAAATTTCCTTTAATGCTGTCTGGTTTGTGCCCATTCGTTGAGAAGCTGTCAATACTGGGCTTCTATACAGACAAAAATTTTAGGCAATTACTAAGCAACAGCAACTGCTTTATATAGAAATTGTATATATATATATATATATATATATATATATATATATATATATATATACACACACACACACACACACACACACACACATACATATATACAGATATATATATATATATCCAGGAACTTTGTGATGAGCTGGATAAAGTGATAATGAAACTATATCAACTGAAGAATCCTTTATTAGATGGATAAATGTAGAGGAATCGGCTTGTGTGAAAGCTAGGAAGGGTCTATATTCCATGGGTCTGTACGAAGGAATCACATTTAGAGAGGACTGTGTGGTCCAGATGGAATGTAGAAAGAATGCTTAGTCCACCCTTGATGTAGGAATTAGTGCCCAGGCTTGTTCTATTTTGTTGTGCCCTGTTTGAGCAGTAACCCTGGGAAGGCTGCTCTCTTCTCTAGGGAGAAGAAGGGGTGGCGATGAGTGGGTGGAGGTGGGGAGGGTAGATTAGGAGGAGAGGGAAGATGAGGGGAATGGGTGGAGTGGAGAGAGGAAAGGAGGGGTGTCAAGATATATTAATTATCATTTAAAATAATCAAAATTAAAAGAAAACAAATAAAATAAAACGTTGGTACACATCTTTTTAATCCCAGTATTCAGAAAGCAGTTGTAGCCCACACCTTTAATCCCCAAGATAGAGACAGAGTATAGAAGCAGACATAGGAGCAGAACTCAGAAAGAGTCAGTGTCACACAAAAGTGAAATCTGAGATGAGTCAGAGTGAAGGGCAGGCAAAGTGACGAATCAGAGGAAGAGTTGACAGAGAGAGTCACAGTGAGGACATACCCAACTCTCATGACAGAAAGGTGGGTTCTCAGCTCAGAGAGCATTCAATTATGAAAGAGTCAGTTACAGCAGGCAATATGAGGTAAGCAATATGAAGCAGACAGTATGGGGACAAGACACAGAAATAACAAGGTAGTCTGACTGAGGGGAGTTATAGAAATCAGTTACAGCAGGCAGTGTGAGGCAAGCAATCTGAAGCAGGCAAATGGGGTACAAGTCAGAAGCAGTCTGACTGAGGAGCGGAGAGGCTGAGGCAGTATGGAGCAATGAGAGCTCAGGGAGAGACACAGAGGCACAGAGGCAGCTCAGCAGAAGAAATCAGTATCAGACAGGAAGAGTGAGTCAGTTGAAAGTGGAGCAGAGCAGTTCAGTCTGAGGCAGTCAGAGAATCAGCCAGAATCTGCCAAAATCAGAGGAGTTCAGCCAGAAATAGCCGGCTCAGAAGGACAGTTTGGGCCAGCAGCTTGGAGGAGAGTTTGAGACAGAACAAGGAGTGAATTGAGTTGAACCAGAAGAGTTAAAGTTCAGAAGGAGCTAGTCAGAGTGGCTCAGTCAGCAGTAAGTTTCTGAGGCTGAATCTTTACAGGTCTAGACTAAAGAGTGGATTGTAAGGAGGCCAAAATGCTCCAGGGCTCCAACACTAAGGATCAGTGATTTAATTAGACAAAAAATAAACTGAATCAATGCTATAAATAAATGGGCAGGTCGGACTCACATTATCAATTATATTGAAGACTTCATAAGCTGCTCCTCTTGCGTTTGCAAAGGCCTCAATATTTGGAGTTGCCTGTCCAATACTGAATGCCCCAATTAATACAGAAAAGAAGACCTGTGAGGAAAAAAAACCACTGTGTTACTTTATCTTTGCCACAATTCTCTCATATTTCTTCTTTCTTGTAAAATAACTAATTACATTTCTTAAATGTCAAGGAAAACTAAGAATACTAGGTGTTAAAAAATCTTAAAATTTCAAATATATCGCTACAAAAATATAAAGTGAAGTAACAGATTATTTTCCTTCGTGTTATATTGTATACATGTATCAAAATATCATACTATATTCCTTAAAAATAATGTATGTTTTTAAATGAAAAAATATAAAAGTTTAAAATGTGAAGACATCTTAAGACTTTCAGTAATTTCATTTAGCTTACAATGCAGAATTAATCTTACCTTTTCAGCGAAGCAGTAACATATAAACTCTATATGAGCACTATATTATAATAGAACACTTTTCAATTTCTTCAATAATAATCATTTATACTTAGATGATAATAATTTGTACTTAGGCTGTGAAATGGAAACAAATACTAAAGAGCAAGTGAGAAGGTTGAGGTCCGAATCCTGGGTTAGTATTAACCAGGTACACATCTACAGGACATTCTCTCAGGATATTTAGTCTTCAATTCCATGTGTGAAAGTATATAAAACTCTAATTGTTCTTTCTACAGGCTCTCTCTACAGGTGACATTGGTTATGAAAATACTTTGTAAGTTATAAAGCATACAACCAAGGGATGATTCTTTTGGGGGTTAAATCTCTCCCCCTCATCACAGTTCCCCAAGTTTTGGCATTGTTTTGATCAAAACACTTATCATAAAGACTTGACATTTTTACTTCTGTTGGAAGCCAATGAGAACTAATATTACCATCTATTTATTTACACATCATTCAGGAATTGTGCTGCTCAATAATTTGCACAGAAGGAGCTTTGCTAAGTGAGTCTGTATTCATTACTCATTAATCTTTACAGCACTAACAAGACATATGATTCCTGTCACATCATTTGGCAGAAATTTTGAAGAACGCTGACGATTACTCATACCTTACAGCTAGTATGTTCAGTTGAAATCTGAACCTATTGGGTCTGATGTTAAATCCTGTAGTTTCCATTCTGAATGCTTTTAGATTGATAACTATCTTTAGGCTCCATGAATACTAGGTTGAAACTACTTATTCCTAGGGCTAGGACTGTAGCTCAGTGGTATAAACCTATGATAGGCAATCTTCAGTAAAAATATAATAAAATCCGCTTCTCTATATCAAAATTAAGTAGTTTGTATATCATTACAACTAGGCTTATCTAGGTTCAGTATTCAAAAACAAAACAAAAATAAAAAACTATCTTTGTAAAATTGGTCTCTATCTAAACAGTCTCACATATACTAGATAAAGCACAGTTCAAACAATAACAATAACAACAACAACAAAACCAAGGTATTATTATGAATTCATGTTACAAATCTGAATCCTGAGAAAGGGAACTTTTTTTAAGGAACTCAAAGAATTATGGTCTGTCATTAATTCCGTTTCTTTATGGTTAGCCTAAGAAGAGAAACAGAATGAGTCTTTTGACAATATGCATATTTAGCTTGCTTGAAAATAATCTTGATGTCTTAAAATAAAATAACATCAAGGGTAAAGTCTTCTGCACTTACATAAATTCTAAAATGCAGAAAATACTTATGATGGTTAATACTGATTGTCACCTTGACAGGATCTAGAATCACCTAGAAGACCCCATCCACTGAAGGCACAAGTCCATTAAAGGTGAGAAAGTCTAAACAGAAAATGCCATTGAAGGATTCCCTGCTCAGAACCAACCCCCTAGGGAAGTATTTCTCTAAGACCAGCCTGAAAGGTGTATACAACTGTGCCCAAGAATGTTGGTTTTACTTGAACTGGCAGAAGAACTTGAAAACATCATCCACATGGCACCGGCTTTACAGGCATGAGAGATGTAATAGTGACTGAGGGTTGTAGAAGGCTGTGACAAGGTTTCAAAAAGTCACTGAGACAAAGTAGTGTGTAGCAAGTTTGGATTCCTACAAAGGAGGCCCTGAAAGACCATAGGTGAAGCCTAACTTGCGCTGGAGACTCCAAGATGTTGAAGATGCTACACAGAGATGGCTCAAGAGAGAGGATATATGTATTATAGAGAACCGAGCTAGAGATGGAACTACCCAAGTCTTTGGAGTACAGATGACTCCATCAGTCCCAGATGCCTTACATAGCAATGCAGGGTTTGGTGTTTTCTGTTTGGCTTCAGTCATATGATCTTTCCTTGCTCTATCTCCAGTCTTCCCTTTTGGAATATGAATGTTTACTCTATGCCATTGTATATCGAATATGTAATTCAAAATTTGATGTTATAGGGGCCCAGTTTAAAAAAAAAACCTGCTTTAGTCTCAGAAGAGATTGTATTTATACTTTTGGATGGACACTGTTGGAACTAAAAAAAAGACTATTGAGATGTTTGGGCTGAATGACCTTTCTATTATGAGATGGCCATGAACCTATAAAGACAAGAGAGGAAATGTTATGGCCCTAAAAGTGATATGTTTGGCTATCAAGTTGACTAGGGGTAGAATTATAATAGTTAATATTGTCAACTTGATGGGATTTAAAGTACTCAATAGAGTTTGAGTATAAATTCAACTGAATATCTTTCTACGTGGGAATAGTAAATTAGAAAATTAGAAAAAAATTATTATCTAGTTTATACAAAGAAATAATCTCATCAAATGAAAAGTCATGCTGAAAAGTTGGTAATGTTAATATTTAGGCTACATCTGGAGTTGTAATACCAAATCCTACATTCATATATAAGGAATATGGAACTCCTGATAGAAATGATGTTAATGTTAATATTTAGGCTACAGTAGAAATTGTACAACAGATCTATAAAAAAATATTGATTGTTGGATGCATTTAATTTCCTTTTACCTCTTCAACCTAATAATGCATGTTTCTAGTATTTAATACTTATTCATAGTATATTTTTAACACCACTCAATTTCATTAGAACTTTTAATGATCCATTTCTTTTTTGATTCAGGTACAACTTACAGTGAGCACTTGTCCAATAGAATATTCATTTGAGATGACCAAGGAAGTCCCATACCAGAATGCCAGAGCATATGATGCATAGATAAGTAGGAAAGCTGCACCCATGGAGATGTTGGCTGTAATAGCTTTCTTTATCCCAAGTCTTTTGGCTTCTTCTAAATTTTTATTGTACCTGGGAGAAAGAAGAAAAATAATCATGCAGACTTATAAACATTATGGAAATGTGTTAGTGTAGCACAATTGCTATTGATCAGTTAAAATATGCCCAGCCCTGTGGCATACCTGTGTTTTCTCCATGTATTGACCCTATGATATACTATTTCTATATTATCTTCTTCTTGTAGAAAATAATATTGAGGTGTGTAGAGAGTATTTTACTTGTGTGAATCCTCTAGAAGTTCTTTCTATGTAAGCCTTAGTAACAGTGAAATCAATGAAGCAAAATTGAGCTAGCTTCTAGAACATGGTATTATTTTGTATATAAAAGAGAAGACTTGAAAACCAATTATTTTTCTCCTCAAAATATATAGACTTTTAAAATTAATTAATAAAAGATATTTAATGTTAGAAAATTCTAAACACAAGAAAGCCATTTAAATTTTAGTGAAGCTTTCACACAGTTTGCTTCCTATCTTGCCTCCTTCTGGGATGATTAGAAGGACAGATTATAAGATAAGATGCGTAAGGGCATATTTAAGGCTATGAAATGTTATGCAATATTTTTACATTTAAATAAGCTTTAGAAATTAACTTTCTTTCCAAAGCTGTTTTAAAACCATTGACATGTTAAAAATAGTAGGCCTAAAAATATAGAGTAGTCCATTATTATTTATTAGTATCCTTGTCATTTATACTTTGTACATATTGCTTATACATCCTTTCTAACATTTGTCATGAGTGCCTGCTGTTGAGTAAAGGGGAGTAGCCTGGTAGAACGTAATATCCAAAGACTGATGGCAGCAGAGACCGAGAAAAAACTTCAGCCTATCAACAGCCTTGTAATCTATTTGCAAGGCACAAGTCTTGGAGAACACCTTAAGACCTCCTAGCAATGCAAGGAAAGGGGAACAATAGCAAAAGCAAACAGCAACCCCTTATACTGTGTTAATTTTTACTGACAGATACCTTTCCCTCCAGGTCTAACAATGTAATGCTTATTCTCAAGTTAGAATTCAAGTTCTTTTAACCCCCAGAGAGGGGACAACTAAAGTTAAAGGAGTGCAACCATAGCTTTATTTTCATTTGAGAGCTATATGGCAGACCATTCTACTCAAGCAATAAAGACTGATGGCCAGATAGAAAAGCTAATGGGAACCAGAGTTAAAGAAAAGGAGAGAATTTTGCAAATACATATACAAAAGAAAATATTAGGGAAATAGGATAGGCCATTTTGAATCTTACTCTGTCTTTGTATCTTTTTGTTGGCTTGGTGTTTTGAAGAAGGGTCTCACTCTGAAGCCCAGGCTAATCTGGAACTCAATATTGTCTTGCCTTACCTCCCTGCTGTAATTACAGGGTGTGTGCTACCATGCCCAACCCTTTACATTCTTTGTATGAACTCCCTAAAGAACTACAAGAGTCTTCATTGTCTAGCAGGAAGTATCTTACAATTTTTAAACTAAAAGAATACATTTTCACATAGAATTCATATTTGAGGGTCTTTGAGCTATTAAATACATAATTATATGAATACTAAATTATATCAATTTTCTTTGAAAAATTCATTTAGTTAGTAGCCACAACAAAAGTTCAAATCCTGTACAGAGTATGTATTATTTCTTGTCCTGGTGACTACGTTTTTTTAGCTTGTTATTTCACTCGAGGCTATAAAAACACAACACAGTATAAATTCTTATGTAAACATAAGAATCCCATCTACTAAAGAGTAAATTCAGAGAGAATTTTATAGTGATTAACTATGTATACCCTCAAATTTCCAGTTATAATCTTTGAGCAAAAAAATTATTTTAAAGAAACATGTTTCAGTTAAGTATGTGTGTATCTCAAGTTAGAAGCTGACCTAAGGTAAACTTAATAATTCACTTGGCATATATTTTACATGATAACATTAAGAAGCTTAAAGACTCATTACTTGTGCTCTACCATCTCCTTTTATTCCAGTTCTTGTTCTATTATCTCCTTTATTCCAGTTCTTGCTTACCAAGGCTAATGTTGAAACCATTTCACTGATAGGATGGTGTCCTACGCAGCCAGAGGAAACATTTGCAAAGAAAAAAATCAACAAGGAAAAAAAATCCATTTAGATACCAGATAAGTACAGATACCAGATAGATACAGATAAATGTAAATAAAGGCATAGAAGAAGAAAGAAAGAAAAACAAACACCAGACTTAAATTTTCTCACCTTAGAACACTTATTTGATCTTTCTAGAGAAAATATTTAAAATTGTAATTTACTGTTCCTCTGACCTGTACCCCATTGACTCCTTTATACATTTTGTCTTCAAACCTGTATAGCCTCCAACTGCTGTATTAAATATTTGCCCTTCTTCCCCTCACATATGAATTTACCTTCATGAGAATGGGCTATAACTGACAGAATGTCATCCCGTCATTAAGGAACTTCCCATTTCACTCGTCGATCACATTTTAAAGTAAAATAGAAAATCATGCCCTAAGCCAAGCAGAAAATATTGTCTTCTTTGAACTATGATACTTAGCTATACAAATTACTTCTTTAGAAGTGAAATATAGCATGCAAACAAGAATTCTCCCAACAAATACGTACAGTGTAAAAGACTATCTAAGCTCAAGAAACGGAGTGCTGTGAGAGTTGGAGAGGTCCTGGCCATATGATCTAATCTCCCTGAACAACTTCCCTTTTCCCCAGATGTAGCCACTAGTGTGGGTTACAAATACTTCACATTTTCTTTTATAGCATTATCACACAATGTCTAACCCCCCAAAAAATAGTTTAGTTTTTCATTTTAATTTACATATTCATAACATTAAAATAACGTATCTGGATATTATCATGATACGTATCAAATTTTGAAGATAGTGTGTTTCTGTTAAGAAATCAATGGATCTGATACATATTGTCAATTTCAATAAATCACCAGACTCTCAGAGATCTAGTGAATAGGAAAAGTTCCCAGGATAATATTAGAAAGCCCTTAATAAAAAGATTTTTAATGTTTGTACAACTGTTGTGGATATTATGGATCATAATACAACTATGCAAGAAAAAAATAAGCCAGCTAAAAAATGTCCCTACGGGGCACTGGAGAGATGACTTAGTAATCAGGTATGCTTGCTACTCCCAAAGAAGACCCAGGTTCGGTTCCCAGCACCCAAGCTAGGCAGCTTACAAACAGCTATAATTCCAGGTCTAGGGGATCCAGTGCCTTCTGACCTCCACAGGCACTGGTGCACACACAAAAATCAGGGGCACACATATGCACACAAATTTAAAAATGAATTTTAATCAATTCTTTAAAACTGTCCCTTCAGATCTTATGTAAAACATTCATTCGCTCTTAAGAAAATCCAGAATTAGTTTGACTGGACAAATAAACATCATCAGAGACATAAAACACATTTCATCCTTAGGAAATTATTTTTATGGCAATAACCATCTAGAACATGCTAGAACATTCTTTGATTGTGCAGATATAAGAAGAACACAAGTACAATGGCAAAGTTTCTAGAATGCTACTAATGCCATAATATGAATGTACTGACTCATTTAAGGAAATGAGAAAAGTGTCAATAAGATTGCCATACTAAATGGCATGTGGGACGGCAGAATGAACAAATCTATTGACTTGAAAAAGAAACTCAAACCTTTCAAGTTCCTTCTTCTGTCCTCCAAATGCAATCACAGTTCTGATGGCTGCTAGGACTTCTTCGGCAACTGCTCCGGCTTTTGCATACGCCTGGAGTTCTTTATCAGTAAATGATGATAATATCTGTTTAAAAATGTAACTTCAGATTATTAAAAAAATTAACAGTCATCAATAGACAAATGCTTGTTGGATATTAGCAGATGTGAGGAATTAAAATCTTTTAGTTGTCTTTGGCCATGATATTCTACTAGCATATATATATATATATATATATATATATGCTCTCTCTATATATATATATAGAGAGAGAGATCCATTATGTAAGACATATCAAGTTCTTTTCCTTCAAAGATTTTTCTCACCATGAAGATGTATAACAAATTTCCACTGGAGTTCTTTGTCAGTAAATGAAGTTAATATCTGTTTAAAAATGTAACTTCAGATTATTAAAAAAATAAGTTATAAATACACAAATGCTGGTTGCATATTAATAGATGTAAAGAATTAAAAATCTTTCAGTTGTCTTTGGACATGACATTTTAGTAACACACACACACACACACACACACACACACCATTACGTAAAACATCGCAAGTTCTTTTTGTGTCAAAATTGTTTTGACCGTGAAGATGTATAACAAATTAGGTCAACTACAAAATTTCCCACTGAGTATTTCATGAATCCTCATAAAAATCACAAGTGGAGTTTTGGAGATGTTAAATTTCAGAAAAACGAAACATATGCTACAATATAATCATAAGTCATTATAGAAAATGGGCTTTTATGGCCAGGACGTGATATTCCCAGCAACTTTCAGTGGTACCCCGGTTCAGAGTATTAAGGTGGGAGGCCAGAAGAATGCAGAGGACCAAGCCACAGCCTTCTCTGCTGGTGATCCCTGGAGAAACAGCACATTCTGCTACCAGGGACATTTTTGTTTCAAGGATGCTCTCTGATCTGTCTGATTCCTGAGCATTTATTAAGAAACATTCCTAGTCCCCTAGACACATACAGCTCATTAGCTCTCAATTATAAAGGGAAATGGGTTTTCCTAGCTTATATAGAAGGAAGTGGAAACTTGACACGTTAAGTAATTAGATAGTAAGTTGAATATCCAGGACTCAAGTTTGACTCCATGTGCTTTCAAAGCCTGGATTAAGAGCGAGTAGAGCCAATCTCTGAAATATCTGTACTAATAGGATATCTGGTTCAGTCAGTATGGAAAAGGGACTCAGGTTACCATTTGAATCAGGAGTGACAAGGTGGTCAACAATCTAAATAACATTACACACACCCACAACATTCTGATTTAACAGTGTTACATACTTTGAATATGCAATCATGGTCATTTGTTCTCATTATTTAAGTAATAGGTATCAATTTCCTCTTGTCATTAAAAGAATCAAAGTCTTTTTTAAGAGTGTATATCTTCTTTTCTTGTGTGTGAGGAACAAAAGGAGCAACCATAGACATAGGAATGGGGTGATTAAGAGAAATGGACATTTATTAATTACGTCTATATGTAGACATTATCCTTCACTGATGCCCGAAACAAGTCCCACTGATTAGCCAAGCTTTGAAGACTTCTCAAAGCCATCATCTTAGGGCTGCCCTGCACTAATGAATCTTTCAAAGCTCTGCGTCTGAATTAGGCTAGTCAGCACTATCCCTGACTAAAGACACATGCAGAATCTAGGAGGCTCACATGACATGCTCTAGCAATGCTGCTCTGCTTCTCTTCAATCCCTGTGTGCTCGCAATGGAGGCAGCCAACAACAGAATTACTAGTTTTTAATGAGGAGTTAAAATGTGCTATCTTAATTTATTAATCTATTAAAAATATTTCCAAATTCAATAAACCTTTTTCCACCAATGACCTTCCATAATTATATTATATAATTATAACCCACATATATATTATATTCCATAATTACAAAGATATGAATATGAAAAATCTATAATGAGTTTTTTTTTTCTCCTCATAAAAGATCATGTCTGTTAAAAAAGAAAAAACCTTTCTCAGGGAACCCTGTGGAAGAAGAGGCAGAAAGAGTGTAAGAGCCAGAGGGTATGAAGGACACTAGGAGAACAAGGCCCTCAAGTCAATAAGATAAAAGCACGTGTGAACTCACAGAGACTGAGGCAGCATGTACAGGGCCTGTGTGAGTCTGTACCAGGTCCTTGGCTTATATATAATGGCTTCCAGTTTAGTATTCTTATGGGATTCCTAAGTATGTGAATGAGAGTGGGTCTCTGTTTCTTGTGCCTTCTCTTGGGCTCTCTTCCTTCTGTTTGTCTGCCTTGTCCAATTATGATGTGTTAGATTTTGTTTTGTCTTATTATAACTTATTATTATTCCTAGAAGCCTATTTGTTTTCTAATGACAGATGGAAGGATCCGGATGGGAGGGAAAGTGAGGAAGAACTGACAGGAGTAGAGGGAGGGAAACTGTAATCAGTATATATTATGTGAGAAAAAAATCTATTTTCAATCAGAGGAAGAAAATGCAAAAAAAAGAAAGAAAAGAAAAGAAAAACTTCTATAGTCTTTTCTCAGAGATATAAAAAGCCAAATATAAGGCAATGGAAACTTTAAAGTTTTCTAATATAGATAATTTTATATTCAAATTAAGACATTCAGAAACAATCTTTTAAAGTATTATAGGTCTTTTTGAATATGTTTGAATCTAGTCTTTCCATTTCTCAATGTAGGCTTTTGTTTTACCGTTTTATTAATATGTTGTGCTCTTTAATGATTTATTTTGAGATACTTATAGAGTCACATGTCAAAACAATACATTGACACTACCCATGTCCCTTATTCAATGTTGGGAGACATGTTGAAGAGGATCTGGATTTTTTTTCCCAGAAATGGTTAGTATAAATAACATCGCTACAAACTATAGTGTGTGGGTGTTTATGTCAGCATAATTTCTTTTCTTGAGGTAAATGCTTGGGACTGTGGTTTCTAGGTCAAAGGATAACTGCATGTTTGGTTTTGTAAGAAACAGTGAGGGCCTAAGGGAAGGCTCCTGGTAAAGAGCATGTACTGTTCTTTTGGAGGACTGAAGTTAGGTTCCCAGCACCCACACCAGGCAGCTCACAAACCACCTGTAACTTCAGCTCCAGGGGCTTTTACACCCTTCTCTGGCCTCTGCTGGTATCAGCAAATATGTGTGTGTGTGTCTGTGTGTGTATGTGTGTGTGTCTGTGTAGTTTGAATGAAAATGGCCCCCATAGGCTCTTAGAGAGTGGTGCTATTAGGAAGTGTGACCTTGTTGGAGTGGCCTTGGTAGAGGAAGTGTGTCACTAGGGGTGGGCTTTGAGATGTCAGAAGTTCAAGGTAGGCCCAGTGGCTCTCTCTTCCTGCTTCCTGAGGATCCATATGTAGAACTCTAAAGTACTTCTTTAAAACCCTGTCTGACTACATGCCAACATGCTCCCCACAACGACAAGAATGGACCAGACCTCTGAACTGTAAGCCAATTAAATGCTTTCCTTTATAAGGGTTGTTGTGGTCATGGTGTCTCATCACAGCAACAGAAGTCAGTCAGAAGTACTTGGAGTTGGGAATTGCTGTGATAGAACTGACTGTGCTTTTGTTTGGAGGAATATGGACACTGGAATTTTGGATTAGGAAGCAGTTGAATGCTTTGGAGGGAGGTAGGGGGCAGCTTAATGGGCCATCCTAGTAAAAGCATGGAAGACAGTGGTGCTGGGGGTGATCTGAACTATGGGGGCCCTGCTCAAGAGGTTTTAGAGAAGAATATTAGTATGTGGTCTAGAGATTGTTCTTGTGATATTTTAGTGAAGAATGTAGCTGCTTTCTGCCCTTGTCCAAAAAAAAAAAAAAATCTGCCTGAGGCTAAATTGAAGAGTTGTTTTTGATTAACAGCCTTGGCAAAGGCAATTTCAAAACAGCCTAGTATTGACTGTGTCATGTGGCTATTAGTATACATTCTTATACAGATCTTCAATGAAAAGTAGCAAGCTAAGAAAGGAAAAATATAAATGTACAGTTTGAGTAGAAAAGGGACACCACCGGGAATTGTAATGGCCTTGTGCTCAAGGAGTTTAAAAGTTTAAGGACAAGCCTGATCCTAAATGGAATAAAAGGAGTGGTGACCTCAGGGCGAGACCCTACCCAGCTATGCTTTAAAGTTGTGAAAAAGAATTAAAGTTTATAGCCAGCTGTGGTAGTGCCTGCCTCTAACACTAAGGAGTTAGAGGCAGGCAGAACTCAGACAAGTTCTAGGCCAGCCTGGTCTACAGACTGAGAGCTCTAGGACAGCCAAGCTTAGGTAATGAGGGAAACCACCCAAAACAGCTGGTAACAATGTAATTGAATGAGGGGGCCATGTTCCAGCCCTAGCAGGCAGCAGAACTTGGCAGCTTCAGTCATGTGGCTCTGGTTTTAGAGTCAAGTATATAAGAAAGGAGTTGTGGAGTCTCTCTCTCTGAGACTAAGGAGAGAGGCCCAAGTGGGGGCCCAGAGAGTCCTCTGTGTGCAGCTGTGAAGGTGAAGCCTGGATGGCCTTGGAGATACCAAAATGTTGGTGAGGCCAGAGCCATGGGAAATCTGCCAAGGAGAGCTGCTAACAGGGAGTGTAACCAGTCCAAGAGAGAGAGGTGTGTTGCAGTCAACAAAGTTGAAGGAGTTGCAGACTTGAAGAGTACTTTGTCCTCAGACATGGAGATCCAGAGTTTGGACTTTGCCCAGCTGGTTTTCCGGTCCTGCTTTGGTCCAGGATTTCCTCACTATCCTCCTTTTCCCTTTTGGAACACTAATATATAGTCCATGCCATTGTATGTTGGAAATATATGATCTGCTTTTCCATTGATTTTTACAGGTGTTACAGTTAAGAGGTTGCCATGAGTCTCAGAAGAAACTTTGAACTTTGGACTTTTAAACACGGTTGAAACTCTTATAGACAGTACAGAGCAACTGGGTCACTCAAACACTACCTGTGGCACAGCAACTTTGAAAGACAATCTTACTATTGTTTAAGACTTTAAAAAGATTTTATGTGTGTATGTACAATGATCCCGTTTCTCTGGGGACTTTTAAAGTTGGACTGAAGGCAGATTTACATTATGATACGGCTATAAGCCTAGGGGGTCAGGAGTGGAATATAGTGGTTTGAATAGGAATAGCCCCCTTAGGCTCACAGATTTGAATGCTTTGTCACCAGGGAGTGACATGTTGGAGTAGGTGTGGCCTTGTTGGAGAAAGTTTGTCGCTGGGGGTGGGCTTTGAGGTATCAAATGCTCAAGCCAGTCCCAATGTCTCTGTCTTCCTGCTAACTGCCAATCTGGACATAGAACTCTTGGCTCCTTCTCCAGCACCACATCTGCCTGTGTGCTACCACGCTTCTCACCAAGACGATAATGGACTATACCTCTGAACAAGGCAGCCCCAATTAAATGTTTGCTTTAAAGGAGTTGAGATATATATATACATACATATATATATATATATATATGTATATATATATATATATATATGATAGATAGATAGATAGATAGGGACAGATAAACACAGAAAGAAAGGGGTATCAGATGGAAAGTTGTTTGGTATCATTAACTATCAGTGAAATGCAAATTAAACCACAATGGGATATCACTGAACATTTTCCAGTATGGTTGAAACAAAAATGTTAAACACCAAATGCTGGAGAGAGTACTGAGAAACTAGATCACTCAAAGATTACTAGTGGTACAGTAACTTTGAAAGACAATCTCACTATTGTTTAAGATTTTAAAAAACTGTTTATGTGTGTGAGTGCTTCACCTGAATGTGTGTATGTCTTAGTTAATGGTCTGTTGCTGTAAAGAGACACATACATATTTGTGTGTGTGAGTGTGTGTGTGTGCGCGCGCGCATGTATACACACACACACACACACACACACACACACACACACAATCTCAGAGACTCAGAGGCTGGGGAACGGGAATGTAGCTTAGCGGTAGAGCATTTGCATAGCATGTGTTGATCCCTGTATCCAATCGTAAGCATCAGGAAACAACTATCTGGGCAATATTTGCACAAGTCTATTTCTTGGTTTCCTATGCTCTATGATCTGTGTGTCTAGTCTCATTGACTTTAGTAATGGCAGAGTAATCTGTAATATCAAGTGGACTTCTTCCTTTGACTTTGTCCTTTTCAAAGTCTATTTTCTCTACTTTAGGGCCCATGAATTTCCTTGTAATTTTTTTTATGATCCACTCACTTACCAACAAAAGTCTTTACTAGAATTTATTGTAATTACCAACTTAGAGGTTGGTTTAGAAAGAACTGATAGCTTTTTAAATTGATTTTAATGAGTACACTGTGTCTCTCTGTTCAGTCAACCTTAATTTCCCTATCAACATTTAATAATTCTCTTATATCTTCAGGGGGTTATCTAAGTTTTAAATTGTATCTGAATGATTGTGAAGGATATTATTTCAACATCAGTTCTACATGTTCATCATTATCTGCAAAAAAAAAAATGCAATTGATCTGGTATTCTATGACCTTTCTATTCGGTTATCAGATTTTTTTGTGGATTCCTTGGAATTTTTATAGAAAATCATGTAATCCATAGTTTAATTTCTTCCTCACCCATCTATATGCCTATTTATTTTTCTTGCCTTATGGCAGCAGCTAGAGTTCTAGTGTATCAGCGAAAAAGAAGTCAGAATAGATTTCCTCATTTTATTCCCAATCTGGTGGAGAAGATGTCCTTTACCATTCAGGTAACTGTGTGTTCTCTGAATGGCCATTCTTCTACTCTTACCTTCCGAGGGTTAACAGCAGGAGTGCTGGATATTGGCAAACGATTTTGGGTTTTTTTTTTTTTTCTGTCAGATGATATGATCATTTATTTTCTTTAGTACATAGTGAGGTAGGTTTCATGGATACTTAAGTGCAATATCATTATTTGCTGAAATAAACCTCATTTGGTCATAATATATAATTCTATATATTACTGGCCTTAGCTTGTTATCAGTCAAATTTCCCCAATACAGGGATTTTCTTTCTTTTCTAGTTTATTGCAAAAGAACTTCCTTGCGTGTTTAACCTTACGTACTCAGTCATAATGTCCTGTCATGGATTTCTTTGATTTTGTCCGCCCTGGGGTCAGATTAACTTCTGTGACAAACATCCTGAAGCTCTCTTCTCTCTCTTTTGTTATTGTCTCACATGACCTGAGGCTCTCATCATTTTCTGTCTTTCAGAGTCATTGATTCTGAATATTCTACATCCTATAATTTCCATTTGCATAGACTGAACCTATACAGCATGACTCTTTTTACTGTTATATCTCTCAATTCTCTGACGTCATTTCTTTTTAATAATCTCCTATTTTTAGCTGGTGAGTTTTTTGCTATTGCTGCAAAGGAACTTATAATTAATGAAGCATATTTACGATAGTTATTTTAAAATGATAGTAAGATAATTTCAATATCTTATTAACCTTTCTGTGGGGGCCAGTTAAGTGGGGGGGTTGTTTTTCTGTGTATTTCTTGGTCCTGGGCATGACAGAAGCCTTTCTATCATATTCTGGACATTCTGTCTATATTAGGAAACCACAAAATTTATCTCTTTTAATATAGCCAAACCCCAGGATTAAGAAATATGCAGAAAATCATATCAAAAGATTATGAAAAAGCAGAGATTAAAATAAACATTTCAAATAATATCAGAAGCAATGTAAGATTAGGTATTAAAAAATTAAGTTATGGCCTGTTTTTTCCAACTTGAGCAGATATCAATATACTCTAGTCTTTCATTAAATTCTGCTGTGAAGAATTTTCACCTAATTTGTTCAATATTCTACTAAACAGAAAAATCAATTAGGAAAATGAAGCTGTGCCAGCTTAGCTGAAACAGCTAACTGATAACCATCAGGAACACCATTTCCATTATGTTCCCTTGAGTAACATATTAACAGTGCCCAGGACTTCTTAAGTTGATCCCTCTGCTAAGCTAATGCCTATACTTCAGATATATCTGGTGGACATAGCAGATGCTTAATAAAGGAGAGTTGCTGTTTGAAATAACAATACAACATCCATCAGACAGGGAAATGTTCCAAAAACTTCTTATCAGTTACAGCCTGACTTATTCTGTATTAGATTTCACTTTAGTTGGATGTTCATTTTTTATATCTTTTATTACATGAACTTATAGTACATGTAACCTCACAAAGTCTATATACTGGGCCAATCTCTCCACCACATAGCTACACTTACACTAGATTATTTTATAAAATGAATTACATACTGACCCAGACAGGGAAATGAATTAAAATTGTTAGAGGTAGGTGGTTGGAGTGAAG
Organism: Cricetomys ansorgei; assembly: GCA_026225945.1. NCBI lineage: Eukaryota > Metazoa > Chordata > Mammalia > Rodentia > Nesomyidae > Cricetomys > Cricetomys ansorgei. The sequence goes on along the minus strand of JAMJFZ010000056.1, from coordinate 52,713,606 downwards.
AGAATCTTCTGTGTCTTTACGACTTAGTAAAATAACTGGAGGCTAAAGATTTGCATGTGTCCACTGCTGGACAGTACTTTCATGAACTATTTTAACTGCAAGGGATTTAAATACATATATGTATGTGTAAACATATATATATATATTTCCATTTTGTCATAATTGCAAATGTTTTATATATATATGTATATGTATGTGTATATATACACACATACATATATATACAGAAACATCTGCATCTATGACAAAATGGTAAAATCAATTTATAGAATAAACAAAATCTATACACATACAAAACATTAAAACTGAAAATTGAATGAAGCATTTGGTGTTCACTGAATTTGAATCTCTGCTTTCTATAAGAATATGGCACTGTCATATTTAGTGATTGCGGTGGATTGAGTAAGAATGACTCTCATGAGATCATATATTTGAATACTTGGTACCCAGTTGGTAGAAGCGTTTGGGAAGGATTAGGAGGTATGGCCTTGTTGGAGGAGGTATGTCACTGGGTGTGGGCTTTGAGGTTGAAACAGTCCAGGCCATCCCCAGTTTGCTTTCCCTGCCCCACCACACTGCCTTCTGCTTGAAGATAAAGCTGTAAGCCCTCAGCTACTATTCCAGTGCATGCCTGCCTGACTGCTGCCATGTGTCCTGCCATGATGGTAATGGACTAAAAACTCTGAAACTATAAGCAAGCCCCAACTCTTTCTTATGTAAGTTCCTTTGGTCACTGTGTCTCTTCACGGCAATAGAAAAGTAACTAAAACTGATATTTACAGATTTTATGGGGTCAAAATATCTTTTCCCATAAAGGTGGAGGATGTGCTTTAGATTTCCTTCCTTCTTTTTCATCTTTTTACAAAAAAACCCCACCTGGCCAAAGACAGCATAAAGTACTATGGAGCCAGCTCAGCTTATCCTGCTGATTTTATAATAAAAAGTATGAAACTACGCAAAATCATAATCAGGGTTATTGTGGTTAAAAGACTCTTTCATGGATCGTGGGTAGGAGTTTAAAATCTGAACTCACAGGCTTTACCTACCTTTGCCCAAATACTAGCTGACAGTCCAAGAACAGGGCTGACAGCCAAAATCACAAGGGTTAGCTTCCAGCCACGAGTAAATCCTATTATGAAACCACCAAAAAATGTTGCCATAGCCTGAAAGAACATTCCAATTTTGTCACCAATTCCTTCATTAATTTTGGAGACATCACTAAAAGAAGAAAGAGATGGTGTTACAAGCAATGTTAGAATTGCAAATGCAGAATTTTACTCCTCTGCCTAGTTTTGTTTTGTTGACAGGGGGTAAATTAATTTGTGTCTAGGATCTTTGTATATCCTTAGTTTCTAGGGGAGGGATTTGATGAGGGAAGGCTGTCTGTTTCCAGTAGAAAGTTTATCGTTAACTATTCCATGGCCCACGTGGCCTCAGAATAGAGACACAGCATATTTAAGACTATTTACTGTGAAATTTCAAACTGCCCCAGGCTTTCTGCTGTGTGCATGTGGTGCTGTCCTGTACGAGCACAACTCTTTGAGTCCCTCGTAATCTTCTGTGCAGCACAGGACGACAGACCGCAGCCCCTTCCTTCTTTCCACTGGTTTCCATGGACACCAGGGAGCTCTGGCAGGATAGGGCTCAGTGGGGCTGTGCTCACTCTCTGAGTGTTTCTTGTCCAATCCCTCATTCAGTGCCAGTCAAGCCTGAGCTCCCCACCCCCATGCCCTGCCATGGTACTGCAAACACGGGTACTGCTCACATGGTGTTTTACTCTGCTCAGTGGTGCATGGACACTCCTAACATTCCTAATCTACTGCATAGCATTAAGAACAAGTTCATATCTGACTTCAGCATACAACTAGGTACTCACTCTGTGAGCCGGGTGTTGAGCTCCCCAACGTCATGCACATCAAACCAGCCTATCTCCTGATTCATTATAGCGTGAAAAAACTTCTGTCTGATTTTGTGTATTTGTCTTCCAGCTGCCAGGCACCAAAATGAAACCTGAATGTAGGCAACTATAAGCACACCAGCGCCGATTCCCGTGTAATAGTAGGCGTACCTGAAAAATAAGAACACCGTATGTGCTGTTTTCTAAGCGACCCTTCTCTAACACAGAATCTTACTTCTTGAGTTATCTGGGAATCCTACCATCCTTAACAAGAAGGGGTTGTAAGGATCAGGGCAGTAATGGTCAGTATCCACCTATTGTCTATGGCAATACAGAAGAATGGCTTTGGGGCAAATCCCAGCTCTTCACTAACTACCTTGTAAACTCAGGTAGGATGCTTAATAACATATGCTTCAGTTATGTATTGTGTAGATAATAGTAGTAATACAATACGTCTGAAATGTCCTCTGGCCAGTGCTGGGGCAAAATAGTTACTCAGAGAATGCCAGTGACTTTGAAAGATCATTAGTGTACTGGCCCATTAGGTGAGGGACACTGTTGTAGTCTTGTCTGCTTTTATCATACCAAATGGTGAAGCATGCAGGGTGTGCTCTGTACTTTGGGAGATAGAAGGATGTGATACAATTTGTTAGAAAGTAGAACCACATGTGGAGATGGTTCCTGGATCTTTTGAATTATTGGTTTAGCAGAGGTTGAAAGAATTGAAAAATTAAGATCGGTAGTGAACTGAAAATTGTTAGTGCTTCCATGCTATCTATCCAACTAGATATGGAGCACTAACCTAAAAATGTTGAGTAAGTCAAATAGTTTCCATCCTAGTGTAACATTCAACCAGACCTTTTAGGAAAGTTGAATGAGTGTTTCCTTGCTGTGTCTCCATAACTGAAAACCCTGTGGTTTCACTAAGCAGTCCATACTTAGGTTAAAGAGAAACCCTGTTCCTTGTTATTGTTTTTCTGGTGCATGGACAGAACCTAGGTCCTCATCTGTGCTAGGAAAATGTCTGTCATCAGAACACATCTTTTTTAAGGCAAATATTCTAAAATGAACTAAAGGATACCATTTGATGCATTTAAACGTGTTCTTTACTTGTTATCTTTTAAGAAGAATGCTTATACCAAGTATTAGATTTATAACACACAGCTAGCCTTTTCTGTCATGCCCACAATTTCAAAAGCCACCTATAAGAATGTTGCTATGTAAATCATCCTTCAAGCTACATCTTATAAAACTATACTTATTAAAGGGGGTGTAACTTGAACACTGAATTTTAGTTAATAGATAACTGTATCATTATTGTCCAAGTGATAACACAGGAAAGACCTCAGAGCAAGTCCACTTAACAAGCAGAACTCACACACTGTGAATCACTAACATACTTTAGTGTAATACATCTAGTCACTAAAGATAACTTTCCCTGTATTAAAGTATGCCTCTTCATAATGATATTCGTAAGTATTTTAGTTTCATCTTTCACAAAATTATTGTGTCTCCACTTTCTACAAAAATATCAGAGAAATTATAGTAAAATACAGAACCATTATCATCTGATTCACCAACACATACCTTTGGACATCTATTACAAGCTACACCATGGGCTGAATGCCAATATGCATAAATCATTAATGAAATAAAAGGTCTGCCCATGTGATTTAAGGCTAAAGTGACTATATTTCTTCTAGGATGTTGTATTTTGCTGTTTAGAATTAGACATCGAGTTTAAAGGATTTCTGGTGTTATCTTACCATTACATCATGACTGGAAACAGCCAGGAAGCAAACTACTCATTGAAAATATTGAAAATAATAATTGTGGAATCAAATATACCTAAAGGCTACTTTCAACTCCTATTTCCCTGTGTATGGTTTTTTTATCTTTGCAATTGCATACATAAATCTAATTGAGGCTCAACTTTAACTTAGTACATTTGATGTATAAACACTTTGCTTTAAAAAAATCTATAATGCGTCTTCCTTGAAAACTAATAATGGTAGTCTCAAAACTTCTAATTGCATTATTAGAATGTAAAGTATAACTATATTACTATAGATATATCAGTGCAGAAAGGGGTAATAAAACAATAATGATAATGTGTAATTACGTGGTCATGTCTTCCTCCAGTGTTTCAAAGGGGTTTGTATTGTTGAATATACCTAGAACAAGACAAAACAAACATCAACCTTTTATGTTTATTTGATTTCCTTTAAAACTAACATATAGAAATAAATAAAACTTATTATGGAAAAAGAGATACAACTGTCTCCATTTCATTTGTGTAAAAGCATTTTGGCATCTTTTCAAATACTGCCTTGTCGACAGTGTACAGTCATATAAAACCTAAATTTGGTGATGCTGATTTGCTAAAAGAAACATATAGTGATAAATATTACTTCATACTTGACACTCAGACATACACTAAAAAACCTAACAATGTAGCTCTCTACTTGTTTGTTAATTTGAGACAGGATCTCTTATAACCTATATTGGACTCAAACTCATTTATACTTTTATTTTTTAAAGATTTATTTATTTATGTATATGCATGCTGTACCTGCACATACACCTGCATTCCAGAATAGGGCATCAGACCCCATTACAGATAGTTGTGAGCCACCATGTGGTTGCTGGGAATTGAACTCTGAACCTCTGGAAGAGCAGTCAGCACTCTTAACCACTGAGGCATCTCTCCAGACCCCTTACTTCTACTTCTGATGCTTCTGCCTCTGAGTGCTAGGACTGCTGGAGCGTACTACTATACTCAATATCTATATGGTGCTGGGGATTGAACCTAACATCCAAACCCAGGCCCTCATGCATGCTGGGCAAGCACTCTACCAACTCAGCTACATTCCAGCCCACATTTTCACACTTTCCTTTTTTATTTAAAAGTTATTACATATAAGTTATAGTATACTAAATAACACTGACAAGCATCATTCGATATTAAGAAATACTGACTTTGAACTGGGCATGTTAAGAACCCTGTCATAAATTTACTACCCCTACAAACACAAATTATAACTACTCAATATTTTAATGTTTATTCTTTTCAGATCTTTCAAATATACATGAATACACATGTCAAAATACATGCACACACATAGAAAATAGCAGGCCAAGCCTAGTCACTTGGGGAAAATTAAAGAGATCTGACTAAGAGTAAAGGAGCTTTTGAGATGAGGGGACAGCCAGGGACTGCTTCTCCTGTGAAGTACAGCAGTACATCTTTAAGACTAAATTTTTTAAGTTAAGGTTTTCCCTGTTGTAACTTCTCAAAGATAAAACAAGATATTAAATCACTTGGTGAGGATTTTCCTCAAAAATCAATCTTAGACAAATCTCTTATTGTGGATTTTATATCTTCTTTACCTGGCCAGGAAATATTTCTGGGTAGTTTTGCTATCATGAAGGTCTATCACTGCCAAGTCAAGACAAAATTTTCAAGTCTAACACATTTTTCCTCAGTATGATTCTCTCATCTGAATACTTCTTCTCTGAAATGCTCAGGACTAGAAGTATTTCTGATTTCAGAATTTTTCAGTTTGGAATACGTTACTAGCATAACGCCAACTAATCAAAAAGTCTTAAATCCAAAATGAGGCCTGATGTTCAAAATCTGTCAGGCTCTGAGATAGTTTTTGAGATGTTCAGTCTGTGTTATTATTTTAATTTTATCTGGAACCAAGAGAATTTACACAAATGCCCATCTGCTATTGTGGCTTCTGAGTCTTGAGTCATTTTTCCACAGTTTGAAAAGAAAAAAAGTTCAAGGTCAAAGTTGGCTCCTGTTCACATCTACAATTACACCATATATGGTTTCATCAGAAACCAACTTAGTATCAAGGACTACTGCCTAACACAATGGCAGCAATGAAGGGCACTTGAATGGTGTCTGAAGTTGATTTTACTTGCGGATGAGAAAAGCCAGGAATCCTCTAGGTTACAAAGGTTCTATCACCCATTAGCTTAGCTAGGATGGCAAAGCTAAACTTAGCTTGGCTTTTAATACAGTACTCAAACCCTTGGTTACTGTCTTCTGAAGGCTAGAAGGACTCCAGTCCTTCTAAGAGAGGAGAACAAAAGAGCTTGAGTCAATTCCTGTGTAGGTGGTGGTAAACACCATTTATCCGTCACTCATCTGCAGTGATGCTGTGGAGCTACAGTGTATCTCAATGGTAGAGCTTGCCTACTAAGTGCAAAGTCCTGGCTCAATACCCCAACATCGGTCTAGAAAGCGCAGATACTGGGCTTTCAGACAGCAACCAGTGGAAGGTGAGAGCTACACTAAAACATCTAAGCTCCCCTAAACAACAACTTTGAAATACGAGCCACTGAATACAAATTGAACATATTCCATGTTATGGGAAACCACTGGGAAAGAAGCAAATTGATTTCTGTTTCTGAAAAACTCACTGTGACAATATGTGGAGAAGTGGACAAGGCAGGCAGGGGTGGGAACACAGCGAGGAGTTATGAAGATAGAACTGGATGAAGAAGGCTTCAGATACAGGTTGCAGCTGGGCACAGAAGGCTGGACTCTCAAAGGGAGCTCAGCAATGAAATGCTAAGTGGTAGAAGAGGCCAAAGGCAGAGATCCGAGCTCTTGACTCCCTTCTATTACTTTCGATTTTGACTGTTTCTCATTGAGATATTTTCCCTAGTGCCTTTGGGATGAGAAGCATCAGAGATGAACAGTCAGGCAGGGTCTGACCCACCCCATGACAGGAAAGAGATTAGAAGGACCTGGGAACAGGAGAAAAGCCCACGAGCAATGAGATCTATGGGACAGATAGATATCCCATATGTATGTTTCATGACAGATGTCACTTACCTAGAGGGTTTTCTGATTGAAAAGGTATAGTAAACCACAGACATATATGATTCACAAGGCCCCTTCTAGCTCTAAAGCATTATGCACCCAGATTTCCAAGTATTCTTGTATAGAAAGCAAGAGAACCACAAGCAAGAGAAACTGGACCTTTTGCCTAGATGATCTATCAAACATCTGTCTAGATGGGAGCCTGCCCTAAGCACAGCAGACTTACTGCCAGTGCACAGATGCTCAAACAGCCATAATCTCCCATGTGTGCTGTTTTCCCTCTGGTCTAAACAGTTGTGCCTGTTTGCTCATGCCTGTCATTCTGACTACTTTCACAGTGTACTGACCCTACCTTCAAGACCTAATCACCTTCCAAAGCCATGGCCTCCCAATACTATTACATCAAGAGTTGGATGTCCTAGTTAGTTTTGAAGGATGTAAACACTCAGACTGTGGCACTGTCTATCCTTAGATATATGTGGCTTAGGTAAAGTTAGTATTAAGTAGTACTTCTGTCAGGAGAGTTCACGCGTGTCCTTAAAGGGGCAAGAAAGAGTTCATGTCTGGGTGATGGAGACATAAAGCAATATAAGACATAATAGTGTTAGGAAAAAAGACCACTGACTAAAAAAAAATATGAACAGTATGGTTTAGATATAATGTAAAGTGTCCCTGAAAAAGTCCCATGTTTCGTTGGTGGAAATGAGGGGATCATGTGGATTAGTCCACAGATGGAGTCACAATTTGATGGTATTCTGGGGAGGAGGATGAAAACTTTTAGGTTGGGAACTAATTGAAAAAAACAAACAAACTGGAAGCGAAGTCATTGGGAGCACGCTTTTGAAGAGCATGCTTGGCCTTGGACTGGCTTTCCCTCTCCCTTTCCCTTCCTCTGTCTCTCCACCCCCTTCCCCTCCATGTCCTTCTACCTGACTGACCTGACCGCTATGGGGTGAACAGCCTGCCTACCACGTCTTCTTGTCATAATTCCTACTTCTCAGCTCTAATGCAACCGATCCAACTACACTTGGAATAAAACCTGTGAAACTGTAGGTAGAAATAAGCCAGGTAACTCCCTCCTTCGTCTAAATTATTTCTCTCAGGTATTTGTCAAGGGGAAAAGGAAACAAAACTGATGAACGTAACGTGCCTAGTTTATTGTTTCTCATCAAGAGTTAGTCCCGCTAGCTCCAAGAAGTTATCTGATAGTCTCTTCTCATACTGCACCAAATTTCAACACTTAAATATTTTTTTAATTAACAGATAAGTTCAACCACTGTCCCCTCAGACTGTGTGCACCGCCCGGCTAGTAAATGCCTCTCACATCGTCGGAGCAGTGTTTGTATTTGGACTTCACAAAACACTGAGTGAGATTAGAGTGGCATACATGCATGCATCGTGTCAGCTGAGCTACCTCGGAACCCTGGAAGATAAGATTATTCCACTAGAAGCTAATGAGATAGCCAACTCCACAGCTTGCTGCAAAACATTGTGGGCACAGGAACTAAAGGATTCAGCGAGCACTGAGGACTTTCCTTGGGTGAATGATACAAAGGAGATATGTCAGTTTAATGTTGGCACAGAATTATTTGTCAGCCGTTTGAATAGCATGAAAGCAGGGGAAAAGTCATACAGATTTTACATTGCTAAAAAAAAAAAAAAAAGGGTAGTATAAAAATTTCCAGCTCAAATCATTATTTTCATTTACAGAATTGAAGCAGTCCTACTTCTTTAGGACCACAAAGAAATAGTTTCCAGGAACATGACAAGTATCAAGAATTCTATAAATGTCCGTATTAATATTTACATGACCATTTCTAGGGAAAGAATCCATAGCATGCACCAGACACTTAAAATTCAGATGTTGACATGTAAGTCTGTGGGTTTAATCCCTAGCATCAAATTAAAAAAAAATTCAAATATGGAAGGGTCATTGTAAGACAAGAAGTATGAATGTATTTCTGAGGTAGTACTAGGAATTGAACCTAGAACTTCAGGTATGGTAGGCAAACACTCTACCTCTGAGCTACAGCCTCATTCCGTCTTAGCATTTTCTCCACCCATATGGAAACTGAGCCATAAGCCTTTGAGTAGTTTAGCTTAGTTTAATTTGATCTCTGCTTGACCGGGGTGGCTTTAAGATCAGAAAGCAGAGCTGTTCACCTGTCTCTCCCCAGTCAAGTGTGTAACATGCAAATTCTTTCAATATCCCACTTCTACTCTCATTTCTTATAGAGTCAATTTCTTACTTCCAAAATCATGAGAAAATTGAAGTGCAAGACTTTCTTCACCACATTTAAACTGCTTTGTGGTTTCAGTTTCTTGCAGTCAACCACAAGACTGTAACATCTCACGTCATCTCAAGAGGAAGGGAGGTGAGAACAACACAGTAAGGTATTTTGAGAAAGAGAGGGAGACCACATTCACAGAGCTTTGAATGTAGCATATTGTTATATTTATCCCATTATTATCTCTTACTGTGCTTAATTTATAAATTAAGCTTTATCATGGATACGTATATATATATATGAAAAATATAGTATATGCAAGGTTCTGTACTATCAATGGTTCTGTGTCCATTGGAACAAGTCAGTGGTAAATGAAGGGATCTGCTAACGTCAGACTTTCTCACAGTCTCACCCTCTCACATACCCACCTTTGAACTCTGACGCTCAGTACTCTCTTCCCCTTCCTGTTTTTGCAGATGAGCTGTTGCATCTCTCTCATGCAAACATTACCTCCTGAGCACTAGATCTCATACCTTCTCACAAATCCTTTCTAAAAAAAAATCTATTTTTCTTGGCCCCATTTCTCCATTCCTGGATTTGCTCCCACCAAGCTCAACCTATAATAATGTATAAAACACAACTGCTGGGATTTACTACTGCTAAAATCTATAGTACTTCCATCTTTTTTCATCTTATTTGAGGATAATTATGTTCTTCTAGTGTCTCAGTCTAAGCACTTTAGAATCATCCTAGCCTCCTCTCTTATACCCATCGTCCATATGCCACAGTCTCTCAGAACTATCCCAGCTTACCATTCAAGGACCTGATAAAATTCCTCTACTTCTTCCTGAAGCTTTCTGGGTTATTTCTGACTTCAGAGATTCCCCCCTCCCTATTCTCCTTATCTCTGTTAGCACTTCTATTGGTTACTCTAACATCGTCTCAAGCTCACTACAAGCTAGAGTGGAGTCCATGAACTGGAGTCCACACTCTCCATCACATAGATCATTTAACACAGCAGTGTATCCTTAGGAAGACCCTGCAAATTATTACTTTAAGGTAAGTGAGTTTTGAAAGTTTCCAACATAATCAGTGCTATAAACAATACTTACTTGCATTACTCATGTTAGCATTACTCATGTTAAAGTTTCCTGCATTTGCAAAGGAATCTGTCATGTCTCCAAACACCAGCATCATAAGTGGGAGCGCAACTCCGTGGATAATGGCGGCCAGAGTTCCCACCACCATGTACAACCTGTCCAGCCAACCTGCATAGCGAAACTACAAAGAGAAGAAAATAGAGTATGGATGGTCATTGCTGTATTTCCATGGATATTTTCCTCTACCTCCTAAACCTTTCTTAAATCCAAACAGTTTTCAAACTACCAGCTGCTAGTCTAAGCTACCTTCTACTCTATTACTGCAATAGCTTAGTAAGAAATGGGCATTTGACTCATTTATTGGGTTCTGTCTTAACTCTTCATATTAGAATAGTCTGTTTTCTCTTTTTATGTGAGAGAATTATAAAAATTGTTAATCAGATGAATGCAGAGATATCATAATTACCACTCTAGTTTGTAAGACTAAAGGTCACTTTTTATTTCATAGAAAAATCCTGAATGCCAAAGACCCTTCTGAAGACACAACCAAGGAAACATTTTACTACTTTTTAAAATTGTCTTTGACTAAAGATCTATTGCACAATGATATTAGTATAGCTACAAAATAATTCCAACATATTTGGAAAAGAAAAATAATTACTTGGATGAATATCTCCCAAGAACATTTTTTTCTACGAGGTAGAATATAGTTATAGAAAATAACTAATGTAGATTGGTACTATGTCTCTAATCATAGGCAAGATATGCAAGATACAGGAAGAAAAGCAAAGCTCATCTCAATCAAAAAAATGATGGGAGAAGGAATATCGTAAGAAAGAGTAAGTAAACCCAAAGTCCATCTAGGGGGAAATTCAGAATTCTGAATGACTCAAGAAACTGGTAAAGAACTGAAAGAAAAAAGTAAGAGAAATAAAAACAGAAAGTATCAAGCCAACTGCTAGAATCCACAGACAATCTGAAGAAAAATGGTTGTCATATGAAGTACCATGTAGCTCCAAGTAGCATGTTTGTAATCACGAGAGGAAAACTAGGTAAAAGGTTTAGGCAGGAAATGAATGAAACATAAAGATCAGAACTTCAGCAGAGATCAAACTCGCTGTGAGAGTCTATGAACAAACTCTGAAGCAGGTGGTTGTCATGTGTATACATGGAGGTACAGGCAAGAGTTTTCTACTACAGAGAGGAAATTTGGGTAGCTTTGGGTAGCTCTAGGCAAGAAATGCAAACCAAAGAAAAGACCAGAGAACTGGGAATACAAAAACACAGAAATAAAAACCAAGATGTTAGAGCTTATATGTACTTCATAGGGAGACAGAACTAACCCTAAAGGTACTTAACAGCAGTACCAAGTGAGGATAAGTATTGAAATGACAAGCGGAAAAACAAAGGGAGGCAATGCATGCAAACAAGTTCTGACCATTTAACTAAATGACAGATATAAACCACAGAATAAATACCAAAGATACCTAACTTCAGAAAGCTTAAAGAGCAGTGGGGAGGCAGAGCACAAAGTACAGGCAGATATACACTCATGCTTTGACAGCAAGTATACAGAACATACATAAAATTGAGCAAAATGATCATTCTGCCCTCTGCAGAAATCCGTCATAGAATGAGTGAAGCTTCCTCCTGTTTTTGAAGGAAGAACAGATGTTCTGAAGCATGATGGAAGACATTCTAGCCAGAAAGAAAAGCAAGCAGAAGCAAGAAAGATTGAAATGGGTTTTGAGAAAATTGAAGTTGTTCAAGGTAGAGGTTTCATATATGAATTCAGGAAAATAAAGCATATTAACAAATAGGTACCCTTCTGGAGGTGGGGTAAACTAGAAGAGTCAAGTATTTAAAAGGACAGAGAGTAGGGAAGTCCCAAGAGTGTTATCTGCTTTCTTATCTATGAAATACCATCCAGTATGTAAAGAACTCAACATCTGGGGCAGTCATGGCAATAGATTAGGTCATATAGAAAGAGAAAGGGGTACATAGAGTAAAGCCAAATCTGGAAAGAAAGCACAGAGATAGACTGTTGATTTTTCTTCACCTTGGGATATTAGAAAGAGAACAAGTAATTAGCAGATTGTGATCCAATGCCACCGGGACTATTTTACGATGCCCTGTGTTTACAGGTAAGCCAGACAATGAGACAAGCAGTAAAATTATAGGAAGTAAATGGGATAATATCCTACAAAATAAAGAAAGTAATCATTTCAGTAACCAGTGGAGGGTATCATCTGTAGACAACAAAATTAGTAAGTAAAACAAGATAGTCCCATGATTCCTTTTCATCCTAGGGAGGGGCATGCAAATTGTCATCACTTTAAACAGAGGGCACCATAAATAAGTGGGGAATACCTTGACATTGATGTTTTTAGAGTCATGAGTCTCTTTGAGTTTGAGGCCAGCCTGGTCTACAGGGTGAGTTCCAAGACAGCCAGAGTTACAACAGGAAAACCCTGGTCTCAAAAAACCAAAAAAAAAAAAGAAAAAAAAGAAAAAACAGAAAAAAAAAGGCTCATCTGAATACAACAAAACATTTAGATATAACTTCCACATAGAAAAAGTGAGGCATGGAAGATTAAGTCTAATACTGTCACAAGGACGTGAGATAATGGATTAAAAGGTGGGACATTCTGTGGGTCACTGGTGCACCCCTTTCCAGGCCATTCTAAAGAGAAAACAACAAATGCTGTACCCACTTGTCTATTTTGGACCCATCAACTGTAAAACATATTTTTGAGATAATTTGGAAACTTGAATATAAGAATTATAATATTAAGAGAGCACTGCTCATTTTGCTAAATAGGTTAAGTATATTTTCCAGGACAAGTTTTACAGAAAACCCTCCGAAAAGAATAAAATGAGATGGTTATATACGAAACACCATGAAACTTGTGGATGTAGCTGCAACATGTCATGGCACTATGTTAATACTTATTGCAATGTGTGTGTACGGAGTGTATGAGCGTGAAGTTTCCTATTCTATCCTTTTATATCTGAAATTTTACATAGTAAAACCTGGCAAAGAGAAGATGGCTTCCAAAACAGGGAGAGGTATTTCTCTTCATCTCAGACTGGAATGAATGACCTGAGAATGAGCAGAGATGCAAATATATTTCTAGCAACAGGGATAGTAAGATGAGTAGGATGAAGGCCTCCATCAAATATCTTAACTTAATAATTTTTAGGAAACAGACTGGGGGTGCGTAAGTAGAGTATCTCTTAGTAACCTTGAGTCTCTCAGGGAACACTTCAAAAGAGGAGGCAAAAGACTGTAAGAGCCAGAGGACCAGGAGATCTGTTGTGAGACTGTGTCTCCTAGTAATGACAGGGAAACTTTAGTCCTGATAACTCAATGTGACTTGCCTAAACAAGTCCTGAACAAGGACAACACCAATAGACATGCTAATGCGGATGAAGAAAATCTCATGGGGCCTTGCTTCCAGACAAAGAGCTATAAGTAACTAAGAACTGCTGAGAAAGGGAGAACTAGTATTTTTCAGGGATGAACCTCTAATTAGTTGTCCAATACCAAGTGGTCAGTCCTGAAATCATATACACACAAACAACACTAAAGGGACTCAGATTATATTTATATAGTCAAGCATATATAAACAGTTAAATAATAAGAGTCCAGGAATTTGAGGGAAGGCATGCAGAGTTGGAAAGGCAATGGTGGAATGATGAAATTATATTATAATTTAAACAATTTGAGCCTCAGTTTGGGTATTTATAAAATGAAAAAAAAAAATCACAGCTGGGTGGTGGTGATGCATGCCTTCAATCCCAGCACTCGGGAGGAAGAGGCATGCAGATCTAAGTGAGTTTGAGACCAGCCTGGTCTACAGAGTGAGTTCCAGGACGGCCAGAGTTACAACAGGGAAACCCTGTCTCGAAAAAAAACAAAAACAAAATCAAACAAACAAGACAAGCAAACAAAAAACACAGCTGTTACAAAAATTACAATGTAATGCAGAAAACTTTTGACGAAAAGTTAGTATGAAACATAACAACCTCCCTCCCCATTACTATACTTGGTTTGAAAAACATAACAATAAGAATTTTCAGGCTCTTACAGTCAAAGAATGAGCAAAGCTGTAACATATCAGGTACAAGATCCAAAAGGATAAAAGTATTAACCAGCTATAATCAAAGGCCTTTAAAATAAAAAGGAAATGAAAAGTTTGGTTAGAGGCTAGCAGAAAAAAGAGAGAAAGTAAACCATGAACACAAAATGAAGGTAGCTGGTATTGAAAGCTAAAGGTGAATCATCTCAAAAAAAAGTAGACAGTATAGGCAGGAGAGTAGTTAGATAATATTCACAGTATGGATAAAACTGTAGCAGATGTTATGGGTTTGGGGAAGGAGAGATTATCCCGGGGCATCTTGGTAGACCCCTGTAATCATAGAGATGCTTCTAAGAGGGAAGTAGGTACTCAGACCTTAGTGAGACACAAGGAGGGGACAAGAAATAAGTGCCTCCTCGAAACTCAAAATGGGAAGACAACGGATTCTCACCAAGAACCTCAGGAAGGGATGCAAGGAACGCAATCCTCCTGCCACCTTGATTTTAGTTCATTCCAGAAATGGAAGAGTGTACATTTGTGATCTCTTAAATCTATTGAATTGCATTTTCTGTTAGCAGCATTGAGGAGTACATGCTATGTCAAAAGAGAGATAAGAAAGAAGAGTAAACTTTCCTTAGAAGGAATAAGAAAGTGTAACCAAAACTGATACTTTTGAACTCATGACTTCACAGACAGAAGCTATCTTAGGAGGACCGATGTCTTCACCCGTAAGTATCATTTACAAAGGCAGAGTATGGGTGGAGATGTTATAACTGAGTCAAAGCATATTGAGTCTGGGTTTATATAAGGTTACTAAAATAGAAGGATGACTAGAGCAAAGGTCAATGAAGCTGACGGAGGAGGAGTAATGTAAACTGTAAGGCATACCATTGTAAATGAACAGAAGATAGAGACATGAGAAGGAGGATTTTGCATGAGGATCAAGACGTGGTTTGAAAATGTCTATGTAGAAGCAGATGAATGGCAATGCTGCCAGTGATTCAGGAGATTAAAGGATTTAGAAACCCCCAAAGGGAAAGGTGACACAAGAAGCCAAAGGTGGGAGAAAAATCACATTGGAAAACCACAGAAACAATTTGGTGACCAGCGACAAGGGCAGCTGCGAGGTCAGACAGAATTTTCATATGGCCGTTGAATTCAGTAAGTAGTAGGGATAGAAACTGAATTCCAAAACGTTCAAGCTAACTGGAAACAAAGATTGACGAGACTTGCCAATGGAGCAAAACTCCATTCAGAGAGACTGAGATATGGAAGAGAAAGAATGGCAGCTATGACGGGCCTAGAGAAGGCAGAGGAGGTAGGAACCAAAGTTCAAGTAAGTAACACGTTATACGAATTGGGCTGGGTATGGTGGCTCACATCCACAATCACATTACCTCTACTGAGTTAGATGGACTAGAAGTTAGTGTCAAGGCAGCTAGAACTGCACAACAAGACTCTGTCTAAACAAACACCTCACAAGACTGGATCTCTATCTTAACGTGAAAAACAAGGGGGAACGGATCCAAATCCAGGTAGGACTGTAGTATTATTACTGCTATAAAGATCGAGGAGTGGTTATTCATATAACAATAAAAGTCACAGAGTGGGTTAGAGGGTCAGAAGTACACAGGAAGACACTAAACCAGGCGGTGAAGTCATCAATGTCAGATGGTCATAAGATAACAGCATTAACAAAGAATTCTTCAGTATCAGGGAGGTTACTTTTTAACCAATCATAATATATCATAAACAATTACAGTTTTTAAAAGCAATAGTCTATTGGCATATCTTGGCAAAAAATTGAGCCTTCCATTATAATAGTTACTTGACCGTGACTAGTAGTACTTTATTCAACTTCTTAGAATGCATTTTGCCCAAGCTATCCATAAGGATAAGAGGCTCTCAAACATCATAGATTGAAATCAAATAATGCATATCAGGTATTTACAGATGACTGGTTCCTGACACTGACAGCTATCATCTGTTTAGAACAATGATGGCCAATATGATACATAATACTAAGAGCTTAGAGTTAAATCGGCCACAGAATGGTAGCAGAGTGTGTACTCCTTGAGGAGTTCATTTTGTAGAAACTGCAGTCAACTTGTATTTTTCCTGCTTTTATTTCTGCTCACCCAGTTTCACCACTTGACTTCAAGTTTATTCTATGTTTGTGTTTCTGTAAATACTAAGACGAGGCCAGACATAAAATGAAAACTACTGTAACCTTTTGAGTGAGTTCCTTATTTTGTAACCATTCTCTCAAGACTGCTACGGTCTCCTAGTGAACGTAAAATAATTGGGAGAGAAGAAAGAGCCCAGAAATGTTCAGAAAAGAATTGCTTAGACAGTTGGAACTTAGTTGGCATCTAGAATGTGGGTCTGGGAAGGTTCCATCATTGGTAGATATGGTAGATTGGTAGATATGGCCAATTGTCACAGTGTGGATTATGCTGAATGATTTGCTTTCCTTCTGAATCTAAAATTTTGGTACCTTCTAGATAGAGGTTTCTTTAATAATCAGTCCCCAATGAAAACCTTGGCACTGTCACTGAAACATTCCACTGACAAACAGCATTTTGCATCTGCTGTTACAATTTATACTCCCTTGCTGGAGAAATGTGGTATACCTTGGGAAGGTAACTGGGAGTTTGTGTCTGATTTCTTCTGAACCTCACTCCACGTGGCTTTTGCCACTACTGATTTTGCTTTGCGTTCTTTTGCTATAATAAATCTTACATGAAGCTTTTCTCTAGAGAGGTAGGTAGCATCATAGCCAATGAGGTTATTCTGACATGAAAGTATTGCTAATTGACTATATCATCCAATCTTAGCTGTAAGTCTGGCATCATCCTGAGCTCAGGGTTTCCTAAGTAAGTCATTAGACTATGAGTTCTTTGAAATCTCCAATACACACAGGTTTTACTCTTACCTAGAAGCTATTAATAAACATTGCAATAGTACCAGAATTTTATCCTAAAACCTTCTGATTATATCCCTGGGTTTGTAGGTTTTCTAGAGAAATTAGGGTCCAGTTTCCTACATCAACTTTTTGAGACAAGACAAGAGAAAGATAAACATTAAGTTCGTTGTGAACTTGACATATCCAAGAAAAGGGAACCAAAACTGAAGAACTGCCTCCATCAGACTGGCCTATGGGCATATCTGTAGGCCAATTGCTAATTGATACAGGGAGACTCAGCCCACTGTGAGAGACATTATCCCTAGGCATATAAGAAAGGTATGTGAGCCTAGCAGTAAGCCAGTAAACAACTTTCCGCCATTGCTTCTGCTTTAAGCTCCTGCCGTATCTTCCCTCAGTGATGGACGATAGCCATACTATGGAATAAATCCTTTCTCACATGTTGTGTTTCATTAGTGTCAACTAGAACAACACCTGAGAAAATATAGCCCTTCTTCAGAAGGCTTAGAGTATATTCCCTTCTTTCTCGCTCTACAGTTACTCTGGAGAGAGAAAGCACTGGCTCTCATTTTTGTTTTGTTGTTGTTGTTTTTAATTGTAATAATAGTATCTTTGCTTAAGGATTAAATGAGTTTACATGAGAACTAATTATAACAATGTCTTACACATAATGCTACGTATATGAGATTATTACTACTTTACATTCAACCTCTTTGTGTGTATGTGTCTATGTATGTAGGAGACATAAATTGATTATTGGTAGTAGTAATCTCTATAGAGTAGTTAAGGTACATTTCATGAAATATAAAAATCTCAAGTCTTTAAAAAGCTATAACCTATAAACAACAATTAACTATAGGGATCAAGACGCAACATTCTGGTGATGTAAGCTTAGCATCCGCAAAAGCCACTGAGTAGATGCCGGGCACCAAAATAAAGCAACCAAGATGGCAACAAAAGCCCACACAATAAGATAATTATGTTGGTATCAAAGTAGCTCCATGAAATTTAATTTCAAGAATAAATTCAACTTTAACATCAAAGTTTCCTTCCATGCACGAGTGTAAGAATGAAATCTTTAAGGAGAAAAAGGAATGAAAGCTAAAACAAAAAGCTGTCACCTGGTCATTCAAGAATGATTCCTGTGATGAACCCTTGCACTATGCCTACAATCCCAGCACTCTGGAGGTTCAGATAAGAGGGTGAAGAGTTTAATGGTTATCCTCAACTACATAAGGAATTTGCTGCCAGAATACATGAGCTCTTCTCTCAAGATAAAAATCACCAACAATAATGACAAAGGCAAAAGAGGAGTGGGTATGTGTAACCAAAGGAACCATAGCAAGAACAAATGTAATCAAAGGAAGATGCACATCGCATAAGATAACCAGAGTCCTCATTGCAAACCATGAGACTGTTTTCCTATCTAAATCAATTTTTAGATTGACTATACAAAGATCCACTTTACATGACACTCTCCCCACTCCTCCGCACTTCAGAGCATGTCTAGTCTGGAATGAGTGAAATATAAAGAAAGCGCTTGCTGCACGACTCAATTGGTTGAGAATTCCTCTAAGTTCCAGTGCCTGAAATGGTTCGTGTAAATTTGCATAAACTCTTGGGAAAAAGGAAGTGTTCAAGGACATAAAGATCCTTAACACAAACAAACAAAAACTCCCATCATATTCCAAGTGGGATTAAAGAAAAGCTTCCAATCAGCCAGCATGCAACAGAAAACTGAATAGATATATTAAAGCTTTCAAGTTCTACATTTTCAACTATCCAGCACAGAAGAGTAAAGGCATATACTAAATCATAGTAATAAATAATCCATTGCTACCATTTATTATTATGAGTAATCAGGACTTTGACCCTGCCAGGATATAAGGAGCATTAAAAAATTGGCATGCAATGTCCCTATCTACCACATCCCAGATGACAAAGTTCTTGACAAGGAAAGGTGACTTTGGAGGTTATAGATCACAGAGACATAACTCATAATGAGAATACTGAAATCTAGGCAGGAAGGAGTAGCTGCTAAGTCACAATTCATATGTCCAATTATATACAGCCTTTCTTTGAAAATAGAACTCTAGTTAATTAGCCTTACCACCCCATTTCTATACTCTCTAAGAAAATACTGTAACAGATCAATTATCTCTTTTCTAGGAGACAGAGGAGGAGTTAAATTTGAAAGTATTACAGTAATAAATTCAAGACTCACCATTGTAAGCACACTGACTGCTGGTTTCTTTTCTTTCTTCTCCTTTTTACTGAAAATATAGCAGAAAAATTGCACAAAACTTTAAAAATGATACAAAACATCACAATTACTAAATAAATTTATGGAGGTTTTGTTAAATGACAATCAAGACAAAATTCAGGTCTATAGTAGTCAATAAATACATAATAGTATGACATCTATGAGGTTTAAAATGTAAATATATGTATCTTAGAAATCTACCTTTGTGGTTACCAGTGAGAATTAGGATTTTTATGTAAATGTATTTTTTGTACCTTAGACATTTCTTAGTTTTCCACAATGTGTATACACACACACCACAAGCATACTTTTTACGATGAGAAAAACATACACACACAAAAAATAAATGTTTTACATTTATTCTAATTACAAAATTACTCATGCTGTTTTTTGGATCAATAACCTTGATTATTATTTGAGTAATTGTAGCAATAGAGATCCTTTCTGTAGGCTGAATATTATTCTTAATCATTCCCTTTCCTAATAGAGCACAGTGATGATCAGATGCTGAACACACCAGCCTAAAAAACAGAGTAATTAAATCACCCTATGAGGAAATCTAATTGTGAAAGGATATCTGCAGCGCTAAGTGAACCATTATAGAAAGAAACACAATCTAGAGAAGATGCTCTGTAAACAAAGGGCCAATTCTTATTTTGAACCCAGATTCAAACGACTCACTAACCAATTTTCACGATATGGAGGCACCACCTCCATAGGATGTAAGAGCAAACCTACCATACCAAGTCTTATTTTTCCTGTGTAGAAAGGAAACATTGTTAGTAAAGAAAAGCCTTACTTTTACATGTATTTTTGAGTTCAAAAATTAAATTTGCCTTCTTTCTTCTTTTAACTAAGTAATGTAAAAAAAGAAAAAAGTAAAATCAACGTTCAGTACCTTTCACAATCATTCTCCACTTTATTTTTTTCAGATGTTCACTGAATTTCGATCTTGCTAATTTGGCTAGAGTGGTTGGTCATCAGCCCTTGGGATCCCAGGCACAGATGGCATGCCTGGCTTTTTTTTTGTGAGTTTTTTTTTTTGTTTGTTTGGTTTTTTTTTGATTTTTTGTGGCTAGAACTCAAGTCCTTATGCTTGTATGACAAGTGTTTTACAGATGGAACCATCTTGCTAATTAAAAGCATTCTAAAGAAAAGGTCAGACTTGCATTTGGCTTGGTGTTAGATGGACAAAATATACACAAACATCTTCAGGTTTGCTTCCACCCTGTTCTCAGTAAAGACCCATTGAGCATCCCAGAAACCAGGATGAAAAGAGCAATAACCATAAATGGCAGAATTTTACTTCTAAGCTTTTTATGCTTCCATTCTTTAAAACTGATGATACTTGGAAATGTTATAATAATATCCCAGGCACTAAGTAAGCATTCCCCACACTATTTGTAAACAATTTTGAGAAAGGCACACTTTGCCTTTCTTTCAGGGATGAGAAAACTACAGAAGAGTTAAGTCCCACAGCTGGGACAAAACCCATGATTTAAATTCTCAAGTTCCAGGGATAACCTCCAAGCTATAAAATACATCCTCAGACTTCTAAAATATTGTGTGGCTTGAAAAAGTACTTTTATACCAACTCTCAGCCCTACTAGATTATTCTCTACCCTCATCAACACAAACAATTTTTACAAAGGCATTAAACATTATTTTAGAGCACTGGTATTGGCTTTGATCCTCAATACCATGAAACAAACAAACAGAAAACAAATCATTCTCATGAAGAATGTATGCAAATACATATAGTCCAGGTAGTGCTTATTCCAGTATTTCTTGTCAACAAAACTGAATGCTTCTTTATGATCCTTATGTTACAAAATGTAAGTATTGAGAACAGAATAAAATCAGTGGTGATTTCCAAAAGAACTGTTCAACAACAACAACAAAGTTCTGTTTGAAGAACAATCTGTAGGAAATAACGACACTAGTACCAAAATGAAGATTTGTATAGGATTGGACACTACCATTTCCTTCCACACAGCCTCACACTTACTCAAACGTCTAAGTGTTTGTATAAGGACACGGTTCTCTAAACTATTTTTTAAAGGCAAAAATTAGATTAACTTCCCTCTACTATGTGTCTTCCTTGTTCATATAAAGTTTTTTATTACTGAAATATGAAATCAGAAAACATAAAAGTTAGTATATAATTTACCTAGATTCATAAATTGCTAACATTTGACAATATTTATCCATACGAAGAGTATGTGTTATTATTAAGATTCTGCTATTAAGCTGCAAATATTACAGTATTCATATATTCCAACCATCATTATCATATCTCAAGTGTTGAGATTATTTAAAAATCCAACCCACAAAGTTCCCAATTGTGATTTCTGTTGCTTTTCTTTACTGAACTCCGATTTAATCAGCACTTACACAATACATTTGCTGGTTATGTTTCTTTAGAATCCCTTGATCTAGAAATCCTCCCTTTTTTGTGACACTGGCTTTAGGGACATGAAAGAGTCCCATGGTTGCATCTGTTTCAGACCCAACACAGATGGAGGTGTGTAGTGAGCCATGGTACTTAGAAACCAGATCTGCCATCAGGAGTGCTCCTTTCTGCTCTTCCTTCTAGTGGGCTAAAAATGAATTATAAAGTCCTAAGTCTGAACACTTTGATGTGTTTGGTGGGTTCATCAGGTACGCAAGTTAGTTCTCAGATACTACCTGACGATATTTTAACTTGTGGGTTAAAAGAAACTTTGTAATCTGTTTGATAATACATTCTCAAAGGCTTCAAGTTAAAGTCGCAGGAATGTTAGGTCAGAAACAGAGGTAGGTTGACAATAAGGGTATTATGGGGGCTAAAGATTGCCTATGATAATTTGTAAGTAGATTCTAGACCTGCAACATTCCTACCTTTCCCCATCATTGAAGTTCTAATCAGTTACTCGGCCTTTGTAGAGTTTTGAATGTAAGGCTCCTTTTTTTTCTCTTGTAATACAACCATTTTATACATAAAGTCATTGAGAGCTAACAAATGTAATTTTGGCCTTTTTTCCTTAGCCACAAACATGTAAGATCTATAGAGTTCTTTCTCAAAAGCAAGATAATGGATCACAGCAGAGAACACAGCGGCATATGGCTCAGGTGTGTGAGCAATCAACAGCGCTCATAAAGCTCAGTCATAAAACTAAAGGGATGTAAGCAAACGCCAGGCCGAAAAGGAGCCTTGATCCTTCAACATATGAGAGGGACAGCTCCAAGCAGAGAAGTTCCTTCCAGCGGCTGCTGAACCTTGCTGAACACTGAAATGACAGCCACTAATCATTTAGCCCTGTGCTCAAACGCACAAGACATGTCAAGTATGAAAGTAAAACAATGCTGCTACCTCTTTTTGTTCATCTTGTAGGACTTCTTGCCTGCTCTTCCGTTAAGGTTCTCTTCAAGCTCCATCACGACCTGGGGAGAGAGCACACACAGGTCATCAGCCCAATCCGATGCTGCCCAGGGCCTAGGCTGACCTCACCACCCCGCAGAGCTCAGTGCCCAGGAGGAGCCCCGCCTGATGCTTCCTGGGCAGGGCCTGGAGGGAACTCAACCGGGGGCTTCTCGGGGAGCTCCGGGGCTACCCACGTGGACCGGGCGCCCCGCCCTGCCTGGTCCCTTCCGTCCCAGTGCGCTCCTCGCCCGACCAGGGGCTGGCCCCCCCCCCCCGCCCGGTCTGATGCTACTGGGTCCCCACGGACTCTCAAGGACCCTGACACTGGACCAGGGTCGGGAATCTGGGGCTCCTGACCCTTCCTGGGAACCGCCTGCCCTGCGCGTTTCTACCTCTGGCTTCTCTTCGCAAAGTCCGCGGAGACGTGGAATTGGGAAGAAGCGACTCTGAGTTTGGCCCGGCCTGGGGAGACAGGAGCAGCGGCTCCCGGAAACCGCTGCTCCTCTGTGCCCTGGCTTTCTGAGCACAGCGGAGTAAACGTAGAGTGCTCAACCTACGCCCAGGCGCAGTCCCGCCCATCCAGTAGTTTGACCAGGAGGTTAACTAGCTCTTGGCCCAGCTTGACTCAATGATTATTGCAGGATAATTACGAAACAAGTTGGAATTCTCAGAGAAATGCCCTGTCTGGTTTCCCCTCGCAAAGGTCGAGTGGACAAACTCACATCCCTGAGTCATCAGAGACACACTTGTAAGAGTCGCGTCTCTTACACGCAAATGTCCATATATAGATCTGCATTTGGCCTTCTGCAGGTGGCAAAGTTAAGGGAGGCTTTCTATGCATAACATCTAATAGTCATGTGAATAATTAGTACAGACCCTGCCCAGTCGGTAAAGTTTCCTTCCTTGATGCACTCTTGGAAAGGGTAAGAGAATCTCTATGCAGGAGCTTTTCTTTAGTATGTCTCACAGTTTCTGCCGTATATCAGCTTACCTCTTTTATTTAAAAAAGTAAAGTAAAATAAAACAGAAAGAAATAAAGAGAACTATTTCCAACATGTAAATGGAGTATTTCGATGTAGAAATGGTATTTTAAAATATATAGTATTTTGAACTTTTAGCTATCAAACCAAGGTCCATGTTCCTCCAAGGCATTTGAAATTCTTCCAATTCGGTTTGGATTACTAAACATAACTCAAACACATTACTTTAGTCGCTATTTCTTTCTGTATTTACATTTAATATTTTTCCTGACCACGATTTTCTTTCAAGTGACCAGAAGTAAATGCAGTCTTCACAATTCAGACTCACAGAGCAGTTTTAACTCCACTGAGTGGTTCATTCCTTTGTAAAACACAAGGAAAGCACCTGCTTTGTAACCTATAATTTGCATCATTTGACTTAACATCTGCTGCCTCTGGACTTGCTGCCAAGTATTGAGAAAAAGAAATACCTGTCATTGTTTCTGCAGAGTGTGAAAGTATTTCTTCTTCCTTTAACATATTCAATGCCACACTTCCCCTACCTTTTACCCAAAAATGTCTTTGCTTTGACTCTTTTGGGAGGGGAGATGTAATTGATTTTTATTTTTTAGCTAATAGTGGTATAGACTTTTTAATAGGTCACTGGGCACTGGTTTTTTTTTGGGGATGGGGTTCCCTATCTTTTTCTCTTTTCTAATTGGCTGTGCTTGTGTACAGCACTGCAGTGTTTCACTGCTGAAAGGCTTAACTCCAACCCTGTGGTCTACCTGGGGCAAATGTATGTCTTTATGTTCGCCCTAAACATTTCTAGTCTTGTTTATGCTTCTGCTGTTTCTGTACTCTTCCAACTGTAAGAGTGCATCCTTCCTGTATTTTAGTCGTGTATACACTTGGAGGAAAAATAGTAACTAACATTTCTTAAGCACTGATATATGAGTAATGCACCAAGCACTTCAAAGGGATAAACTCATTTAATTTTCACAAGAACTGATAAAAGTTGTTAGTATCATTGTTATTCTTAGTTCCCAGTGGAGGAAACATGTCTACATTATTTGTTAAAAGCCACGCAGCTGGTAAGCATTGGACCTAAGACTTGAAAGTGACTTGACCCTTTTCCCTTTCCTTCCTTCTTTTTTTAGGGGAGGATGGATGGGTGGATGGGCAGTGTTTCTAAATGTATTTCCAAACTGAACTTTCAATATCCTAGCCTTAGTCTCTGGGATGCTTGGATCACAGGCATGTACCCAACACTTTCGTCCTTAACCACCCTACACTGTAGAATATGACTATAGTACATTACCACCCTACCCTTTTGAGTCCTGTGAAACTTTTCACCTTCAGAAAAGGTACAGTGGCCCCCTGCCACCAACTATATAACATCTAAGAATTTGTTAGTTTTTAAGGATCGTAACGTAGTACTTCTCTCTATTCATCTTCCACCTCCTTCTTTAAACCTCCTCCCCCCAGCACACCTATGCTAATTCCACTTCAACCAATTCACTCTGCCTCTCAGGTGATTTGCTGTTGTTGTTTTCTACTCTGTGTTTTTCTACATTCTACATTTTTTTTCTCTGGGTTGAAGGCTTGGACCCAGTGAAGTAGGATTTAGAGGTTGGAGTCCGGGGAAGTGGTTGGACCATAGGACTCCTACCTGAAGAATAGACTGGTCCACTGAAGGATTCCTACTTTGGTGAACTATTGGGATTTAACTGAAATTTCAAAGGTGAGACTTAGTTCAAGGGAGGTCTTTGGGGGTCTGTCCTCAGAAATTATGTCTTGGCCTGGTCTCTCCCCACTGCCTTGCTTTGCTTCCTAACTGCCATGATGTGAGAACAATTATGCTCTATCACATAGTCGCAGCCATGATGCTCCATTTCCACCTAGTCTGTGGACCAACAACTCTGAAATCAGGAACGAAAATGAGCCTTTTCTTCTCTGAATTTGTTTCTCTGAGATATTTTATCACCATGTCTTCTTCTAAGATTTCTTATGATTCGAGTTTCATTTCTCATGACCCTCTTGTAAATTGTGTCTTTTCCTTGATCTTTATAATTTTTATGATTTCCTCTACTTCTCCTAGCTCTTTCACTTATCCACTTTGAGTCCAAATTTGACATATCCTGAAAAGGGAACAAAAATTCACCTTGATGAACTTATTTGACTCAAGACAGGGAACGATTATAACAGCAGTTCAGTGCAAAACAAATGATTCACCTGTGCTAACAATAAAGGATCCACATTACAGTGTCCACCCATTTATGTGTAACCGATTTTTATGTGTGAAGGACGTATGACTATTTAAGTGACAAGGACAGTGAATGACTATCTCAGGTTAGGTTACACCACTCTTAGCAAGAGCCTCTGTGGGTAAAGGTACTTGGGCTAACAACTTGAGGTGAATTCCCAGGACCCACATGATAAAAGAAGAGAACAACTCTCCCATATTGTCCTGTGACTTCTGTATGCATGCCCACAAACAAACACATACATGTATTCTTTTAAATTAAAAAAAAAATCTAAACTTCTAAATTTGGTAATTTCCAAAGAGGTTGCCTTGCTATCATTTAGCCAATCGTGCAACCGTCACAGTTCAGTCGCAATGGTGATAACGATAAAGTAACTTAATTTAAAGTTAAGTGACATGTTAATGTACACTCCCTACTCCTCATTAGCTTTATTTTTAATTTGATACTTACAAGTACTTTATGTGAGAATTATTTTTTTGTTATCTGTGGCTTACACAAAGATTATATATCTTATTAGAAATATGTCCTGAGGGTATGATATTAGTGACAGCTTATTAAAGTTGGAATAGTAGGTTAGCTGCCTGCGTTATCTTTAGGATGCTTTGGGGCTCATTTTGCCACCAGACATCTCCTCTGATATCTTCTAGTACTATCTTTCAAACTCTATCATCCCCCTGAGGAAATCACTGTCTTCTAAACTGACTACAAGAATACAAGACTTTTAAGTGACTGATGAAATAGAGATAGAACAGAGGAGTAAGTTGTTGGGGAAGAGGAGCTGAGGATGAAGTGGGCTAAGGAAGGCCTAATTCCAGTTTCATCACTTATCACAGAATAGCTCTGGAAAAGCTACTGAACCTCACAAAGCATGGATTTCAACATTGTTAAACCAGAGGCAAAAACAGGATCTCTGTCTCCGAGAAACAAATAGGGCAAGTTTTAGAAAATATTCAGTATAAATCACGTCATTCGGTACATTTCCTAATAAAGATGACCAATGAAATACCAAGGCAAGAGTAAAAATTAAAAACTCAAGCACTGGGGTTTTTGCGGGGCTCCTAACAGAAGGAGCGGGTGTACCCCTGACCCCTTTGCCTGTTCTTGGGATCCTTTCCTTCCTTCTGGGTTGCTGAGCCCAACCTTGATAATGAGAGTTGGTGCTTAGCCTGATTGCATCCTGTTGTGCCACGAATGGCTGATATCACTGAGAGGCCTGCTCCTTTCTAAAGCAAACAGGAATGGAACTGGGGGAGAGGGGAAGTTAAGGAGAGGGGACTGGGTGGAATGAAGGGAGGGGAAATGGGTCGGGAGGTATTGTATGAGGGAAGAATAAATTTGTAAAAAGGAGGAAAATAACAAGCATAAAGTTGTAATGACTGAAAGGGGTAGTGAAGGATACTTAGAGTACATATGATGTGGAGATGATTATAAATTATTGTTTTACATACAAACAAATGAACGCAAATGTCTTTTAATTTTAAGTGCAACAGCAAGCTAAACACATATTAATTCAATTGTGCAGAAGGGCTATATTATAATATGTGAAGGAACTCATATAAATGGGTAAGAAACATGCAAAGGCTCAAATATAACTGGGAAAAAGTAAAAAATAGGTAATGCACATATAAAGAGCAGACTGTGCACTAGAAATTAAAAAGTGGAATGCTGAAATATTCATGATAGCTATAAAAATACAAATTGAAACATACATTTTGGAAAAATAAGATTATAAAATTTTTGTAAGAGAAAAGTAAAGTAAGCAAGCATTAAAATGGATAAAGAAGCAATGTGGCCACACATATCTTAAGTATCTTTGATGCATCAGTTCATTTGGGAGAAATATATCTTAAGTGATCAAAAGTAAGACATTAAGGATAAGGCACAAATGGTCTCTTTTTAAAACTTTATTCTGCTTATTACGTGTGTGTGTACGCGTGCTATGTATCCGTGAGAGCATGTTTGCCATAGTGTATGTATGGAAATCACTGGACACTTTGTGTTGCTGGTTTTTTTCTTTGGAGTTTCACATAGGTTGTGGGGATTGAACTCATGTTGTCAGGCTGGCATGGCAAGCATCCTTATCTGTTGAGCCACCTGCCTGCATGGGATACAGTCTCCTTAAGATAGAATATAGGAATATATAACTATAATGTATGATATCATAATTATAATATACATATATAAACATAGAATAGAAACATAAAAATCACAGAGTTTGTAAGAACACTGGGCAATACCCATGTTAACATTGCCGGGAAAAAGGCAAGGGGGAAATTTGCTTACTGCAAAACTAGAAATAAAAACACTGAAACATCAAGAGTCATTCATTTTCTGGGTGGAAGTTAGATGAGGTTTTTTTTTTTAAATTCATATTTCCTATATTTTGAAATTTTCCTGCATTAAAAGTGCATGTTTTCATAGTGGAAATGTCAAAATGATTTTTTTTCTATTAAGCACGCCGAGCAGGTAGAAGGCCAGAACACTGGCCATTGTCTCTCAATGCAGTTGCTCATTATTAAGGATCAGTCATATTTGAGGACGGCCAGAATTAACAGGCTAAGGTAAAACAAGTGACACTGATGGTCCCTAGGATTCTTTTAAAATCCTATTTCTCATATATATGAAAAATTCCATCATATTTCTAAGAAAAGGAAGGGAAAGGGGAGGAAAATAAAACAGACTTGTAGATGCACTTGAAATAAGATGAATGATGCAGCTGGATGCCAGCTGTGTTTGCCCATCAACTGCTCATATAACTTGGATACATTTCTTTCCTAACTGATGTTTTCTCATCAACCTCAAAGGCTTAAGGAGAAGATCAAAGACCTGATGGTAACCTCCCAGACTGAACACCTACTTAAAATAAGAAAGTGTAGGGAAGGTCAATTAAGAGCTTAATTGTCATACTTGGAAGAGTTTAAGTTCCTCAAAGTTGGAATTATACCTCTTTTATGCCATATGAAAGTACAGCCCAGGTACATAAAGTGAACTTAGAGACTAAATTCTATTAATGGTGTTACTTTACATTTTAAAATATATCCAAGATGCAAATAGATGAACTTTAGCAGGAGAGCCATTTCCTTAACGATCCTTTACTTAAAATTACTGGTTACTATAAAGTGAGCACTTTGTTAGATGGCACAATCAAGTACAAATCCCTTTATTCTCTGTTTGTGGGATGAGGAGAGCTTTGGGCTGAGAAATTAGGATAACGTTAGCATAGGGATCAAGTGTTTGGTTTTTGCTTTTGCAAATCAAACTGAACTTACTCATCTAAAGGACCACTATCCATTTCAGAGTTAATCCTCAATGTATCAATCCATGTCAGTGATGTCTGCCAATAAATACCATGATTTAAGCTTTTTTTTTTTTCTGTTTTCAGAGTCTTACAGAAATACATCTTTAGTCGAGTGATGTCAATAGTAAAACTTGCCTTTCCCTAAAGGTCTAGAAACAAGAGATGATCTACCATGGTAGTAGGAAATATGGATGTTAGCATCAAACTGAGTTCAAGAGTCTATGGGTTTTTTGTTATTGTTGTTGTGTTTTGTTTTGTTTTGTTTTTTTCAATCTGAGATAGAGTCTTGACCAGGATGTCTCAAGCTCCTTGGTTCCATTGAGTCTTGTACTTCCTTCGCCAGAGTAGCTGGTACAATTGGTAAGATACTGGGTAAGTTATGGTTATCTAACACTGGAGAATTTATTTTTCTTGAGACTCAAATACCCCATTTGTAAAATAACTCACTGAATAAAAAGCAGTTGTTTAGTACCTGAATGATTAAATTCTCAGGCAGTCACTTGTTGTAAGTATACCAGTGAGTAATTTAATTAAGAGCTTCAACTCAAAATGAGATATGAGCTGGGCATGGTCATACATACCTGTAACACTTAGGAGGTAAACTGAAGATCTCAAAAACAAAGCAAAAATCATGACAAATAAAATAATAACAAATAGTCTTCTTGCAAACTTAGTAAATTTGTTTTCAGGATGACTCCTAAAGGGACTTTCCTTAGATATGAGATTACTATTTGGTTGTAGCAATCTAATATATTTTTACTTTATCCTTATCTTAGTTTATAGCCAAACCTTTTACCCTCAGACATCAGCACTTAGAAATTCCTGATACAAATACAACATTATCTTTAAAAGTTTTTTTTTTTTTCATTCTTGACAGGGTTCATAAAAAGCCTCATTTCCTGTTTAGTTTTTTTCAATTGCTTTATGATTCATAGACTTTGAACTTGCCTAATCTCAAATGAACTTTCTCTTGAGAACGAGGTTAAATCAGTTCAATGAGTCAGTGTTCACTCACTTATTTTTTTTTCCAGATTTTCTATTATTTTGGATAATACATCTATTTAAAATATACTTCCATAAGTAAAAGAAACATTGTTCTAGTATATGGATTTATTGTTGGTTACATCTCATTTTCTAATTGAAACGTCTTAGTAAATACTTTTTAAAAAAATGCTTGTATGAGGGCGTCACTCACTCATTCGACAGTGTTAACCACTGAGTCCTTCCTTTATTATACATGCTGTCCTAGCGTGCACAGTCTATAACAACAAACAGCAGCCTCCGCTTGGGTATATTTGTTATCACAGCTAGGCAGCAAGATAAACGCTTAATAAATGACAGTGTGTTCAAAGGTGGAAAGTGCTCTGGGGACAAGCAGAAAGGGGAAGGAGCCTGGCAGGAGTCCACAGGGAAAAATACTGAATTTAAATAGTATGTTCAGGGGAGACCTCACTGAGGGGGTGACATTAACCAAGATAGGACAGAGCTGGGGGTAGTTCTGAGTGGTGCGGGTGAGAAAATCTTCAAAGATGAAGAAGACTTTTAACCTTGTTTAATGTGGTTTCTACTATGGGATGTTTCTCACATACCAGTGTTTCTAGAAGTTTGGGCTTGGAAAAGAACACAGAGGTCATCTTATGCAGTTCTGTATTGCTCTGAGTCTCTGAAATGCTAAAGAACCAGGGATGTAGTCAGATAGAAAGGTGACAATGATCAGATTTCAAACTGGCAAGCCTGGGATATGTGTTGGAGGGACAGGGAAGTCCCCTTCTGCAGCTGGCTCCCCGACACACACATCAAGTTTCCTCTCATCTTGACTTTACTTTTGCCATTCATCAGCCAAGTCAGCCTATTTTCCTTGCCACACCTAAGGACCCCCTAGAATGGCTGTCAGTACAAGAAGGACGACAATCTACTCACCCTTCTAGTGTCTTCTCCTCTCATGTACCTAGGATTCCAAGTCCAACAACCATGGCCAGAAGTTTATTTTAATGTACAATACTTGAAAAAAAGAGTGAAAGGGCCGGGTAGTGGTGGCTCATGCCTTTAATCCCAGCACTGGGGAGGCAGAGGCAGGGGGATCTCTGTGAGTTGGAGGCCAGTCTGGTCTACAGAGTGAGTTCCAGGATAGCCAGAGTTACATCAGAGAAGCCCTGTCTAGGAAAATAAAACAAAATGAAAACAAACAAAAAAGTAAAAGAAATTCTGCTTATTATAAATTGTATTTTTTTCTTCCTTTTGAGGCAGGGTATCTCTGTGTAGCCCTGGCTGCGCTGGAACTTGGTCTGTAGAACAGGCTGGCTTTGAAGTCAGAGATCCACTTGCCTCTGCCTCCCAAGTTCATTAAAGATCTGCACCACCAACCACCACTGCCTGGCACATGTTGCATTGTTATTCATATATATATATATATATATATATATATATATATATATATATATATATTTTTTATTCTAATGTATAAAACAATATTAACATAGAAAATGAAGGATGATGCTAACTACAGTACTCTATAATAAATTATAAAGCTTTTAATTTATCCTGTGACTTTATTGAAGGTCATGGATAAATTAAGAGGGGGATTCTGTAATTCTGCCAAGTATTTGGATGTGAAGTCTCTATTGTTTGACATAGCATGCTACAACCTTGTTGCTATCATAGTCCTAATTACTGCACATCAAACTGCAGTGTGTTTATGTAGGAAGAAGCTTCGTTATATAGTTGATATTCTACTGTCACGTTAAGCTCTCTTCCTTTTATTGTACTTGACCACTGTATATTACAGTCAGATAGTCTCACCAAAGCCTGGCACATTGTCCTAATTGCCATCTCACAATATGGCAAGGACAATTCTTACTCTAGAGTCAATGTGTCCTCATTCTGCATCAACCTTGCTGCTGTCTAAAACAATACAGTGTAGAGGTTATGATGTACAGGGCTGGAAGGATGCCTCAGTCAGGAACATGCTTGCTGTGTAACCATGAGGACCTGAACTTGATCCCAGAACTCATGTAAGACAGCCAAGTGTAGAGTGTACACCTACCACCCCTGCTCTGGGGAAGTAAAGACAAGAGGATCTCTGGGGGTTGGTGGCCAGCTGGCCTAGCTGAGTCAGCAAGCTCTCAGGAAATAAGGTGGGGAACAATTTTAGGAAGGCACCCAACACTGATCTCTGAATTCCATACATGTGCACACACATATGCCACCTACACACATGTTCATACGTATGCACATGCCTATTGTCCCCACACAAAGTTACACTGTAGAAATTGCAACTTGGGTGAAATAATGAAACTCACATGGAATCTGCCCAAACAGAACTCTTGATTCTGTCCCTTTGAGCGTGTGTCTATAAGTATATGACACCATCATCTATCTGGTGTCAGAATCCTTGACTCCTCTTTTTTTCTTACTCTGTACATCAAATTAGAATCTGCTATCTTTTTTAAATGATGGCAGTAATCTTGTCTAGACAGTTATAACTACCATGCTCTTTTGGGCTACTTTAAGAGCATCATAGCCAGAGATGGTGACTCATGCCCATAATTCCAACATGAAGGAGGTAAAGAAGTTCTACTTCTGGAGTTCTTAAAACAGAAAAATCACAATAGCTACTTTCTCTAGATCCTCTTTAGTCTTCTAATTCCTTCTCTGTACAACAGTGTAAGTTATTTATAATGCACACAAAATACCATACCATGCTCCTTGAGCAATGGTTTCTTCTCAGGTTAAATCCCAAAGCCCTATATGATCTGCCTTCTCTTTGGCTCCCTAGCCTCAGTCCATTTCTCGCCTTCTTCCAAGACTCATCCACATCAATCTTTAGAAAAATCATTGGAGTTTTGCTGTACGCTGTGTTTTTGCTATCTCTTGATACCATCTTTCTCTACCTTCTTCCCTGTTACTCAACACACACACACACACACACACACACACATAGAGAGAGAGAGAGAGAGGGAGCAAGAACCCCTGATCCTCTGAACTTGTCAACTAAAAGCACAGAAAAACCACTAAGCTAATGATCAGTTCAGAATCTGTTGGACTTAAAGCTCCTTTAGGTTTTTCTTTTTACCATTTTAACATATAGCGATCCTGTATGTTTGCTCCTGGCAATTGTAAGTCTGGATGTTCTAGATCTGTTCCATTCTGATCTATTATCTGTAGGTTTAAAAATCAACTTTCTGAGAACAGTCCCATTTCTGGTTCAGTAGGAAAACTTCACCTTAGCTCTTTGGGACAGAGAGCAACTTCTTTCAGTGGAATCAATGCACAGCCAATTTTACACATTTATGCTTTATATTTTATTTTGGTGCTTTTGTAATCTATTTCTCAGAAATGATTAGATTGGATTATAACAACCATATTATTTTTTAAAAAATTCTCTCCTCAGATATAAAGACTGAGTTTCCTTAGTAAAACCAGCATCTACAAAAAGGAAATTACCACTGTAGGAAAGTTTCTACTTTTCTAAGATCCTGAGAAAATTTCATTTCTATAAACTTATTCCTGAGTTCATGATAATACTTAATATCTTTTCTTTCCTTGATCTTTGCTTTGACCAAACAATTTAAATCATTTTACTTTCTGAAGCTAGATTTCTGCCTCAAACCAAAAACTTATTAAATGAAAAACAAAGTGTGAAGAAAGGAAACTTATGTTTCATAGATTACATTTCTTAGTTTATGACATTTCAAAGTTCATGAGTGACTTTGCATTACAAAATACCAGAGTAAATAAAGATGTTCAAGGTGTCTGTTGAGTAAGCCGAGTGCTGCAATCTAATATGAAACATACTAAGATGTGCTCAGACTCAGCTCTTTTTGTCTTTTTATTTTTATTTCTTTGTATCTTATCTGTCACACTGCGACTTGTTAAGGGAAGAAGCTCAGTACATTGTCCAGTTTTATAATCCATAAAAGTCAGGCACACATTATATAGGCCCTCATGAACACTGGCTGAATTAATGGATGAGCTGTGTAGTATGTCTAGTTGACTAAAGGTTAACAGAGGCCTAAGTCTCAGTTTCTTCTCATTCAAAACCAAGCTTTGCTAACATTACTAGAAAGACAAATCTGACTATGAATGTTTCAGTGACACCAAAGAATCTAAATGATACTCTGAACTCTTTTGCATGATACACAATGGCTCCTGGACTTCTATTTCCTGTTACTGTGGTAGAGGACCTGAGAGCAGTGAAAAGAAAAAGAGAACAAAAGGGAAAATGGCAAGTGAGCCTTTCTATACCTCTCTTTTGCAAACCTCTCCTTGCTTAGAAAGCCATCCCAGAGACCTGAGAGGCCACCATGTGGTTTATTATCTTGCTACAACTGCCCAACAGCTCTCCTTTCCTTAAAGCCTTAAGGTTTTAAAATAAATTGTAATTTACCACATACAGGCGACAAAGAAGCAAGTGTTCCAGTGTTAACAGTCCGACTGCTGCTATAGTATCCTCTGTGATTCTTTGTTAATGTTGGTTGTACTCTTCAATTAAAGTGTTGTTTTTCTTATGTCCGCAGGCAAGCATCTACTCAATTAGTCCTTTTTCTTCCTATGGTACCCATCTAACAACAATAATGCCCTCTTCTTTGTTTAAATGTTCCATGTATGTGAAGAAACGATGTGTGTACTTTTTACAACAGAGTCTCAAGCTAAAGATGACCTTGAAATTCTGATCCTCCTACCTCTACATCCTGAGTCAGTGCGGCGAGAAAAGAAATGTGCTACCACATCTGGATCATGAATACTGAATCCATGGTCTTGTTCATGCTAGGCAGGCAAGCACTCTACTGACTGGGCCCCATCCCTGTCCTTGTTTTTAAATTCTTGATGTCAGTGTTTGTATTTCTCACTAGCCTACCAAAACTTCAGTGGATATAAACGTTTTACTCATTTTTGTAATTCCAGAATAATATATGTGGATAATAAATGATGAGTACATGAAATAAAAGAGATAAAATTAGAAAAGGAAATCAAGGCTCATGTCACTGTTTTAAGAATAATAATCAAACACCTGTGTTGAGTATATCTTAGTGTGTTTTTGAATAAAGCATGTATTATTCTCTGAATGAGTTTATATATTAGTGAGTAAAGATAAAAAGCAAATAGATACATTGTGAAAAACATATTGAGATGAGATAAGTGGTATGGAGACAAAGCAATAAAAGAAAATAAGTATATCCTTACTGCTATTTAGTCACCCACCCTGCGACTGCCGGTTAAAGCCTCCCCTTTCTCATTTCCTCATTCAAATCACTTGTGCCCCGCTAGCCCCCTCTATATGGCCTCCTGCCATGGTTTCTTTTTACTTTCCTGGTTTCTGCAGTTGCTTCAGAATATGTAATCACTTCAGAAGATTTGGATGTAGGAACTGCAGATGAAAGAAAACGTGCAACGGTCTTTCTGGACCCATGTTACCTCGCTAGATGTAATCTTTTCTAGTTCCACCCATTTACATCAGAAAGTCCTTTCCTATGCTTATATCCTGAAGGGTTATGCCTGTATTTTCTTCTGGTGCTTTCATTTTTCACATTTAGGTCTTTGATCCATTTGGAGTTATTCTTTTGTGCAAGGTGGTAGATATCTGTGCTAACAATGTTTCCCCCAAGAGCCACAGACTACCTAACAAACCCCTAAAACTAGACAGGAGAAGCCTCCTTTTGAGATGCTGGTCAGGTTAGTCCAAGAGACTCCCAAAATATTATAGACTATTGCTGTTGCCCTGGTTGCCTCTCAAGATTGAAAGTAAATACCTATCACTGAGGCCCCCAAGGACCTGTGCTGGATCTGTCTTGAAAGCCTCTGCCCAGAGGACCACCTTTCATGGTACCAGAAGGAGCCATGCAAAGCTTCCAAGGGAGGGAGGTAACCAATTGTCCTAACCAGCTATGCTGCCTATGAACCACAACAATGACCAACACAGCACAATAACCCTAAGGGAGCAATAGTGGCACTCATACCTTGGCAGTAATCAGCAGCTTTCTAATTGGACTTAAGGCCCACTTAACAAGACAGGGTACCATGCCTAGTACTGGAAGACTAGCCAACTGCCAGAGTCTATTGAGGTCAAGGATCTTGGAGAAGTGCCTCAAACCACCACTTCACTAAACCAGTACAATTCCTAACTACATTCTAGATATTTACTCTCATACCCACAGATTGGTATAAGTCTCACCCCTCATCAACGAAACATCTATTTGCAACAGATTGAGACCATTACAGAAAATCACAAGTGATCGAAATGGCAAGAACAAGTGACTGTGTGATGCCCAGCCCCACCTAACACATCTACAACATAACTCTCGAACCTAAGTCTCAGGGATCATAGCTGAAGGGTGGGTGGGAAGACTGTATGAGCTAGAATAGGAAGTTTGCTATGAGATTGCATTTGCTACAAATGTCAGAAAAGCTACAGTGATGAAATCTCATCAACATGGCTGCCTAAACAAGAACTGCATAAGGATGATACCAATAGACATGCAAACATGGAAGGGGGAAACCTCATGGGGCCTTAACCCTACACAAAGGTACCTAAAGAATGCTGAGACCAGGAGAAATGTTCTTCCCCAGGGAAGATGTCCCCAAGTGATTAGTCCTGATATCATATACATATAAATAACACTATAAAAATTGAACAGGTTATACTTATATACTTAGGAATACACACACACACACACTCGTAAAGAAATAGAGGCCATGAATTTGAGAGAGAGCAAGGGGGATACATTAGGAGTGTTTGAGGGAGAAAAGGAAATGATGGAATTAATTTCAATTTAGAAAGGAAAAGGAGGTGGGCTGTGGTGGCACATGCTTTTAATCCCAGTACTTAGGAGACAGAGGCAGGCGGATCTCTGTGAGTTTGAGACCAGCCTGGGCTACAGAGTGAGTTCAAGGACAGCCAGAGTTACAATAGAGAAACTCTGTCTCAAAAAAAAAAGAAGAAGGAGAAGGGGAAGGGGAAGGGGAAGAGGAAGAAGAAGAAGAAGGAGGAGGAGGAGGAGGAGGAAGAAGAAGAAAAAGAAGAAGAAGAAGAAGAAGAAGAAGAAGAAGAAGAAGAAGAAGAAGAAGAAGAAGAAGAAGAAGAAGAAGAAGAGGAAGAAGAAGGAGAAGAAGAAGAAGAAGAAGAGGAAGAAGAAGAAGAAGGAGAAGAAGAAGAAGAAGGAGAAGAAGAAGAAGAAGAGGAAGAAGAAGGAGAAGAAGAAGAGGAAGAAGAAGAAGAAGGAGAAGAAGAAGAAGGAGAAGAAGAAGAAGAAGAGGAAGAAGAATAATTCAGAGGAAAGATGCTTGCAATTTAAATAATGTGCTGAAGTGACCTTCTGGAAATAAAAGACTGAGTGCTGCTTATATCTAGAGTAGACAGCTCGAAGGCCCTGAGGCAACAGCATTCTACACATTCAAGGAAGCCTGGAAAGCCAGAGTGGGTGGAGCAGAGTGACCAAGGAGAACAAAAGAGCAGAAGATGATATTGGAGAAGGGGTACATTATTAAATCCTCTGGAGCCTGG
Organism: Cricetomys ansorgei; assembly: GCA_026225945.1. Classification (NCBI taxonomy): domain Eukaryota; kingdom Metazoa; phylum Chordata; class Mammalia; order Rodentia; family Nesomyidae; genus Cricetomys; species Cricetomys ansorgei. The sequence goes on along the minus strand of JAMJFZ010000056.1, from coordinate 52,675,843 downwards.
TCAGTCATTTCTAGAACTATGGCTTTAACTCTGAAGGATAGAGAAAGACACAGATTTGGGAGCTGAAGAATGACATAATCTTACTACTCTGCTGTACTGGCTTCTCACGCTACCTAACACAATTTGCAAATTTGTGTTAATATTTCTTAAGACAATCTATTAATAAAACATAATCAATGTAGGGAAGTGAGCAAGAATTCATGTCATATTCTCTAGTTTGGAAGTTTGACGAGGGATAATTAATTTTTCACTGGAAATGATTTTATTCAACATAAAATATATTTGAACTATAATATATTGAACTAAAATATAAACTATAGAAAGCTCTACCATCCAGTCTTCTGTTGATGGAAATCAGAGGAGTAAGCAAAACTAACTTTATCTTTTTAATTGAAGAGAGAAAGCCTAACATTTAACCCTGAGTTTGGCTTTGTTAATAAGTACGTTCATAGTAAACTAGCTAGCAAATGAATACTATGAACTAGGAAATTAACATGTTGGCCATTGCAGTAAGACTGTAACAAGTTTTAAAGAGAACAGATATTTTTTTCCTTGTATGTGTGTGCTTGATAGGAGCACTCACCTATGGGCATTCGTGGAGGTCAGAGTTTGATGTCAGGATGCCTTTCCTGGATTGCTTCACCGTGATTTTGAGACATAATCTCTTGCTAAACCTTAAGATTGCTATCTTGGCTAAACTAGCTAGATAGCTAGAGCCCCTGTGATCTGCCTGTCTCTCCTCTAGGGTTGGGGCCATTGGTATGCACCGGGCAGGGGGCTGGTGTTGCTCCATAGTGTAAGAAAGCAAGCTGAGCAAGCTGTAGAGAGCAAGTCAGTAAGCAATACACCTCCATGAACCTGCTTCAGTTCCTGCCTCCAGGTTTCTAATTGCTTTCTTGGTTTGGCCTCTGTAGTGGACTGCGACCTAGGATATGTAAGCCAAATAAACCCTTTCCTGTCCAAATTGCTTAGGGTTGTGGTGTTTTATCACAGCAATAGAAACCTTAACTAAGATAATTATTGAAAGAAGTTTATTGAGATCTGCTGGCTTTGTGGTGTCTTGAAATGGCTCAAGGCCTTACATGTTTGCTACAGGTCACTTAAGTGAAAACTGGAGCAGAAGCAAGATAATTTGCACCAAGGCATTCCTGTTTTAAGTTAGTCTTTAGAGCCAGGCACAGATTGTACAGTTTCAACTATTGGAGAATCTGGGGCATCAAGATCTCCTGAGCAAAGGAACTGGCAATATAGGCAACACCCTATCTAGCAAAACAAACAGACCTCAGCTATACAAGAAATTACTGTCTTTTCTGAAACTTACTGTGGGTTTTTAATTGAAAACAATGGCCCAGGAATCTAAAACTTTGATGAGATACGTGTCAAGTGGAGATTTCTCACGTAAAGGGAGAATTTTCCAGTAACTTCAATTGTTCTGATTTAGAAAACGCCGGGCAAAGGTGTGTGACTTTATAACACAAAACCGCAGCACTGGAAGGACAGCAGAGTTTTTAGCACAACTTGATTTGCAATCTGAGACCGCACAGTACAACAGCCTGTCATCAGGAAACTATTCAGGCTTTAAAGGAAGAAATAGTTTCTATCCTCAGAGTCTAAAAAGTAAAATATTAAAATTATTAAAATGAAAAGACCCAGGCCATTAGTTAAACTCTAATGAAGCCTTGATTTGAGTGCTGCCAAGTCATTTCGGGCAGCACTGTGCACCAGATGTTTCAGCCTCTGCCCACATCAGCCAGGGGTGACCATTTCAAAACACCGATCTGATCTTGTCAATCACTGCTTCCCAACCATCCCAAAGACCTCTTGGTGCTATGAGAATGGTGATGAAAATGCCTAACGTACTCAGTGATCCCGTGGGCAGAACAAATCCTAGCTCCCTTCTTAGCCTTGTGAGTAACCAGCTCTCTCCCTTCCTCCGAGCTGCAGCCGTACTAACTTCAGGCAGCATATGCCCTCTAGCTACAGGCCACTTGCAAACATTCCTTTTGCCTGGATACCTCCTCTCACACGCTCTTTCTTAGTTCCTTCTTATTCTTCCTCTACCTCAGCTCAATTGGTATATTCCTTCCCTGCCTTCCCAGCGTGGCTACAGATTGTTAAGCTTCAAGAGCGCTGTTGACCAGGTCTTTCCCAGAGCATTCAGATAATAACACAGCTCAACGGACACCTGGATTCCAGAAGATTCTGAGAACTACACTAACCTGAGTTGTATGTGGCTGACTTCTGACCTATAAAATTGGTGAAACTTTTTATATGTAGTTAGAAAACTAACTACCATAATGTAAGAGTCTTCCTACACCTGACAAGAAATATTTCATAAGATAATAACATAAGAGAATCATCAAGGTCAGGTTTGTGAGCCATAATGAGTTAAATATGGATGTGTTTGTGTGCACATGCACTTGAAGGTCAGAGGTCAGAGGTCAAACTTTGGACATCCAGATGTCTGTAGTTCTTCAGAGGCTTTCTACTTCTTTGTTTTTAAATAAGATCTCTCAGTGGTCTAGATTTTGCCAACCAGCCTAGGTTGGCTGGCCAGCAAAACCAAGGGATCTGCCTGTCTCCACCTCCCCACTGTTGAGCTTACAAGCACACCATTAAGCCAGGTTTTTAAAATATGAATTCTGGGTATTGAACTCAGGTTTTCTCAAACATTTTACTAACAGAATTATACTGCTAGCTCCCCCACAGTGAATCTCTTAATATATCTATTATGCAAATGCTCAAATCATGAAAATTGAAATATTTACCAAAAGTAGTTAAAATGTAGTGTGAAAACTCATTGAAGTTCCATAGTAGGAGTATACTATATAGTAATTATAATTGGGTTTTAATCTTTCATTTCTTGTTTCCAGATTAGTAATCTGACAAATACTCAGAATATACCACTCAAGGTAAGTGAGGGAGGAAAAAATCTTATCAAATGAGGCCCCCAAGTGGCAGTTTCATGATAACTGTCCATGTAAAGGTAAATGAGTTCTTATGGTAAAAGATTGTTAAGCAAGTATTGTGTCAAGTGAACCCACTAAAGCAATGAAAATTAACATTGTAGTCGGATAATTTAAGGTGAAATTTTTACCGTTTTCAGTCAGAAATACAACTTTATAGTTCAAATAACATGAAACTGTACTTGATGCCAGAAGCCAATCTCACTTTTCTTGTTCTAAACCTGTGGGTCACCTAAGACCACATGCATATCACATGTTTATGTTATGATTCATAATGGTAGCAAATTTACAGTTCTGAAGCAGCAAGGAAAATAATTTTATGGTTGGAGGACACCACAACATGAGGAACTGTATTAAAGGGTCGCAGTGTCAGGAAGGTTGAGAACCACTGCTCTAAAATGACTACTCACTTTCATCTTCTTTATGCTTCCCTTACGAATCCACCAAACAAGGATGCCTAAGATTAAACTTCACGTCTCTTCCTAGTCTCTATCTTCTTCTGAGACAGGTTCTTAATCTGTAGCCTAGTATTCAGTTTGCATCTCAAATGTCCCCCAAAGGTGCAGGTCTCAAATGCTCTGTCCCCACTTGGTAGCTTTATTTTCGGAAGGTTGTGAAAACTTTGGGAAGTGAGACCTACTTGGAGGAGGTAGATCACTGAAAGAAGGTCTTATCCATGATGGATTTCTGTCACTCTACAACCTCTCAGATTTGATACCAACCTTGAGGCTCTCCTATAACCCCTTTATGCAGTGAAACTTCTAAAACATGGACCCAAATGTTGTGGAAGTTTAATTTTAGTTGTTATAAAATGTTTTATGTACTGTTGGGTGAGGGGCTAGCCTAGGCCTTGGCATTTTGTATTGTCTGCAGGTGTTGGATTTCTGTGGGGGATGTTTGATTGCTTATGATCTGAGGAGTTCTGTATCAATAAAACACCTGAGCTGAGACTTTCGGGGTTCCACTGTGAATATGGCATTGGCCATGATGGTGGTTCCTTCTGCTGAGGTCTGGAGGGGTCTCCACCTATGAAAATGCCTCAGTGTCTCTCTTGCTGAGCCCACCCAGTGGCTAACTACAACACCAAAACAAACCCTTCCTCTCTCAAACTGTCTGTGTCACGTAATTTGGCCACAGCAACACAAAAGTAATCAACACAGCAAGGTATCCCTTCTACCTAACTCATCAGAATTTCTGAGATTGCAATGGCATATCACCATCTTTCCCTCTAGAAATTTTCTTAATAACTAATGGTTTCTACTTTTTTCCCTACCCACTTATAATCTCAGGTTTTTTAAAAAAAATATCTCCAATTAGAGCTCTATTTGTCATTGCTAGTGTAAATAATTTGCTGACTCTGGCTGCACAGCTAGTGCATCTGTTTTCCTATGGTTACTTCTGAAGTCATATTATTAGGCTAGCAAGAAAAGATGAGACCGTTAGCTCCTAGAAGGGGAACCTCCTGACAAGCATGTATGTCAGTTCAGCAGGCAGGGAATATTTGAGAACATGTTCACTGACAAATGACATGTTTGTCATGTATGTGAAAACACCACCTGCTTCTATTCATGTGAAAGATAAAGTTTAGAGTCTGAGTTATTTTATCATAGTAACACATGGATATTTACTGTAGTAACAGTTAAGATACATACTTTCCGACAGGGATTTTTATTTTGTAGCCCAACTAGATCAAATAGTTTAAAGAGGTGAGACTTTGTCCTCATCATTTTAGATTTTCAAAATATAAACTCTGAAGTCTGGACATACTGGTTTAAAGGCAGGTAAACAGTAACCTGAGGTGAGTGCCAGAGGTCAGGGTCTCAGGCCAACCAGGAGCCGCCTCCAGGGGGTCAAACCTCCATGAGGCTGACTAGCGGCTACCCAGTTCAGATCCGACTGCGCAGGACAGGAGGCTGCACACTCACAGGATCACTGGAAACTGCGGTGGGAAGTCAAGGTGAGGAGACTCAAGAATTCAGACTTACCCAGACTCACGGGCACATTCCCTGATGCCACTGTATCACATTGTTGTGGGGCTCGAAGCGGGTTTGGGGACAAAAGGTACCCCTCCTTTCTAGGTAATCACCCCTCAGCCTCCTGCATTGGCATTCTGCTGCCTAGGATACTGAAGCCCCAGGACCATGAATCTGTCATGAAAAGTTTTGAGACAGCCTTGTCAGAGGAGGGCTTCGAACCAGCGTCTATGGTGTGGATCAGGCACGCCAAGTCGGCTTTCCACCCTCTGCTGCTTAGCTGCGAGCACGCTGGCTTCACACAAGCCGGGCCGGCGTTCTGACAGCTGCCCACGCGCCGGGGCGGGGCTTGAGAGAGCGGCTTTAAAGGCGCCCGTGGCGGGTCCCGCCCCCCGCCTCCCGTCATTGGCTTGCTCCGGCGCGGCCTTGTTCCCATAGGTACCGGGAGGCGGGGCTGCGTGCGGCAGGCTTGGAGCATCACCTCAGCGGGTCCCCGGCCCTGCGCGACGACTGACGCGCGCTTCGGCCTGCGGGGCGGGCAGGCTCGCCCTCGCGCGTGTGCCGCGTCCCCGGGGAAGTCGCGCGGCGCCCGACCCCGAGGCTGCACGCGCGTCCTCGGCGGAGGCGGCGGCGGCGCGCGCGAGGGCGGAGGCGGCCCGCGCGCGCGCGCGTGTGTGTGTGTGTGTGTGTGTGTGTGTGTGTGTGTGTGTGTGTGGTGTGCGTGAGCACGCGCGTGGAATCGGGTCCCGGGCGCTGGTGCCTCGCTGCCTTCCACACCCTGCCTGCTTCGCGGCTCCTTCCTCGGTCCCTCCGGCACCCGGGGAGCCGCAGACCGAGCGAAGGCCGCAGGCGCGGGACACAGGTGTGCGGGGTTTGCGGGGCCGCCGGAGACAAAGCGGGGCGCGGAGGTGAACCCGCCATGGCCTCCCGGAGCCTGGGGGGCCTGAGCGGGAGCCGCGGGGGCGGCAAGAAGAGCCTCAGCGCCCGCAACGCCGCGGTGGAGAGGAGGAACCTGATCACCGTGTGCAGGTGCGGGGCTGCGGGCGCAGGGCTGAGGGAGGTCCCGAGGCTCCGACGGATGCGGCCCGCGCCCGTGCCCTCGCCGCGCCCCGGGGATCCTCGGGCGAGCGGGGCCTTGCGGAGCGGCGGATCGCTGCGCTGCGCTGCACGAGGCCGTGGACCAGTCCTCCGGGCTGCACCTCCTTGGAGCCGGGCTGCCTGGCGAGGGCCGGGGCGGAGCCGGGGAGCATCTGTTTTGAACGTGCTTTCTACTGTCTGAGTAAAGGAGGGCGGAGAGGAGCGGCGGCTGGCTGCTGTAGTAGTTACTGAGATCGCTCCGTTGCTTTTTTTTTTTTTTTTTTTTTTTTGCTGGCTGGCGTGGATTTACACTCCTTTCATTCCTCACGTATCCGTATCGGGTATTTCAGTCTTGTCAACTACAGTGCCGGTGCTGCTTGTGGTACGGTGGAAGACTCCAGTCCTCAGATCAGTCATTTATTCGAAGATCTGCCTCTCCTTTTAAGGCTTAAATGCTACCTGATTGCAAATGTATCCCTTCCTTTAGGAAATATAGAAACAGATAATCACTGTCTACAAATCTAGTATTCAGAAAGAACTGATTTTGAACAACCTGATATATTTTAAGCATAAAATTCTAGGCATCCATTTCTTAGGAACCACTCAGAGCCAATAAACTCTGTTAAAATTATTTTCTTCCATCAAACTGTTTAATCATCAACCACTGATAATTCTCTAATTATGAGGTAAGTGATGAAACCTTTTCCTCCTCTGCGGTTGATGTCTGTTTTTTTTTCCCCCTTGTGTAAAAGCGTGTCTAGCATCTTAAGCAGATTGCAGATGTATGCAGTAGGAGTTGTATTCAATATTTAAGTAACTTTTAGAAAGTTGAATTGTAATGAATGTTCATCTATCAGGAAGATCTTCACCCACAGTTGCAGTACTTTGAGTTATACGTGGTAAAATAATATGGATTATGTTTATCATTTGTGCTTTGTAGAATACAACCTTTGGGGACAGATAGTCTTTATGAAATTGTCTTAAATTGAGGCAAATTTCTAAAGCATACAGAAAAATCAGCTAGGTAGATAGTCTTATCTTTTACCGATATTAAAGCGATTTTTTTTTAAAGAAATGAGGATAGTTCCCAAGCAGGTTTCAACCTAAACTGTGCTTCCTGAGCCATGCTTCAACAAAGCTCCAGCAGAGTTTAACTTCTTGGTGATTTGACATTGGAAATTGCAAGTTGATCTCGTGGGAACGCAACCGAGTTCATAATAGTTGTTGTCATTAACTAGTGTCTTTAATACCTCCTCTCCATTTTCTTACAGTTTTTTTTTTTTTGTCATCTATACAGTAACGTTGGACTAGATCATTTTGGATTTCAATTGATGGGACTTAAAATTAGTAATAACCCTCAAGCAATGTGTAATCATATTTGGTTTTGAATCTTTCCAATTATGAGCAGGGTGATAATGGTAGAAAAAAATTATAACAGCTAGATGAAGCATGTGTGTTTTTCTTTAAACACACATTTAAATTGTGCCCTCACTTTGTGATTCTTCTGGAAAATCTGAAATTGATAAAAAACCAGAATAAACGAAATCAACCCCCCTACTACTATAAATAGTATCTTCTTATACTTGCACAGTACTGCTTTTTCTTTCCCTTAAAATGTTAGGTATAATTTCAGTTTGGGTTCAATGATATATCATAAAACTACACAATTCTGTAGATTTAAAGCCATATACAAGTGCAATATTGTTACTGTTTTGAATTTTGAAATTAGGTTATTTGGTTATATAGGATAGTCAGGAAAAGAGCTCATTTGAATTTTGGTTCATTTTGATTGTGTGTGTGTGTGAGTGAGATTCAGTTTGTTAGAAAGAACATTTATGTATTGTATACTAAAACCACTGCATAACTCTTATCTCAGCAAATAAGTAAAGTTGTAGCATGTTTTTCCATAGATTGTACCAAAGAGAAGGTAGGTCATTTGAGAACTCTTAAGTTTTCCACACTCAACTCCAAAATAGTTATAGCTATTTTATGTACAGAATCTTTACTATTTAGAACTTTGAAAAATTAAAGTACTTTTTTTTTCATGCTTCTCCCCTCCCTGTTTTCTAACACATGGCCTTGATGTGTAGCTTTAACTGGCCTGGAACTTGCTTTGTACATTAGACTGGCCTCCAACTCACTGAGATCTGCCTGTCTCTGCTCCTGGACACTGCGATGTCAGCTGTGTGCACCATGCTGGCCTGCTCCTGGGCTTTTGAAACTTGCATTTTTCATCCATACAAATTAGATGTTAGTCATGTTTTTCCATTGTTTATAAGCTTATGTGTTTTTCAAAGATTTTTATTTACTTTTATATATGGGTGGTTTGCTTACATGCATGTCTGTGCACCATGTGTGTGCATTGCCCTCTGAAGCCAGCAGATGTGTCAGATGCCTTGGAACTGGAATTACAAATAGTTGTGAGCTGTCATGTGGGTGCTGGGAACCAAACCAGGGTCCTCTGAAAGAACAGCCAATGCTCTTAACCACTGAGCCATCTCTATAACTCAAGCTTATGTTTTCTTAAGCTGATATATTTCTTTGGCCTTAGTTCTACTGAAATTACAATTAAAATTTAACTCACCTTTTAGTTTATAATGTTACATAAAATACTAAAATATTCATGTTCAACAATTTGAATCCAAATTTAAAAATGACATTTGTCAAACTTTCAGGTCAGCAGTTGTACTGGCTAGCTTTATGTCAACTTGACACATGCTAGAGTCATCAAGATGGAGACTCAATTGAGAAAATGCCTTCATAAGATCCAGCAGTAGGCGAGCCTGAAGGACATTTTTTAAAATTAGAGATTGATGGGGAGGGACCAGCCTGTTGTGGATGGTGCCATCCCTGGGCTGGTGGTCCTGGGTTCTATAAGAAAGCAGACTGAGCAAGCCATGAGGAGCAAGTAAGCAGCACCCCTCCATGGCCTCTGCATCAGCTCCTGCCTTGAAGTTCTTGTTTTGTTTAACTACCTGTCCTGACTTCCTTTGATGATGGACAGTGATGTGGAAATGTAAGCCAAATAAACCCTTTCCTCCATAACTTGCTTTTTGGTCACGGTGTTTTGTCAAAACAATAGAAACCCTAACTAAGAACTTCTCATACAGAAATCATAATTTTCCTGTCCTGTGGATAAAAAAGACAATGGTAATTTAAAAAGATGGTATACAATTAGTTGAGCTGGATAGTGACAAATGTTGATCTCATGATTAAAGTACTTTAATAACATGAAGCACCATTTTCTATATAGGGCAAGATAATATTTCAGAACAACAGTATCATTTCAAATCAAAATAGTACCTCACTTCTTCAGTGTGGTCAAGTAATAAAGAGCTCATATTTTATATGTAACTAATATCCACCCTGAGCTTAAAACTCTTCCCTCAGCTATACTGCTAAAGTCAGCAGTTACTATGGAATACAATCTTCTGTATAATAAAGCTTATAATTTAAATGCTTACATTTAATACACAATAAATACTATTTAGACATTTTTGATAAATTGCTTCAGAAAGGAGAGGTTGCACATTTCTCTACCTTCTTGAGAGCAAATACAGGTAGCACAATGTAATAGCTATTGATGATTGTACTCTGCATCCATGTCTATGAATATATGCAGTGTGCAGTGGCTGTCCTTAGGGACTCTTGAGATACCTTGGCTAAATGGTCCCGTAAGACTTGTGTTTAAAGGTCTTTGTTTTTGCTGCTTTTTGTTCCTTTCTGTTGACCCAGCAGTTGTTTCTTTAAGGTAAGCTTCCAGAAGCCCTTTCCTTTACACTTCATATCTTGGTTTGATGACTGTATTGTTGTGAACTAGGTAAGAAGATAACTGTATTTGTGCCCAGAGGCACAAGTTAGCTGAGAGAACTTTAGCTGTCTTGGCATTTTAGAGAGTGGATAATTGGGGGCCGGGGAAGGCTTGCTCTGCTTGAACTTGATAGGAGTTCAAGTGTAGGTATGCAAACTCTTACTGAATATATTGACAGTAATATCCTTTAAAAACTGTAACTTATTCTAAATTACTACTTGCTCGAGTATGCCTTACAAGAGTGCTCATATCTTGGTATGATGACTATCAAAGGTTATTTAATCATGTATTAGGTAGTAGAACATTGATCAACAGTCCGTATCATTATAGAACTTGTGAGTATGCAGAACAAATAGCCCCATACGCTTCTATTTCCAATTACTCTTATGCAGTTATACACTGATTCAGACTTCATTGAGAGTTAAGATATGGAGCAATCATGGAGGGTCTTCTTGATGCTAGTATGTGTTTCATAAAGGTACTTATTTTGTCAAGATTTCTGTGAGAAGGACCTGTCTTATTTCATCAACAGTTGTAATTCTAGGCAGTTGGTTTATTTACATTTATTGGGCACATGAATATGTAACTTACAACTTTATCTTTGTCTTAGATATCCTATAGTGTTAAATCTGTGTCTACTTCCTAAAAGATGTGTAGAACATTGTAATAATTCATTCAGCTCCACTATATATCTACATTTCAAATATGATTTTGTGTATGTAAATGTATGTGTATGTGTGTACATGTTGTCATGCGTGCAGGTACACATTGTGGACTGAGGTCAGTCCTCAGGCATTCTCTACCCTGGTTTTGTGAGATGAGGCTATCAGTGGCCTGGAGGTCACCAAGTAAGCTAACTGGCTGACTAGTGAGTTTCAGAGATCCTTCTGTCTCTGCCTCCCTAGCCCTGGGATTATTAAGTACACTGCCTCATGCCTGGGGTGTTTGTTTATTTGTTTGTTTAACAGGATTCCAGGGATTGGACTCAGTTCCTTATGCTTGCAAGTCAAACACTTGACTGACTGACCTGGAAATTGTATGGACTTAAATATGCATGTTAAAAAATACACATAGCATAAACATACTGCTCAATGCATTTTTGTTCTTTCCATTTGGTGACCTATTTTTTTCCATTCTATTGTGTGAAGAGAATTCCTTAATTATAAAGCAATCTGTAAATTTCCTTAATACTGACTAGCTTAATAAATCTGCTTCCTTCCAAGTAATCAAATGCTCTCCTGTTTTCTTTGAGAGTTCTGTCATTTTGCTTTTTGCAGTCATATCCATCTGTAGAGTTTCTATATTTGTGGTGTTTAGTGTGGGAATCAACATTAAATAATGTCCTTAAAAAGCCAGTTGACCTAGTACCAGTTACTGAAAAGATTGTATTTTGCCTTAATACCTTCACGCCTTGCTTTAGTCTTAAGTCAGGTCATTGGACCATTCTGCCTGTTTCTGGGCACCTACTCTCATATCATTTTTCTATTAGTTTTTTCTTGAAATAATATACTAGCTTAATAACTATTGCTTTATACTCTTGCTGTTTGATAATAAAGTTTTCTAGCTTTACTTTTTTTTTAAGGTAACCCTTAGCCTTTTGCCAGCTAGATATACATATCAATTTCCATGAAAAACAACCTGGGCATTTAAAAACTTTACAATTTTTAATATGCGTATTATGTATTTCAGTTATTTTATGTGTTCTGTTACCCTCTCTTATCCTCCTCACACTCCCCACTGAGCACCTTCTACCCAATAAATCCCCTTAGTGTTTATATGTCATTTGTTTGCTTGCTTTGTCTTGATGTGCCCCTCTGAATTTAGTTTGGATTGTTTGCATAAGCATGGTGGGTGCTATTTCCTGGATCATGGGCATTGTAACAGTGGATACACCACTTAAGAAAACAGCACCCCCTTCTTCCAGCAACTGCTTACTATCAATAGGAATCTGAGATTTTCTTATGCTTGCACTGATTCTGTAAATCTGTTCTTTGGTAAACTGCCATCTCTAAAATATTGCAACTTATATGCATTCAATTAACACAGTAAGTGCTTTTGTATATTTAAATATTCTGGTTTTCTAAGAGTAGGTATTAGTTTAGAACTTATAGGCATTATAAATCTATTGTCAAATTTATTCTTGTATACTGTATATGTTTTTATATTATTATAACCAAGATCATGATATTTTCCCCCTTTTGCTGGTATGAGACATAAAATCGGTCTTGAAGCATACCAGTCCTGAATCTATGAGATTAAATAGATTTATTTACTTATACAATTATTTGTTAATTCTAGCAGATTTTCTACAGGTTTAAAGAGACTGATCAAGAGGCAGATGTGTGTGGGCTTAATTTCTTCATTCATCAATGTTTATCCCTTTTACTTCTTATCTTTTTTCTATACTGACTGGGATCCCTAACACAAGTGTTACAGAAGGCAATAAGGATTTTATGACTTCAGTGGGCATTTTGCAGCAGATTTTTCTTATTTCTCTACTGTTTCTACATTTCTGGAAATTTTTGTCTTAAGTAGGTACCGAACACTATGTTGTCAAATGCTCTTTTTTTTGCCTAACAAGATTAAACATGATGCCCACCGTTTGTTCTTGTTCATGTAATGCATTCTGTTGCTTGACTTTTACATTTTTGGAATAAATCACCATTAGGTAGGTTATAATTTTGAGATTTCTTTGCATTCAGTTGAATTCCTATTTGGGATTTTTACATATTTACTGATGGGGGAGATTGGTCTATTCTGTACATTAGCTGCCTTTAGATGCACAAACCGAGGGCACCTCTGATGTATGGCAACTTGTGTGACCCATGTGTCAAGAAGCGTTTTGGAACTACCAGGCTCCTGATATGCAAAGAAGGGAAGCTTCTGAAATGCATACAACCCAGACTCTGGTAGTATACCCTCACAACATCCAATACGTGGCGCATATACATAACTCACTAGCGTGGGGGCCTGTCTTAGTCATATCATGGTTCTATTGTTGTAGAGAGGCACCATGACCATGGCAACTCTTACAAAGGAAAGTATTTAATTGGGCCTGGCTTACAGTTTCAGAGTTTAGTCTGTTATCTTCATAGAAGACCACTGGCACTATCTTGGGCTTTTAAAACTTCAAAGCCCACAGTTCCTCTAACAAGGCCACATCTACTCCAACGAGGCCACACCTCCTAATAGTACCACTCCTTGGTGACCAAGCATTCAAATCTATGAGCCTGTTGGGGATATTCCTGTTCAAACCACCTAATTCCACTCCTTGCCCACCCCCCATAGACTTGTAGCCATAATGCAAAACTGCATTCGAGCCAATATCCAAAGTCCCCATAGTCTATAACAGTCTGAACAGTATTTTAAAATCCAAAGTTCAAAGTCTCTTCTGAGACTCAAGACAATCTCAAGTTTAACTGTAACCCCTTGTAAAATCAAAATCAAAATGCAGATCACATACTTCCAACATACAGTGGCACAGAATAACATCACCATTCCAAAAGGGAGGAAAAGAAACATAGTGAGGAAATGCTGGACCAAAGCAAGACCGAAAACCAGCAGGGCAAATTCCAAACTCTACTTCTTCATATCTGATGTCAAAGCTCTCTTCAGATCTCCAACTCCTTTCAGCTTTGTTGACTGAAGAACACTTCTTTTTCTTGGGCTGGTTCCATTCCCTATTAGCAGCTCTCCTTGGCAGCAGATATTCCATGACTCTGGCATCTCCAACATCTTGGGATCTCCAGGGAAATCCAAGCTTCACCTTCACAGCTCCACACAGAGGTCTCTCTGGGCCTCCATTTGGGACACCCCTGACACACACCTGGCCTCAGCAGCTTTCCTTAGTCTCAGAGGAAAATTCCACAACCCCTTTCTCTTGTATCCTTGACTCTAAAGTCATAATCACCAGGCCAAAGCTACTAAATTCTGCTGTGTGGTAGGGCTAGAACATGGCCCCCCTCATTCAGTTGCATCCTCACCAGCTGTTTTGGGTGGTTTCCTTCACTGCCTAAGCTTGGCTGTCCTGGAACTCACTCTGTAGACCAGGCTGACCTCGAAGAGATCTGCCTAACTCCACTTCTTCTTGAGTGCTGAGTCTAAAGGCATGTGCCACCAGGTCTCTAGGCCACTTATTAATATTCTTTTCCTCTAAAACCTCTTGAGCTGGGCCATCATAATGTGCATTGCTCTCAGCACCACTGTCTTCCCTGTTCTTACTGAGACGGCCCATTAAGCCTCACTTGAAACATTCAACTGCTTTCCTAACCCAAAGTCCCAAAGTCCATATTCCGCCAACAAACAGCATGGTCAGGCCTGTCATAGCAATACCCTACTCCTGATACCAACTTCTGTCTTAGTCAGTATTCTATTGCTTTGAAGAGACATTATGACCATGGCAATTCTTACAAAGGAAACTATTTAATTGTTGCTGGCTCACAGTTTCAGAAGGTTAGTCTATCATTCTCGGGAAGCATGGGAGCACATAGGTATACATGGTGCTTGAGAGGTTAGAGTTCTACATCTGGGTCACAGGTAGCAGGGAGAGAGACTACTGACACATTTTCTCCAACAAGGCCATACCTACTTCAACAAGGCCACACCTCCTAATAGTGCTACTGTCTGGTGACCAAGCATTTAAGTATATGAGCCTTGGGGGCCATTCCTATTCAACCTACCACATGGCCACAGAGAGGAAATAATGTAGATTCCTATTATAAATCCTACATTGGTTTGGTGAATTCCATTATCAGAGGACATAGAAGCTTCTCAAAAGAATGCTAAACGTTTTTACATTTTATTTTATTTTTTGAAAGATTTATTTTTGTTTATTCAGTGTGTATGAGACAGACAGACACACACACACACAGACACACAAACACACACACACACATGAAATGGCTGTGAAAGTCAGAGGATAATTCCTCCAGGGTCTTTTCTCTCCTTCCATCTTGGTTGAGGCAGAGTCTCTAACTTCTTTCAGGCTGATTCTCCTGCCTCAGCCTCCCATCTTACCAGAGGAGTTCTGAGGCTAGGATTAAAGCAATGAACCACCATATCTGGCTGTTTTTCATGAGTTCAATGGGTTCTGGGGATCCAATGGCTTTAGGTGCTCAGGGTTGGGTGGCTAGGTCCTTATACCTGCTGAGCTATCTTGCCTTTCACCATGTTTAAAAAATATTCTTATAGAAGCTGGAAGGTGGCTTCTTAATGGTGTTTATTGCTCTTGTAGAGGATCTAGGTTCAGTTCCCAGCAGCCACATGGCAACTCACAGCTGCCTGTAACTCCAGTTCTAGGGATCCGGCCCTCTCTTTGGGCCTCCGTGGACACAGGCATGCATACTTGTATTCATAAAATAAAAAAAATCTTTAAAAATATTTTATGCCTTAATACTCTTTAACTTATGTACTTTTTCTTTATTTTTTGATACTTTGCTCCTTTCCTTGACCTCACAATCTTTTATTTTATATTTAATGCTATTTTTTCTTTTTCCCTTTTCCTAATTCTTTCTTGACTTTTTTATTTTTAATACTTTCACACATATAACTTTTAACCTATAACTTTTAAGTTAATATGTTAACTTATAACATGTATAGCTTTTATAGAATACATTATTTTTTTCTACTTCTCTGTATTTATTGGTTCATAGTGGCTATAATAAATAAATTAAAATCTTTGTGTGAGTGACATATATGTGTACTGTATGCTTATATATGTCAGGTACGTGTGGAGGACAGAGAAGATATCAAATGTTTTGCTCTATTATTCTCTACCTTATTCTTTTGGGATAAGATATCCCACTGAACCTGGAATTAAACTGGCCACCAGTGAGCCCCAGGAATCCTTCTGTCTCAGTCTCTCACAGCACTGGGGTGGCAGGCCCAGCTTTTAACATGGGTATTGGAATCCAAACTCAGGCTCTCATTCTTGAGCTATAGGTGCTTTTACCAACTTATCCATCTCTTTGGTTCTCTAACTAGATCTTTTTAATAATTGTTTTTAGTTTTCAAATTATAATTGCATCGCCCCCCCCCCCCTTTCAGCTCCCCAACTTCTTCCATGGACCACCCTTGCTCTCTCTGAAATTTATGGCCTCTTTATTTTTTAGTTGTTGTGTTACACACACACACACACACACACACACACACACACACCCGTAAACATATAAGTATAACCTGCTCAATCCATACAATGTTACTTGTGCGTATGTATGCAGTCTCAGGGATGATCACTTGGTGTTGGTTTTATTGACTTTTGACTCTGAGTTTGTTTTGGTGCTGTTAATGGTTGTTTCTTTTCTCCCCTTTGAGTGGTACTAAGGATTGAGGCCTCCAAAGAAGAATATTCGTTATGCAGAGCCCCCGAAGAGAAGCCTAACCAAATAGATACATAGAAACTCAAGAAATATAAAAAGAGAAGGTAACAAGGCTACTCTGGTAGTTCATAACTCTTTAAAAATTGAACCTAAATACAGAGAAATGAAAAACTGACAAAGAATTCAAAGGTCTGATTTAAAATGATCAGCCAACTCAAAAGATTTATATAATCAGGTGAATAAAGAGGTCAATTCAGAACTTTTAAAAGAGTTTCAGCAACCAGGAAGAGAAACACAATACTCTAAATGACAAAGATAAGGAAAGATTTATGGAGAATATTTATGTGCCTGTATTATGACAAAAGCTATTTTAAAAAGCAGAAACAGAAGGCTGGAGAGATTGCTCAGTGGTTAAAAGCACTGCTGCTCTTGGAGAGGACCGGAGTTCAATTTCTAGCACCCACATGATGGCTAACAATTTGTAATGCCAGTTGCAAGGTGCCCTCTTCTGGCCTTCTCCAGTACTAGGGGCACATGCAGTGCATATCCGTATATGCAGGCATAACATTCATGTACATGAGCTCAAAATAAATCTTAAAAAACATAAACAGGCAACACATGGAGTATAGTTTGTGTATCTCTGCTTAAAGGATACATGGAAAGTATTTTTTTCATTTAAAATTTTCCTTGGTAGACTAAAATAAAAAAACGCACATACAATGAATGAGAATTCTTACACACCATTGCTTGAAAAGGAAAGCAAATTTCTGATTTCTTAAAAACAATATCTGGTATAAAATATAAAAAAGAATTTTTTAAACAAATTTTTGGACAAAATTTTTTAACTTATTTGAACAAATATCTTCAGGTGTAATGCTTATTATCATTTGTACTTGGTGTTTTCTGTTTGCTCGATTTGTATCTTATCGCTGTGTATGTGCACGTGAGTATGGGGTACAGGGCACATATGTGCATGTGCAAATGGAGGCCAGAGGTTGAAGTCAATTGTCTCTTCTATTGCTCCCACCATAGTTTTTAGAGACAGAGTCTCTCGTAGAACCTGGAGCATAACATTATCTAGACTGGCTGGCCAGCAAGCCACAGGGGTCTTCTCGTCTGTCTCCCAACAGTGGGAAACAGGCATGTTTCCCATGCTCAGGTTTCACATGGGTACTGGGGATCAAACTCAGGTCTTAATGCTTGTGTGGAAAGCCTACCCACCAAGCCATCTCTCAGTGCCTCTCTCATATCTCTTGACAGCTATCTCCTTGTTGATTATAAGTTGGAAATTAATTTCTTCCAAGAGAGGATATGATTATTCTGCTTGTATGAGATCCAATAAATTTGGGATGAAATAGTAGAAGGAAAAACTCTTATCTTCGAATTTGTACATTCTTTATTAATAGTGTCAGTCTTGGACTGGGGCAGTGGCTCACGTGGTGAAGCTACTTGCTGCTGGAGAGCAACAGGGAAAGCTTATCTGACTGTTAAAGATGAAACTAAATCCTACTCCAGCTTCTTGATGAAATATCCTTCGTTATCCATATTTGAACGGTGTGCAGTTTGCTTTGTGGTGTGTTAATGTATCGAATGGCATACTTTTCTAAAGCAGCAGTTTTTCTCTTACCTTGAAGAATGTGCTTGCAGAGTCAGCTTTCTTATTCCATTCCTCCTAATAAAAAATAGAGGAAAACATTCAGAAATTTTCTTCTACTCAGGTCAGCAATAGGGGTAGAGGTTGCATGGCTTTTTTCATCTTAGGAACCTTCCCATTTAATTTACCTGCTGAAAAAGACTGCAATTGTTCTATTATTTTTATTTTATATGCATAGATATTTTGCCTGCATGTATGTATGCGTACTACATGCATGTCTGGTGTCTAAAAGGCACTTGCCACATGAGCCTGGTGACATGGCTTCCATCTCCAGAGCTCATGTAAAGGTGGAAGAAGAGAACTCACTACACAAAGTTGTCCTCTGACCTCCACATATGCTGTGGCTTAGATACTACCCCACACGCAGGCATGCATGTGTGTGCACATGTACACACACGAATAGTTCGATGGTTGTCATCACTTTTCTTATGTAAATAAAACAAGCATGTGAAACACAAGCTTTCAAAGGTTTTTTTTTTCTGAGTCAGGGTTTCTCTGTTGTAACTCTGGCAGTCCTGGAACTCACTCCGTAGACCAGGCTAGCCTCAAACGCACCGTGATCCACCTGCCTCTGCCTCCCAAGTGCTGGAGTTAAAGGCATGTACCATCCCCACCACCTGGCAGTCAAATACTTTTAAAATCTGATTTTTCTTTACTTTCTCTTTGTTTGTTTATTCAAGCACTGTATCTAATGCCTATCTAACTTAATTAGTCTTTAGATACAAATGACTAGCTATGTCAATGTTAACTTCCCAGATTTTCTTTTTTCTCTCCTTTGTTACATAACAGTTTTCTCCCCTGAATTCCAGTTGTTATTATAAATAATAAATATACATATGTATAATGTATACATATATAATATATATATAATATAAATAAATAATATAAATAATAATAGTTGAACTGGAATCCATTTAAGATGGTCTCAATCAGGGTTATTTACTTGAATCAAAAAGACTGAATATTATTTGAGTGACTGTTTTATAAATTCCTCAAGAAGACATAATAGCATATAATCAGTACTAGTCCAGTTGTATAGAAAGTTAGTTAATATTCAGAGGATTCCTTGAAATAATGTTCATAAAATATGCTCTTAGACCTAGATCATTTCAGAGGTCTGAAATGTATATTTATTTTGTTAGCAAATGCAAGGCAATATTCCCACTCTTTAAACTTGCTGTTCTTGCAGAAGATCTGGGGTTCAGTTCCTAGTACCCACAGGATCACTCGCAACCATCCGTAACTCCAGTTCTAGGCCATTTGATTCTGTTTCTGGCCCTCTTTGAACACTGGGAGTGCATGTGTTGAACAAACATATGTGTAGGCCCACATCCATACACATATAAAAGTAAATCTTTAAGAATTTCCCAATCTTTAAAAACCTTAGATTTTTAAAAAGGAATTTTAATGGTGTGTTTCTGTGGGGGTCAGAGTATGTGCACATATGAGTGCAGTGCCTGTGGAATCCAGAGGAGGGCTTTGGATCCCCGGAGCTGGGGATTACAAATGATTGTGAACTGCTTGTCACAGGTCCTGGGAATTGAACTTAGGTCCTCTGCAAGAGCAGTAAGTGCTTTTAACCCCAAAGCCATCTCTCTAGCCTAGACCTCCACCCCGGACAAATTCTTGTTCTTACAAATATGTGCTAGGGTTTTCCATAAGCTGTATAATATGTAATATTCAGATACTTTGAATATAGAAACTACTAGAGAATTTAATGTCATCTATTAAGTATAGCGTTAAAGATGTTTTCAAACATGTAAACAATGCTATTTGGAAATTTTTGTTTTATAGAACATTTTTAAAATACAACTAACATGATAAATTTGGGTAAATTGATAACATCCTTTGCATGGTTAAAATATTTTAGCTAATCACAATTGAGTTAAGTAACATCAGTCCTTCAGTAACTCTAAGTGTACAAAATACATGTCTTATTGCTATCTTCTCAGTCCACAAATCACTACTGAAGAACTGAAGCACATCACAATCGGTAACTAACCATTTCACATCTCTCAGTCTATGTAGTCTGATCATTTTGTCTCTGTTGTTCAGTTTATTCCCAGGAAGCAAAGTCTTCCTATTACCTGCTGATAACCCACATCAAGTTTCATGAAAATAAGTAAGTATATAAGTGAGTTGACCAGTTTCTAAGATTAAAAAGTACAACAATCAAGTAAGTGGTAATGACCAAAGTGAATTTCAAATCAAATATAAATTGAATTATAGAAGAAATAAACTTTCATGAGAAGGCTGATATTGCTGCTGCTTGAGTCAGATGTGGTGATGCATGCCTGTAATCCTAGAACTCAGGAGGCATGAGAGGATGGATTATGAGTTCAAGACTAGCCTGGGGTACATAATGAGTTCAAAGATAGCCTGGGGCCTCAGGTATATAATGAAACCATACCTCAAAAAAGAAAGAACTTCCTGGGTGGTGGTAGTGACTCATGCCTTTAATCCCAACACTTGGGAAGCAGAGGCAGGCAGATCTCTGTGAGTTGGAGACCAGCCTACTCTACAGAGTTCCAGGACAGCCAGAGTTACAACAGAGAAACCCTGTCTCAAAAAAAAAAAAAAACAACAACAACAAAAAAACAACAACAAAAAAAAAAAAACCCCACAAGAAACAAACAACAAAAAGACCCAGAAAAACAAGACAAAAACAAAAAACAAGAAAAAGAAAGAAAGAACTTACACTGCATAGTTTTGTGGGATATCTGTCTTTAAACTGTTCTATGTTTATTAATTGGGCTACTAAACCATAGGTTTCTATATGGATTTTTCATAACCACGTTGTTTTTATTGACTGCCTACTGCAGAACTTGCTTCTCTCCCATTTCGCCATCATTCTTCCTATTTAACCATTTCCTTCTCCAGTATTTCCCCTCTCCACTCTCATGTTACTTATGTGCTAATGTCCCCTATCTCTTGAGGCAATCCTCTCCAGTGTCTGCTTTCTAGTTTCTTGGCTTCTGAAAGTACTCTTAAGTTAAATACACAAACTGAAGAGTCATAAAAGTCTGGCCTGCATGTGAGAGAGGACATGCAGCATATGTCTTTTGGGTTTGGGTATCCTCATTTGGTACAAGTTTTTCCAGTTGCATCTATTTACCTTCGAATTTCATAGTTTCATTTTTCTTTATAGCTGAATAAAGTAAAATGCTAATCCTAGAAGTAACAGGTCACTAAACAAACCTCCCCAGTGTCAGGTGTGAGAGACCAAGCCTTTACCATCCACTTATTTTCCACCAGAACTAGTTGATAAGACCTTATTGCTGAAGATATTACGTACTTTGGATGCAAGATTTAGAGAACTCAAGCTGGCGCTTAGCTGGATGCTACCTTCTGCTTAGTTTTCATAGTACTGGAAGGTGGTATGCAGGCTGCTAGGGAAGAAGGGCTTCAATTGACATGCCTACCTGTGAACTCTAGGAACTGTAATACCCACCTGTCAGGCAAGAGGTGCCCATTAGGGTAATGATGGCTCAGCTGTTACAGGATAACCAACCTTTCCCTGATTAGAGTTGAGGCCTGTTCCATGAGAGACAACCCATGTATACTATTAGAAACACAGCCAAAAACCTACTACTGTTTCTTGGTTTGACAACATCAAACTACCTTCTAAATAGTAACTCAAGGCCTTAGAGAAGCATCTCTGCAGGAAATAAAGGTAAATACAGAGATGATGGCTGTGTAAGATGCTAAGAGTGAAGGGTGTCTGAGGGTTCAGCCCTAAACAACGTTTATACAGTGGCTTTTAAGTCTCTGGGAACATTGCAAAAGAGGGGTCCAAAAGAATACAAGAGCAGGAAGGCAGGGAGAAGGGTGATGAAATGTCATTGTCAAAGTATGCAATGGCCATGGCAATCCTAAAGTCACATCAGTTACACCTACTGATGTTGGCCATATACAACTAACAGATTCCAGGAGAGGAAGCTCTGTGTGCAATTGTGTGCCCACGATCTCTATCAGCTAGTTCTACACCATAAATCTGAAAAAAGATTTGTAAGGAATAAGGGGCTGGCAAAGGTGGTAAGGAAATAAGAGAGAGTGGGGTGGGTAGTAACCAGGATGCATTACATACATGTCTGAAGTTATCAAACAGATTTTATTAATAAAGAAAAAGATAAATTGCTGCATCCATGAGGATCAAGATAAACACCTTGAGGAACTTAGGAGAGGTGCATGTGTTAATGCCCTTGAGAAAGTGGGTATAATAGAAAAGATGAAGATGTCCCAAAGGAAGTGACCCTAACAAGACACTTCATATTAAAGGACCTATACCAGATGCTCCATGGCACTGAAGTAAGGGATTCAGGGTGGGGAGCTGTCACCAGTTGAAACAGTTTCAAGGCTGCCAAGATAACTGGCTTCATCTAGTTTGACACTGGTGTTTGTGGCGAGTGTAGGTCCTAACTTGGGAAGAACCGGTGTAATCATCGTGGGATCTAGCTATTTTGATAGGTGCTCATGAAAGAGCCCAACAACAGCTCTGTCACCTCACTTTCCAATCATTTTGTAATTGGCAAACACAGCAAACCATATATTTTCTCTGTCCATGGAAAGGGAATCCACTCCATCATTTCTGAAGGGAGAAGAGACTAGCAGCCAGTGAATGAAATGGTCTCTGAGTAACATGTGGGAGAGATGATTCTACTCTCTACACTGTCTCAATAGCATATGCTTAGAAGTGTTTGTAGAATAACACTTGAGACAGAGCTTGGTTGGCTAAAAATGCAGAGTTGACTGAGATTCAAAAAGGAATAGAACAGTTTGCCATGGTTGTGCAAGGAGAACACCAAGACAACCATCACTCATTCTACTCTTGATACTTTTTTTTGTAAGAAAGTAAAGAATTTTAATTCTCAATATACCTAGTATTTTAAATTATAGTATTCTATACTGAGTAAAATACTAATTTACTTTTTCAGTTTTCTATATTAGAATTGGCTAATTAGAGAGTTTTTAATAGCTTGACAAAATTTTATAAAGATCACAGAAAATGTAATTCTTTCCACTAAGATGATTTTTGTATGGTTTATACTTTGTCTTGGCTAGGGTTATGAGAAAACAGCATGACCAGAGCAACTTGGGGAGTAAAGAGGGTTTATTTTGGCTGACAGTTCCACATTACAGCCCATTACTAAAGTCAGGACAGGAACACAAACAGGGTAGGAACCTGGAAGCAGGAGTGACGGAGAGGTCATGGAGGGGTGCTGCATACTAGCTTGCTCTTCACAGCTTGCTCAGCCCGCTTTCTTCTAGCACCTAGGACCACAAGCCCCAGGGTGGCCTGCCTTCAGTGCACTGGACCCTCATATCAATCACTAACTAAGAAAATGCTCCACAGGGGAGTCTGTTGGGGGCATGTTCTAAACTGAGGCACTCTCTTCCAAAATGATTCTAGCATATATCAAGTTGACATAAAACTAGCCTGCACATACTTACTATCGTTCTTACAGCTTTATATGGGAATTACTTTTGTTTAAAATGTTGCTAATTAATTTTTTAAATACAGAAATTAAGCAGCATTTTCTATTTAATTATTTTATTTGTTGGGATTATAATATAATTACATCATTTCCGACTTCCCTATCTTTCCTCCAACCCCCCATCCCCCCCACGTACCACTCCTTAACCTTTTATAGATTCATGGCCATTGCAAGTTGAAGGTACTGTAAGTTAAAAATACATTTATATTAGTTACTTTTCTGTTGATACTTTAAAACACCATGACGGAGGTAAAAGAGTTGATAAAAAGAAAGAACAAGTTTATAAAAGGAAGAGTCTATTTGGGCTTATGGTTCCCTAGGGGTAAATCCATGATGGCAGAGTGGAGGCATAGCAGGAAAGCTGGAAGCTAAGGAACTTCAAGCAGGAAGCTGAGAGAGCTAACTTCAAATGGTGTACATTTTTGAATTCTTGGCGATCACCTCTAGCAACATACTTCCTTCAACAAGGCATACTTCCTAAGTCTTTTCAAACAGCTCCACCAACTGGACACCAGTTATTCACATGCCTGAGACTCCAAGGGATATTTCATTCACACCACCACATATACCTAAATAATAGAACACTATGGCCTAACCATAGTTTCTTCAAAACTGCTCAGAACATTTCTGTTCATCTGCAGTTAGACAAAATCATCTAACTTTATAATGCTTTATAATGAAGTTTTAAATGAAATGGCTTAGTGAATAAAGACACTGATTCGAGTTCGATTCCCAGAACCCGCATAGTAGAAGGAGAAAACTGACTTGTTCATGTCGTCCTTTGACCTCCACATGCATACTGTGGCACATACATAAACATATGTATACACAGACAACACAAACAAATTAATAAGTAAATAAGTAATTTGTAATGAAAAATTGAATATTTAATGTAATTTATTGAATACTGAAAGTTTATAATTTATATTATTTGTATAATATTTGTAGAATATTTTGTAGAATAATTTGTAGAATATTTGTATAAATATACTTTACCATTGTCATAGAGTAAAAAATTTATAAGGCTAATGTTTGTAATTTACATATTTTTATAGTATTAAGAAATACTAAAGTGTAATTGTATCATATTTTGTTTCTTATTTTAACACCTGTAATATAAAGACAGAAAACTATCCCATAGTCTTATTTTAAGCAAAAGGTAGTGTCTTAGACCTTTCAACATGCACTGACAAACTACCTTCATACTGAGTAATTTGTAGATAGCAGATTGATTGCTTCCAGCTTTGGAGACACCACCATAAAGGTGTGCTGGAGAGCCGGTCCTCATGCTTGATGCCTGTTATATTGTTTCATGACAGAAGAGGCGGTCAAGCTCCCTTGACCTCTTCTATAAGGATACTAATAGAAGAGCCCTTCTTACTTCTTGAAGGCCCATCCGGTTAATGCTAGTGCCCCGAGTCTCACCAGCAATGTAGAGTCTTGGAGGACACCAGCATTCAGACGTCAGCATTAACCATGTACACGGACGCCTGTTCTCTGTAAAGTTTTCAACTTACAGAGCACATTCGAATAAACAGGATTTTCAGGATTCTTTCCCAAATACCTTCTCACTTTTTTTTCATAGCTAAGTGAATGAATTTACTCTCTCTAAAACCAACAATCATCTTTTTTTCCCCATAGATTTTCTGTGAAGACCCTGATTGATCGGTCTTGCTTTGAAACAATTGATGATTCTTCTCCTGAATTTAATAATTTTGCAGCTGTTTTGGAACAAATTCTAAGTCACCGACTAAAAGGTAACAGCATTAATGTATTATTTATTCTTCCTAACAAATTCCTTGTAAGACGATAAATCTTTAGACATCTTATAGTCTGGTCTGGCTTAGGTAGAAATCATGCTACACTTAAAAAAAAACATAAATCTGACTTCATAATATCTGATTTTTTGGTCTATGTCCTTCAGAAAGAATCTGTATTCTCGTATTTATAGTTACTTCTAGAATGCATTACTAATGTTGAGTGTGGATGTGATGGCACATACCTTTAATCTCAGCCCTTGAGAGAGATGTAGATTGATTTCTGTGAGTTTGAAGACAGCCTATGTAGAGAGTTCCAGGCCGCACAGGCCAAGTGACCCTGTCTCAAAATGAAGCAGAAGTCTGGGGCTGGAGAGTTTGCTCAGCAGTAAGAGCACTTGCTGCTTTCATAGAGAAACTAGATTTGATTCCCAGCACTCATATGGTGACTTACACACCCCATAACTCCACTTCCAGGTATTCCAGCAGGCGTGTATGTGGCGCAGATACATGCACATAGGCAAAACATGCATTTGCATAAAGTGAAATAACTCAATCTAAGAGAATTTTTAAAGTTGAGCATATCCATTGCCACATAGGAGAACAAGGTCACTTTCCTAAAGTATTTTACATTCAAAGCTTACATCCTAGTACATCCCAAGCTACTTACTGCTTTTAAACATTAAATTGATATAGTCGTTACCTATATATACTTCCTTAAATTAGATATAGTTCAAAAATTTGTCACTAAGTACCTTAAAATAAAAGTATGATTTTTGACTTTGTTTTTCTTAAATCAGTAAACAAATTTATATCATAAATACAAATCTTTTAAAACTTGAAAGGCAGCAGTGTAGTTACTGCTCAAGTAAATAACCTCCACCCACGAGTATTTAAGCAACCCTTCTTAAGTGCAAAACAAAGCAAAACCCCAAAACATGAAAGTAGGAGAAAGACTTGTGAAGAGGAAGGGATTCAGTGGAAAGGGGATAAAAGAGAATTATGGTGGGATATGATAAAAATATATAATGGATGGAATTGTAAAGTATAAGTCATTTTTAATTTAAAGAGTTTATGGGAAACATAGTCTCTGAATTCACATATTTTAATTTAAAAATTAGTATCTAAAGCCAGGCATGGTGATACATGCCTTTAACCCCAGTACTCAGAAGGCAGGGGCAGGTGGATCTCTAGGAATTTGAAGCCAGCCTGATCACATAGCGAGTTCTGGACCATCTGGGGCTACAGAGTGAGACCTTCTTTCAAAAACAAAGGTATCTAAAATATAATTAATGAAAACCAAGAATTATGTGATATAAATCTTAATAACAATAAATAACTTTATTACATTAATCCCATTACCTAGTATTCAAAAGAAAACTTGGTTATTAGATGGCTTTGCTTTAGTTTTTACTTTTAAAAAAATAGTCTTAACGCTATAGTTTTGTTTGCATTTTTTGCATTTTTTTGCATTTCTGTATTTCCTCAATTTTCTGCTGTGAAAATATTTTAATACAAAATATGTTTTTATGAAAGTGAAGAATATGGATGTATTTTGAAGCATTAAAAATGTTACTGGTATAATAATATTTTTAATTTAATACCAAACTACATGGAATAAACCATGCCATGATGTATCTTAATATTCACAAGCTCTTTATTTTATGAAAGTTCCCTTGATAACCATTTATAAGATGTTTATCTCACAAAATACATTAAAAATATTATCAGTAGGAAAATATAAGACCATGATGAGATTCCTGTGTTGAGTAATTGGGCAGAATCACTAGTATAAATGGACTCCTTTTATACAACTGATAGATATCTTCTGAGTTGTACCTCAACAAACTACAGATCATGAATGTTCAGAACCAATTCCAGATAGTCAAATCTGTTACTGTTATTTCTGAGAAATACTGGAGTGAAACTATAAAATCTAGTTAATTATCAGTATAAATTGTAGTGGTCTAAATAAGGGAGCTAAGATAAAGTTGAGGAAGGAGCTCAGGGGTGGGGTGCTTTCTGAGCAGGTTCAGGGTCCCTAGGTTGAATCTCCAGTGTCACGAAACAAGGACAGAAATCCCATGGACATAATAAGGTATTTCAGGCTTAAGTTGCATGAGATCAATAATTCAAAGCATGCGTTTAAGAGAGTTACTATAAATCAACTGTTGTGGTTGCAGCGATTATTAATAGATACAGATCATGAAATTATTTTTTGAGAAGAAATATTCTAAAGCTCAAGTGCCTGGAAATGTTTGTGTTTTCCTATTTTTCATAATGTAATAGAGTAAATTTAATTATTTTACATTTAGATAGGTTATATATTTTATTGTACAATGTATAAATATTTACTGAAAATTTAGTTTTTTTTAATTAAAACTCCTATTTTTATATAAGTATAAATTCAAAGCATCTAATTTTATGAGATTATAAGATTTACTTTTATAAAGATACTACTTGTTTTTTAAATAAAGAACATTTTGGCTTATATGTTAAAATATTTCCAGAGAAAGATAATTATCTCCCTTATACATAGTATAAGCTTTGCTGCCACAGGTAAAGTAAAGAAATGACAAAATTATCTACTTTGAAAAAATATTTTTCTTTATTTTATTTTATTTTTTAATTGTTTTTCAAGACAGGATTTCTTTGTGTATCCTTGACTGTCTTGGAACTCACTCTGTAGACCAGGCTGGCCTTGAACTCACAGAGATCCACCTGCCTCCGTCCCAAGTGCTAGGGTTACAGGTGTGCACCACCACCATCTGACTGAAATTATCTTCTTTTAATTCATTTTAAAAGACTCACACTTGGAGAAAGGGGGGCTTTTAAAATCTGCGGTGAATCTTACTTGCACTAATCCCTTGATCAGATGATGGTCCTACATTTTCTAGAATATAAGTTGGGAAGAAGTCATCACAGAATATTAAAATATTAAGACTTGATCTCCCTTTCTTCAGTTCAGTACCATTTACACTTTAGTTGTTTTAAAGTATAAGTTGAGTACAACAGCTCAACTGACGAAAGAGGACTGTGAGTTGAGGGCAGCCTGAGCTCTACAGTGAGACAGGTCTTCACCGGACTTCGCTTCTTCTAATAAGGCTGCACACCTAAGTGTCTTCCCTGAGGCCAAGCTTTAGCCTTCTCAGCACTAATCACACCCTTGCTGCACATTTCCATAGCACTGCTTCAGCCAGGGCAAGGGGTCAGGCCGGGCAGGAGGAGGCTGTTCTAGGCTGAGGAAAAACCACACGCAGCAGTCTTTCTTCTTTTTTCCTCTCCTTTTCTTTCCTCTCCTTTCCCTTTAATAAATATAATTTTAAAAATTAAAAAAGAAAATTCTTATGGATGCCAAGCCAACGTACCTCACTGTACTTGATGTTTTTTGCTGAATTTTCAAATGTGAGCTTAATAAGTATTACAAGATGACTCTTATAAAATGCTTTCTCTCGGGTTCGCTTCTCCTCACTCCCAGGTAGACAGCCGTCTTTAGACCTTTCAGTCTTCTGGAACTACTGCAGTGTTGTTATTCTTCTTGTCACTGTTCCTCCTAGGATCTAGCGCTTGGGACTGTGTGAAGTGATTCATAGTCTGAATCCTGTATTATTCACAACTTAAGATTCTACTAATGTTTTAAATTTCCCACACCACATATTTGGTTCGTATTCAAATTCAAACCGAAGTACAATCCCAAGGCCTTCTTAAATACTACTTCTTTTATGCTTTATGTCTCTGAATTAATTTGAATGAGATGAGGTGTCTTAGGGATAAATGCAGTATCTTGGTTATTTTTCTATTGACTCTCTTTCTATTCTGTAAGACACTTTACCTAGAAGCAACTTACAAACGGGAGAGTTTATTTGGGTTTATGGCTCTGGAGGGATAGGTAAGGGTTCATCATGGCTGGTTCATGATGTCACAGCAGCAGGCAGGCACGACAGCAGGAGCAGGAAGCAGAAGGCTCACATCTTGAACCCCGTGCAGGGCAAAGAGAGAGAAAACTGGGAGTAGTGTGAGGCTTTAAGCTCTCAAAGCCTGTCCTAATTACATACTTCTTCCAGGAAGGACACATCTCCCAAACAAGGCCAGAAACTGGGGACCAGATATTCAAATGTAAGACCATAGGGCACATTTATTATTCACATCACCATATGCAGTTTTATTTACCTTGTCACCTACTTCAAAATAGACAAGATGGCTATGAAATTGCAAATATTGTCATGTGTTATTTAATAATGGAGTTGTGTTCTGAGAAATGCATTGTTGGGCAGTTCTGTCACTGTGTAAATCATAAAGTATAGTTCCACTAACTGAGAGGACTGCATCACTAGCCAGTGCAATCTATCAGACTTGCCTGTTATATGTGGTCCATGGTTGACTAAAACTTTGTTACATGGTACATTATTCTAAATGGAAAGCTATATATATCCCATGTTTATGGATTAGAGTATTAAATACTAATAAACTATTCATACCAGCCCAAACTCTACAGATTCTAGCAAGGTTTTTTACAATGTTTCTTCTTTTCTAGATGTAGAAAAACCCTAAAGTTCATACACTGCTACTTCACTGGTTCTTAGCCTTTCTAGTGCTGTGACCCTTTAATACAGTTCCTCATGTGGTGGTGACCCCCACATTATTTTTGTTGCTATTTCGTAACTATAATTTTGCTACTGTTTTAAATCATGATATAAAGCAGATGGTCTTAGGCAACCCCTGTGAATGGGTGACCTCCCAAAGGGGTCATGACCCATAGGTTGAGAACTTCTGCACTACTTAAATCCTTGAATATCTAAAGCTGTCTTGAGCAAAAGGAACAAAGCTGGAACCTCTCTAAACCAAAATATATTACAGCTTGGAATTTCAGTGCATGCCTGTAAGTCCAGCACTCAGGAGGCAAAGGCAGAATTGCCAGTTGTAGGCCAGACTGGTCTACATAGTGAAACCCTGGGCTTGGGGTTAGTGGGGATATCACAGACAAACCAATGAAAAAAACTGGTTTCATTTTTGACAGAAGTGTCAGTAATTGGAAAAGGATACGTGATTGGAAATACGTGATTGGAAAAGGATAATCGCTTCAGTAAATGGTATTGGCACAACTGAATGTCTGCATATAGAAGAAGGAAGTGTGTATTTCTTACATCCTATGCAAAAACAAACTGAAATGAGTTGAATATTCAGATGTAAGGCTTAAAACTATAAACCTACCAGAAGAAAACATAAGAGAAAGTCTTTATGACATTGACCTGGGCAATGATATTTTAGATATGAATCTAAAAGCAAAAATACACATGTGAGAGTATAGAAAACCAGAAAGCTTCTGTGTAGCAAAGAAAACAAACTGTAGGATGAAGAGATAGCTACAAAAAGAGAAGAAATATTTTCACATTTCACACAGTAAAGCAGCAAATACATAATACTAGTAGATGAGAAAGAAGAGAACAAATGATTATCCACCCAAATAGAGAAAGAAGGAACAACATTACAGAAGCTGGTAAAAAATCTGTCAATTACCTTAACGATGAATGGCTTCAATACACAAAGAGATGAAGCTTAATAACTTAATAACTAGCATCCACTCTCTTTGTGTCCAGATGCTCAGTGACAAATAACTACATACTGAGAGTCAAAGGATTGAAGTTAAACTGGCAAATTAATGGAAACCAAAAAACAAGCTGGTGTTGCTCTTCTGGTATTTGATAAAGTGACTTCAAATGAGAATTATTCAGAAGATAAAGAAGGCTACTACATACTAACAAAGGAATCAGTTCATCTAGAAGATAAAACAGTTGTAAATATATGTACACTGAATATCGATGATCTCAATTTCATAAACCTTAATGGATGTAGGACAGCTGATCCTAATGCATTTTTAATAGTGAGTGACTTGAATCCCTACATTAATCTTTAGAAAAGTCATCGAGGAGTGAAGAGATGCCTTAGTAGGTAAAGTGCCTACCATATAAGCATGAAGACTGGAGTTCAGATCCTTTGCATCCACATAAAAAATTCGACATGGGTACAGGTACAGGAGTGCTGGGTACAGGAGGTCAGGGGTCTGTGGATAGGTGGGTCCCTGGAGTTGACTGGCAATCTAGTCTTGCTCAAGTGGTGAACCTCCAGATTTAGTGGGAAACACTATTACACAAACACACACAAGTAAGAAGAGAATGACTGAGGAAGACACCCAGAGTCTGCCTCTGGCCCTCAGATGTGTGCATAAACACATGCATATGCACCCGAATATACATATACGCACACATGAACATGTGTATACTAATACAGAAACAAACGGAAGAAAAGGTAAGCCATCAAAACTGAAAATCACAAAGAAAATCTCAGTTAAACTACACCATGTGAAATGGACTTAACAAATACCCACAAAATATTCCATGTAACAGAATTAAATATTATTGTCAGCAGTGTACAGAACCATCTCTAAAATAGACTACAAGACTAGGTCTTGACAGGGGCTGGAGTGATGTTCTGGTGATTATGACCACATGTCATTATTCTTCTAGAAGCCCTGAGCTTGGCTCCCAGCACCTAGAACAGCAGCTGAATTCAACCAGGGTACCCTTTTCTGGCTCCAAGGGTACCCGTGTGTACACACACACACACACACTCACTCACAGAGAGAGAAGGGGAGGGAGGGAGGGAGAAGTGGGGAAGGGAGGAGGAGAGGAGGAGGAGGAGGAGGAGGAGGAGGGGGAGGGGGAGGAGGAGGAGGAGGAGACATACATATACATAAATAAAAATAAATCAAGACTGAACAAACACCAAAAAGTTGAAATAACTTTTATGTCTTACCAGATCATAGTTGAATAAAACTAAAAATAAATAGCAAGAGAAGTTACACAAAGCCTTAGGTAATGAATGATGTACTTTTGAATGGCCAATGAGATGTTGAAAACATCTGGGAGGAAATTTTTAAATTCCTAAAATAAAATGAAAATGAAATTCGAGCATACCAACACCTTTAGGGTACAGCTAAGGCAGTTCTTAGAGGAAAGTTTTTAGTACTATAGTGCTTTACTAGAAAATCACAGATTTCAGATAACCTAATGATTTACTTGAAGGTCTTCTAAAAATAAGAACAAGCCAGATGATAAAAAAACAGAAAAAAGAAAATATCACACCAATTTCTCTGATGAACATATACCAAAAATTCCCATTATAATTCACACATAACACATTGAAGAACTCATTACAATCACACAGTATGACCAAGTTAGTTTCATTCCAGGGATACAAGGATGATTCCGCATATAAAAAAAATCAATAAATGTGATATAACACTTAAGTGGACTTTAGGACAGAAATTATAGGATCACCTAGGTAGAAGCAGAGAATGTTTTCAACAAATTTCACCATCACCTGTTCATGGTAAAAGCCCCAAAGCAGTGGTTCTCAACTTTCCTATGCTGTGACCCTTTAATAGAGTTCCTCATGTTGTCTTTCACTTCAACCACAAAACTATTTTTGTTGCTACTTCATAACTGTAATTTTGCTACTGTTATGAATCATGATGGAAATGTCAGATATTCAGATCATCTTAGGTGACCACCCCTGTGAAAGGGTGGTTCAACCCCCAAATGTTTTGTGACCCACAGGTTGAGAAACACTGCCCTAAAACTAAGACCGTTCCTCAACATAATAAAAGACACATATGACAATATGTTATATTTACAATGTATATAACTGTACAAAAGAATGAAACTATAACACTTCCAGGAAAATGAATGGAACTGGAGAGCATCATGTTAAGTCAATTAAGCCAGGCTCAGACAAAAATGTTTTCTTTCAAAAATGGAGACTGTATTTCAATTTACATATGTACATACCTATGTATACATATATGTATGACATCAAGGTAAAGAGACTAGGAGAGGGCTGGAAGAAGTCTAAAGGGAAAAGAGGATATTGAAATAGATTTGACATGGATGCAGAAAGAGAGACTCTTTTAGGGATGGAAGGAGGCCAGCAAATAGGGGAGTGTAAGAGGATTAATAATAGCAAGGTATATTGATATATGTGTATAAAAAGACAGTGAATTCCACTGTGGGAATAGACACAATATGTGAGTATTTTGAACAATTTTGATCATATATTTCAAATATGGAAGAATTTTGCCAATTTCTAAGTTAAATGTTCACAATACTTACGAAGAAACAGATATCATGAATGATCCTGTATCTGTTATGGTAATTGAATTAATAATACATTAAAATCTACCAACAAAGAAAGCTCCATGACCAGTATTTTTTTTCTTTTTATCTGTAATTGTAGCAAACCCCCAGAGTGGGAGGAGGGATCTTGATAATTCTGTTTCATCCTTTCTAGACCATGGAGGAAAAAAAAACATATTCTTATTTTTTTAAAGTAGCATTAGACCATTGAAAAAGTAGATAAAGAGATGTGAAGAGAGGTAAGCAAGGTAAGGTAACCGAGGCTAAAGAGACGGTTTAGTTCTTAAGAGTGTGTACCGCTCTTACACAGTACTCAAGCTTAATTAACATTGGTGCTGCTACTCACATAAGACGGCTGACAACTGCTTGCAACTTCACAGTATCTGGCACCCTCTTTTGGACTCTGGGCATCTGCACTCACGTGCATATAAATACACGCACATAATTTAAGAATAATAAATCTTGAATATGCTTAGTGAAAAGGAAACTGCATACCCTAGTATTCTTCATAATCGTAGATACTAGAATCCTTAATAAAATATGAAGAAATCATAGCTAGAGTTCCAGGTCAGCTAGGGCTAACCACATTTTAAAAAGAGTTAAGATTCATAGCTAATACTATCTCTGTCAGTCAATTTGTCTATGTATCTACCTATGTATCTGTGTGTCTGTCTATTATCTATCTATCTATCATCTATCTAGTCTACCTATCTATCCTCTATCTATCTAGTCTACCTATCATCTATCTATCTATCATCTATCTATCTAGTCTACCTGTCATCTACTCACCTATTTAAGATGTCTGTCTCAAATAACGTAAAGTGAAAAAGCTTAAAACTCAAATAAAATTAACAGACTCATAGCGTCCAGTATAACAAAATTGCAACCTGTAAATGAAACAAGAAACAGTAAGATATACTCTACTTAAAAACAGTAGACGGCAACCGCAACCCCCAAGGAAACCTGAAAAGACAAAGAAAGTAAAGCAAGCATAGACCAGGGGAATGTGTGCAAGTGACATATTTGAAGACGCGTTTATATTCAGAGTATCCATAGACTTGGCATAAAATGTAGTGGTAAGAATACGTGCAATGAATACAAGAAAATTTAAATTTATGAAATGAAAATAAAAATTCAGTTAGATAAATTAGTGAACAAAACTGTGGGTTACAGTGTGAAAACGACCAAGTGACAAGCTCAGTTAAAAATACACAAAAGAGTCGAGCAGACAGTACACATACAGAAGCACACAGAAACACAAAGATATACAAGCAGCATGTACACAGGCGAAAAGATGCTGTCAAAATCATTATTAGAGAAATAAAATTGTTCTGAGGAGCTGGACTTAGGAACACATGCCTTCAGTTCCAGCATTCGAGAGGCAGAGGCTGGTGGATTTCTGTGAGTTTAAGGCCAGCCTGGTCTACATAATATATTCCAGAACAGCTAGGGCTATGTAGAAAGAACCTGTTTCAAACAATCAAACAAAAGTTTTGTTCTGAGGGTGTCTCAGAGGCGCAGGCTTTAAGCAGAAGTCTGCTTAGGAAAGCAAGCACTGCAAAGAGAAAATGAAAATGGCTGGGACACTGTGAGGTGGCAGCTCACTAAGTTTAGCATTGTGGATTTCAGTGAAATGCTTATGAATATTTTTAAAGTGAATGCATACCCATGGGGATGTGATAGACTGTATCTCCCTTGTAGAACATTTATTCTTTTGGTTCTCTAGAAGTGTACACAGGAGGGTGTTGAAACCACAATTTAAAGGATATTATAACCAATCTGACGTCTTTTAAAGCCACAGACTCTTCATGAAGGCACATGTGTGGGAAAATGCCCTGGCATCTCAGGATTTTGATATAGGCCCTAGGGGAACACCTATTCCACCCCCAAAGATGTTAACCACAGGGCAACATTCTGACTCTTAGAAAGCACAGCTACCAAAGAACTGCTGCTTTCTTGGTTACCTCATATTTAACTCCCTTTTGAGACTTTACAAGGTCTCAGGACTGATCTTACAACTGTCTGTTGATTAAGATGTTTTGTAATTTTGAAAACTGAAGTTTTACAGTGAAGACTGGGTGGGTTTAGAGTTTTGTGATAGACTCACAGGGTCCATTAATGGGAAACAGAATTTAAGTTGACTCTAAGATTCCCTCTCCCAGCTCTACATTTCTGTCCATCTTCTACCTAGCAAAACCACAGTAAGCTTCCTCTGTGCACTTAACCAAATTCTGAGAGATCTATGAAGAGAGGCTAGAACTCTCATGCATTATTGATGGTATAAAATACAATATAGCTCCTTTGAGAAAATTTGTGAATGTCTTATAAAGATAAATATACTTTCACTTTCCAGAAATCCTGGGCCTTCACTCAAGAGACATGAAAGCATATGTTTATGCAAAGTTTATTTAAAGCAGCTTTATTTCTACTTTCAAAAACCAGAAGCAACTAGTTATTTTCCACATGATAAATGACTAGCTATCATATACAATGAAAAAAAAACTCATAGAAAGAAACTATATTTCTACTTATGTATGAATATCAAATGAATTATGATAAACATGTGAAGAAACTTATGAAAATTTAGATACTGTATGATCCATTTACACGACATTTTGGAAAAGGATAAACTGTACTGTCCAAGACTAGATCAGTGGTTATTAGGAGTTACAGGTTGGCAGGTTGATTCCATAGCATCATCACGCTGGAGGTGTTTTGATGGAATTGGTATACTTTTCTGTTGTTGTTTATGGTATGTGTCTTTTGTGTTTCACAAAGTTGGTATAAATGTCTAGGAACAATGAATTTATTAAAAAAAATAAGTTTATAATTCTCTCATGGGGAGGGTCCTGTGCTTTCATCATTATACATGAAATTCAAACTCCTTGATTCCCAATTATTTTACAAGGCTGGGTAGTTTGTCACAGAGTGCAGTAGAGTAAGTCCAAGGACCATTCCTTTACTGTTACCTCTCCACATTTTTCTTGGCTAAGAGTTACTTGTTTGCTCTGTTTTGGAAATGAGTCATAACCTGATGTCTCTTTTCTGGAGCAGATGCCTTAACTTTGTTTCTTTGTTTGTACTTTCTGGTTTTTCTTTCCATTTTAAACTCCTCTGCCAATATTGTACATACATTCATGCACTATTCTTTGTATTCCATTTTTTTCTGGTATTTGGCAACTCATCCAGGCAGGGTTTAGATTACAAAGATTAATTGAACATGGTAGTTCTGGACACCTGGATTTAAAGGGTAGAAAGAAGGTAATTTAGCAGTGTTGTATACCTGAGTCATGTCATTGCAAAACTATTGTTAATCATGATGTAACTCATAGTAATGTCTGCTTGGTTTGGGGAAAGTTTCACACAGGAAGGAGGTATAACCATGGCTCAAAGGAAAATGCAGCTTAATATTTGAAATGCCATTTGTAACTTTGCTCATTAATGAGTTAGTAAGAAAGATAAAGAAACATTTTAAAATTTGGCAGTAAAGTGGTCAGAAACAGTCTTATAAAGTTCAACTGGATGATATGGTGGTTGAATTTATTAAAGGTTATAGAAAATGTTAAGTGGAAAAGGTTCCGCATCATTCTGAAGAGCTATAAAATAGTAGTAGCATATCATATATTAAAAAAAGAATCAAGATATGACATGTCATTTCTTCTGAATTAATCTGCTCATTGTCCTTATAAATATGGGACTTAATGACTCATATTCGGTTGAGGTTTTGCATTGATCCTGAATGTTTTCTCATTTGCTCTGTGTACAGCTAATCTTTTCTTTGTCCTTAAGTTACCACACTGTCCTTAGCTTCTTCATCTTCCTGGCTTTACCAGGTACATCCCACCATAGAACATCACTGCCTGGCTTTCTCTGTGTGTGGGCCACTTCTCCTGGTATGTGAATAGTCAACGCCACAATTTACTTGAAAACTACTCAGTGAGATCTACTCCATTCGCAATATTTAAAGGTACAAATCATCATAGCCGGGCATGGTGAGGCACACCTTCAATCCTAGCACTTGGGAGGCAAAGGCAGGTAGATCTTTGTGAGTTTGATGCCAGCCTGGTTTACAGAGTGAGTTCCAGGACATCCAGATTTACTACAAAGAAACCCTGTCTCAACACCTCCCCCCGCCCAAAGTATGAATCATTTCCCCATCATTTTCTCTGCATTATTTTTTTAAGTCTATCTAATACAATGTGTAATTTACTCATTATTATTTATTGCCCTTTTTCAGGGCTAAGAACTGTCTCTCTGTTGATGTATTCTCAATGTCTGTTACATTGAGGTGGTAGGCGTTCAGTGAAAGTTTGTTGGAAAACTGAACATTTAATGCGGAAGCAAAAATCTCCATTTCTTCCCTAATACCATTTGAATTCAGACACTTAAAAAGAGCTAGAACTCCTGCAATTTGACACTGCATAATTTCTGTAATCCCAACTGAACTGTTCTGGTACCTTAGCTTTGGCTTCCACCTCAAAGTGCTTCCTGACTTGGATGGTAAATAGTCACCTCCCTATGAGGCCATCTTTTGAAGTGAGTATAAACACACTTAGAAACAATAGGTAAAGATAAACCTGGCCATTTGGCTTCTGAGTTTTCTTTGTTCATTTCTGAAGGCTTTCCAACTTTTGATTCCTGGTTTTCACATAAAATGAGATTTGAATTGTTTCTGCAGTGACATGAACACTAGTCATCTAATAAGAGTCTGTAGATCAGGCCAAAGCCTGATAGCAGAGATAAGAAACTGCTCCGATTGCCAGGATCTGGTGTTTAGACAATGGACAAGGCCACTCTGAGAAATACCCTTTTAAGTTTTGTGCTTGGAAGTTTAAGAAAGTCTCAGCAGATTTTTAAGTAAAAAAAAAGACATGTTTCAATAATTTCTGAAGCATAAGGTTTTATTGTCTAAGATAAATTTGATTAAGTATCATAACTCTTACAGAAAATAAAATATTGTGTCTTAGTAAATTTAAAGTTTAGTTGTGTAACTGTAGATTCTAAAAATAGAAACACTTTGTTTCTAAGCCAACTGTAGAGAAAAAGGTTAAACGTGGAAAAGTAAGAATCACTAAACTTCTGTACTTTTCATATATTGTTTCCAATTTCCATCATATTCTTGTGCTTTCTCTATCCTTTGGTTTAGAGCCCTCGTCACTTCTTATTTTTCTGATGCCTTTTGAGTTGTATCTTCCCAGTGAAATTTTATTCTGTTATTGCCATATGGGCTGCCTAAATTCTTTTGCATTTCTGTTAAAAGCAGAAGAAAAAAATAAGAGGGAAAAAGGATAAAAGCTTGTCATGATTCTTAGTCTTTTTCTGTATATGTACCTTCATCTTTGGGGGTTCCCATCTCTTCCTTTTTGTTCTTCTTTCCACTCACAAAAGCGGTACAGCATCCAAGTATAAAGTTGTAGACAATGTGTGTATTTATCATCACGATTTATGACATAAAATGTACTGTTTTAACTAACACATCTTTCATTGGATTTCGGGATATTTGCAGTTATACAACAATCCCTGATACCTGCCTCCAGAACATTTTCATCAGCCTTAAAAAAGTAATTTCTACCTGTTAATTAAGTTGGCTTCTTGACTTTCTCCACCTCTGTCCGTCACCTGGCA
Source organism: Cricetomys ansorgei (assembly GCA_026225945.1). Classification (NCBI taxonomy): domain Eukaryota; kingdom Metazoa; phylum Chordata; class Mammalia; order Rodentia; family Nesomyidae; genus Cricetomys; species Cricetomys ansorgei. The sequence continues at coordinate 52,636,976 of JAMJFZ010000056.1, read as the reverse complement.
ACCATTAAACTACTCTCTATACAAATGCATTTATTTATTCTGGACATTTCATAAAATATGTGTCCTTTTGTGACTGGTTTTGTGTATACTTTGACTTAGCACAATGTTTTCAATCCATACAATTGTATATTAGTACTTCATTCTTTTTTATAATTAGATGATAGCCCATTATATGGAAATACTCCTTTTGTGTCCATTCGTTAGTTAGTGGACATTTGCATGTTTATATATTTTTGTTCTTATAAATAATGCTGTTAGAAGTATCCATGTACAAGTTCTTGTTTCTACATGTTTTCTATTCTTGTGAATATTATTTCCATTTTATTTTATTTTTGACAAGTATATAATATTTATTGTAGGAACTTTCAACAGTTGATTTCTTCTAAGAGTTCCCTTTCCATAGACATACTGTGTGTCAATGAAATTTATTTTTACATAGTACTTTAATTTCTATAAAGTTATCTCATGATAAGAGTAGCTAATAAATTGTTGGAATTGTGGTTATTGTAAACAAAGTGTTATTAAAATTTGAATTTTATATATGTTGTTAAATTGGCAACCAATATAAGATTGTTGTTTTCTGATTTCTCATTTCATTGTTATTGTTAATATTTAACTTTTTGTTTGATGGAGAATATGCATTTATATAGCATTGAAAACATGAAATGTTAAAGCAGAGCTCCTGCATGCTAAGCCCTTGATTTTGTTTGGATCGTGTGATTGCTGCAGTACTAAGCTACTGTACTTTCTGTGGACTTTGGGAGATAAGAAGCAAGAACCGTATCTCAAGCATTTGTATTTGTTAAGACTTAGAGATGAATGGTTATCATGTTTTACCACTAGATCAGGAGTCATTTTAATCTGTGAATTTGAAATTTACTTATTTACCAAGAAGTTTATTTCAATGGTTTTAAGATTAAAACCCTGGATAATTTTTCAAGTTTATTTTATAGGACTACCACTTTTAAAACCCTATCAAATCACAAAATTCAAAGTTTAGATGTATTCTATCACCTAATCCAATTTAGGGAACTTTATCATTGATTGATGGTCTCTACTAGTACTTCATGTAATTGCAGTTTTATAACTATTATCAAGTCATATTCGATTTTCCAAATAGTTCTTTCCTGGCACTCCTGTCAACCTTTCTTTCCATGACATCTCAATTCCTTTGTGACACTTGCCAACCTCCAGAAACATTTTCTACCAGGACCCCATACCACTCTACTGGCTAGGATTAAGAGTGAGCAGTAGATGGATGGTAGTAGCACAAGCCTTTAATCCCAGCACTCAGGAGGCAGAGGCAGCAGATCTCTGTGAGTTCAAGGCCAGCCTGGTCTACCAGAGTTACAACAGAGAAACCCTGTCTTGAAAAAAACCCAAAGAGAGAGTGGGGTTGTGGGGGAGCACAATACCCACTAAATAATAATAAGACCCTTGCCCAGTAAAGATGAGACCAGATATCTACCAGGAGCAATTCCAACATCATAAGTCCAGGTGCCTAGCACAAAAACATAGTCATGAACACTCTTCTAGGAGCCAGCAATCCTAATGCAATAGGCCCTGTGTAAAAGCAGTTTAGTTGAAGAAATTGAAGATGACACCAGAAGGTGAAAAGATCTCCCTGATTTCAAGTTGTACTACAGAGCTATAGTAATGTTTTTTTTTTTTTAAAAAAAGCATAGATTGGCATAAAACAGTCACGTTGATCAATGAAATTGAAGACCCAATTGTAAGTCTACGCATCTATGAACACCTGAATTTTGATAAGCCAAAATATACACTGGTGAAAAGTAAGCATCTTCAGCAAATGGTGCTATTCAAACTAGATGGCTGCATGTGGAAGAATGCAAATATGTCCATATTTATCACACTGAACAAAACTCCAAATGGATGCAGAACATCAGCATAAGAACAGATACTCTGAATCTGATAGAAGAAGAAGTGGGGGGGCTAGACTTGAACTCATTGACACCGGACAGGCCTTTCTGAAGGACACTGATGGTATAGAAACTAAGACCAACATTCAATAATGGGACTTCATGAAGCTGAAAAGCTTTTATAAGTCAAAGGACATCATCGAGAGAGTGAAGTAGCAGCCTACAGAATGCAAAATGATCATTACTGATTATATATCTGATGTATGATTAATGTCTAAAATATATAAAGTACTAAAAAACCTGAACATTAAAACAGACTACCCAATTTAAAAATGGGTTACAGAACTAAGCAGAGTTCTCAGAAGATGAAAACACAAGTGGCTGAGAAACACTTAAAGAAATGTGCAATGTTCTTGCCATTGGGAATGCAGATTAAAACTACTTTGAGATTTCATCTTACCCCAGTCAGAATTGCCAAGATCAATAAAACAAATGACAGCATATGCTGGAGAAGATTGGAAAATGGGGAAGACTTAGTCATTGCTTGTGAAGCTGGGAATTGATCTACCTGAAGATACAGCTATACCACTCCTTGGCGTATATCCAAAGCACTCTATCCCTTTTTACAAAGGTATTTACTGATCCATGTTCATTGCTGTGCTATTTTTAATATCCAGAAATTGGAAACAGCCTAAACGTCTATCAGCTGATGAATAGATAATGAAAATGGGATATGTTTACACAATGGACCATTATTCAGCTGTTAGGAAAAAATGAAATTACGATATTTTCAGGTAAATGGATTGGTCTAGAAAAAGATCATCCTGATTGAGATAACCGAGACCCCAAAAGATAAATATTGTATGTTTCTTGCTATATGTGGATGTTAGCTTTTAAGATTTCTATATGTGTGCTACAATCTAAATAACCACAAAGATGAGGTACCTAGTAAGAGACCTGGGGAAGGAGAGTGTCTCCCAAAGAAGGGGAAATTGAATACAGTGTTATGGAGAGACAAAGAGAAACTAGAATGTAGGATTAAATTGGGAGGAAGATGGGAGATCAGGATAAAGGAGGGAATATGGGAAGGGACAACTAGCACTAACGGCTATTTGAGAAAACATAGAAACCTACTACTGTAGAAGCTTCCTAAAATATATGCATATGCTTCCTAAAATATATGCATATGAAAGGAATCTAAATGAAGCACCGTATAGTGGGGGGAGAAATGTCTCCAACCTATACATGTAAAGTAAAACCAAGTAAAACCTGCGGTGCCTGGAATTGATTACATCTTGTTGAGTGGTTGCCAAAGGGGTCCTACGGAACCTTCCAAACATCACAGGCTGTTGACAAGGCTACTGGTTGTTCTCCACAACCTGATGTTAAGACTGCTGAAGACAACATTTATGTCATCAAGCTGGTGCCAAACTAGAGGCTTCGTTCCTACTGATTAATTTTCATAGTGCTGGCAGGTACTCTATACAATACCAGAGGAGAAAGGCAATCATCAAAATATAAGCCAGCTGTAATCCAGATGACCCTCAACAGCAACATGCAAAATATACTGGTGCAGTAGTGGCACTGATGTTATGAGTGTAACCAACCTCTTTTTAAAAATGGATTTAAGGCTTACTCCATAAGATGGATCCCATTCCTGACACTGCTAAATGGTCAAGAACCCAAGACTAGATAGTTATGACCCTCCTACTGTTATTGCGCCAAAAGAACATATCAATAAAATGACAGCTAATGAAATACTGCTATATCCATAGATCCTTGTTGAAGATCCTTAGAGAAGCTTCTTTTTTTCAGTAAGTGGGAGGTTACACAGAGACTCACACCTGGACAATATGCAGAGTGTGAAAGACTTTGGAATAACCAGTCCTAAATGAGATGTCTTCATTAAACCCTCACCTCAAGGCCCAGGGATCTATGGAGAAGAGGAACCGGAATGATAAGAAGAGCCAAAGGATATAGATAACTTCAAGGAAGCATCATCTTTCAGATACAATGGGCTGATACATATATGCACTCACAGAGACGATGACAAGACATTTTTTCATTATTTACAGAGGACAGCAAGTGTACTAAGGATTTAAATGTATGTGGAAAAGTCTCAGGTACAATGAGTTTCCTTGTGATTATTCCTGCGATCTTTCTGAAATTATCAGTGAGCATTCAAAACCAACATGAACACAAATTAACTGATTCTCTTCCATCTGTCAAACCTATTAGACTAGAAGAAAAAAATAAATGCTTGATTGTGGCAGTCTCTATCTAAACCGCTCTTTCCCCATACTTAAAATGAAAACATTGTTGAAACTTATTTACAGATAACATGAAATCCAGTGGATTTTTGTTTCGTCTGCATGCTTCTGGTTGCTTTCACTCAGTCTAGAATATAATAGTTAATTTATGATTAAAATATTTGTATCTACAAGTAAATATGCATTTCAAATCAAACATTTTACATGACCTTTTGAAATGAAGTAAAAATAATAATCACAGTGAAGAGAATACTAACCAGTATACTAACAGAGTCATAAACTGGGTTTTATAGTAGATTTAGAAGTCTCATCACTTTATATGATAGATTGATTAAGCTGTGGCATCAGCCTGGTTATTTAATAGATTATTTTCCTTAAATTATATTTCACGAAAATTGTTATGATTTTACTAAGTTTTTGGTTCCACAAATAATAAATGATACAGCAAATTTCTTTCAGAATAGAGATACTATAAAAATGGCTTAAACATTAATAATTGACATTCTTATTATTTTCAGTGGAAAGCATTCTATCCTGATTTGCATTTTAGTGTTGGGAAATTTTTACAGTTGTAGTTTGATATAGTTGTATTCTTTTCAGATATTTTTCCAACATTAATATTTGTTAAATTGTTATGATCCGAGGTCAGATAAGTGTGGCACAACGGTATAAATCTTTTTTTGATTTTTTTCATAAAAACTACTGTGTTTTCTTGTGTGGTTTAATAATGGATTGAGTTATTTGGAATGGTGTCAGTGTCCTATGGGGAGGGTTCAATGTTTGTTTGTAAGAGAAGGAAACATCATTCCTCTGGACTATGACTTCAGAAATTTGGCCTTGGGGTTTCCCATAGTGCTATAATAGTGTTTTTTTAGACAACTTGGCCAGAATTTATAATACATTCCCAAGTGGTGATTATCAAACTTTATATGGACTAAGCAGGTTAATTTGAAAGATAGCAAGAAAGATGGGTATATGTAAGAGGCTGGGGGAAGGAAAAAAAGGGGAAAGTGATATAATTGTGTTATCTCAAAACATAAAAAAGATTATTAAAAGATAAAGTCATCTGAGAAGAAAAAAGTTTTTAAAAATCTGGAAGTTAGAAAACGAAAGTCTGTCCCACAGAGTGGGAATTTGTTCAGTGTCGCTAAACCGATGAACATGTTATTTGATACTGGAATGCTGTTTCCAGCATTCAGGAAAAAAAATGCATGAACTGTAACCAATGTTGAGGCAGAAACAGGACACTGCTATTTTGGACATATTTTGTTTATAGTTTGCAGGAATGTTAAACTAAAAATGTGTATTTATTTAGTTTAAAAGTTTCTGAGCTAGGTAGTTCAAACATAATTTTTCTCGGTCAGTCTTACAAAATCTGAGGTAGAAAGTGAGCAAATTCATGCAGGCTCTTGCTGATTTTATAGGCTCTTACTTTTATTTCCTTGCATTTGGAAAGAGTGGTGAAGGTAACAGGGAACATTGCTTTCTTATTGTGGCGACTCACAACACCCCAGCCTCCTCAGTAGACCAGGCTACAACCAACCAACTTAGTTTACTTGCTACAGGAGGGTCTTACATTCATTTTAATTGGATTCACTTTATCAGACAAGTAGTGTCTACTGCTTCAAAATTATACGGACCCTCTTATTTGGACTATTCAGTGTAGAATTATAAACTTAATATAGGTTTCTTAAATATCTATGCACTGTTGCTGTTGTTAATAATGTTCATTTAAAAAAAAAAAAAAGAAATTTCCTTAAGTTGCAGGTGGCTGGCTCATCTCCAATGTGCTGGCAGTGTCTCCTGCCACTGACATGCAGGGGAGCATGGAACTGAGTTACTGGAGAGGGCTGTACTAGCTAAGTAATCTTTTCTGGTATATTCCACAGGTTGTGTAACACTTTCAGTTTTGTTTCTTTAAATTCAGAGGATACAAGTCTATTACACTAGTTTTTAAAGTTAAAATCGTGTTTTAACCTAATTGCTAGAAGAATCTATTCCTTCCTTTCCATATGACTCTATATTTCAATTAAATTTCTTTTCTTTAATCCTAGTTTTATTAGCTGTACATATTATGTTGTTATATTTATTAGAACTCACAGTAATATGTTGAATTATTATTTCCCAAGTTTATAAGTGCTGTATAATATTTGATGCTATGCAAACTGTGGGTTCATAGAAACTTCATGAATTTTCTAGTCACTTAACACAACATACATGAGTTCTGTCAACAATAATTGCTTTGCCATCCATGAACCTCTATTAGGAGTATATTTTTTTAGGATTTTTTCCCCTGTTTGGATGAATAGCTTTATTTACTCCCTGAAGGTACTTAATTTCCTACCATATGCAAAAGACTATTAAACTGCTATAATATAATCTAACCTCTTTCATATGTTTAACTAGAAAACAGTTATTTATCAAAAATGATGATAGGACAAGCGATAAAACATAGAAATCCAGGTTTTTTGTTTGTTTTTTCCTTAATGTGGATTCCCACAAGTAATTATTTTAAAGTTACTTTTGTTGCTGTATGTAGCCACAATCACCACAGAAACAGATTATGTTTTATTTCTCTAGGACTAACATTTATGTGACCTTCAGCTTCACAATATTCTAATTCAGTTTGTCAGTAAAGAAATGTTACAGGACCTTACTGTATAACTCAGGTTAGCCTTGAACCATCTCACTGTAGCCCAGACTGTAGCCCAGGTTGGCCTCTGACTCTTAATCCTCCTGTATTAGCCTCCAGAGTACTAGATTACAGACATATACCATACACCCAGGATACCAGTATTTTTTTTTTTTGAGACAAAGTTTCTCTGGTGTAACTCTGGCTGTCCTGGAACTCACTCGATAGACCAGGCTGGCCTTAAACTCACAGAGATCCTCCTGCCTCTGCCTCCTGAGTGCTGGGATTAAAGGTGTTCGCCACCATTACCACTCCCTGGATAATGATACCAGTGTTTTTAACCTTAGGCTAACAATGCTGCTTAAAGGCAAAAACAAAATGTTGGCACTCTATTTGGATAGTCAGTAAAATTAGTGTATTAAAATGCCGATTACAGGCAATTCAGTTATCAGCTTTTTAATGAAACTGCTTGTCTTTATTATTTTGTTTTAGAAAATTAAATTGACTAATTTTCATGGTGTATATTCAGATGTTTTATGTTTATATTTATAATTGAAAGCAGATGTACACATGTTCATCAAGGACTTTTTTCAACATACAGATTAATCTGGTCATTTTTAAAGAAAATGAAAATATGGCATTGGTTGTCATGTGCATGATAATCTCATGAATACTAGTTACAGACTTTCATTAAGAGTTAATCTATATTTAATATTTAAATAATATATGAAAGAAACAATTGGACATGTGTCTTATAGACAAATGTAACTGTTTTGTAGCTTCAGAAATCATTTAGATAAATTTTGAGGGCATGTGGACAGCTTATTTATGAGCTTTGTTTGAGGCTCTAGCAAGAGACTTATCTTTTCTTAAAGCAGATGCTTCTGAATGTGAAGAATTCCCTGTCTTAACCCAAGAGCTTCGGTGCTACAGAGGTGGCTTAGCCATTAAGAGCACTGGCTGTTCTCCCAGAGAACTCAGGTTCTATCCCCAGCACCCACATGGCAGCTCACTACTGTGTATAACTCAAGTTTCTGACCTCAGTAAGTATCACAGGAATGTGACACATAGACATACAATGCAGGAAAAAACACCTATATACATAAAATTTAAAATAAACAAAAGAGCCTCACTTTGGAAATGTTGCCTGTATCTGTGTCAGGAAAGAAGGCAGGTGCTCTTATCTAGTTTGTTGAGTTGATTAAAATATTATAAAGATGCCACTGGTTTATTTAAGCCCTTTTGAGTTATGGTAGCATGACACCTCATGAATTGGTTCTCAGTTTATTGTGCTGGAACCCTTTTTCTTTTGAGCAAAGTCACTCTAGTTCCTGCCTCATACTCATAGTAGTAATCCCTCGGGCTTAGCACCTACTCTGCTCTTGAATGCAGTCCTAGTTCTGGATTTTCTATATCTTTGTTTCTTCTCTTCTCAAATAGGGCTCTTCCCTCCTCTGCTCTTTAAAGTTTACAAATTATTTTTATTATTTTCCTCAGCCAGATGAAACTCATGAACTTATAAGACGGTTTATGACTGCATTGTTGAAGAACCCAGTGCAGATGTGTGAGACACTTGAGTATTTCCTTACAGAGGAACTCCTACTTGAATACAGACATCTATTTTCGATCTTTCTCCATGGTTAGCCATCTGGATTCCCTTTACAGGTGGTCCAGTACAGTATTGCCTTTCTTTGCCTACTTCCATACCATGCCTAACCATACTTCCTGGTTAGGGAGATTGAAGAGCAAGGAAGATTTTTGCTCTCTTTCTCTGCAGCATATATTACTGCATTTGAGAGAAATCTGACACTTGTGCCTTTTGAATTATAGAATGATCTCAAATACTATGAAGCAAAGAAAATTGGCTGATATTAGAACATTTCGAGGAAAATTTGGCTTGGCATTTGTGCTTAGTTGTAGAATCCTTCCATAGCATCAGTGAAGCTGTGAATTGGATCCCTCAGACACAGACATAAAATCTTTCAATAAAGTTCTGATAGTTGTTTTTTTTTTAAAGAAACATTTTGAGGAAGTTTAGAAAGGGCGATATGGAAAAAAGTGTTGATTAGGAGGTAATTTTAAAAACGTTTTTAGATTCTAAGAAAGTAATGAAAAAGACTCAACATTGCATCCCATTCCTGCTTTGCTTTGTGGTTGAGGAACTCACTTCCCTTAACTGTGTATGACAGTATAACAGTGGTGATATTAATACATATGTAGCACTTAATGTGAAATAGGTTCTGTGTTACGTGTTGCGTATACAAGGTATGATGGTGTGACCCTCAGCTGTGCTGTCAGGTAAGAGCATCAACTCACACATTACAGAGCTGCTTCTGCAGCTCAGATACACAGCTAAGTTCCAACATTTGCTTGATGTCACATAGCTTGAAAGTGATCTCAAAAGCTTTCCAGCCTTCTTTGCTTCCTGTATCCTGCTTTCGGTGACTAACAAGTTGATGACATGCAAAGTCCCTAAAAGACAACCCCTATGGAGCTTTTAAAACTCAAAGTATAGGGATCAGATGAAGGAAAAAGATAGATATTGTTTTCCTGTAGATTTTTATTTGTTGGTTGTAAGATTACATTCTTAAAGAGACATTGAATTATATAGCCATCTGAATAAAACTTTATAGGTGTTTTTTTCATTTTTGTTTACATGTAATAGAACAAGTAGAGGTAGAGCACTTGCCTAATGTTCTAAGGCCAAAAAAATGTCAGACAGAATGTGTTGATAGTAGGACTAACTCCAAAAACCATGCATGGTTTACTGGAAAAAGGGGAGATGCTAAATTTCATAGATGCTGAATTACAATTTTTAGATTTTCTGATAGTTTGTTTTTTGCCTGAACTCTTTCCAAGGATCTTGATTATTCAATATTCAGGGGTTTTAGAAGCGAGTTTATTTTTATAACCATCTAATTTGGTAGCCATGGTTGGGAGTTACTCAGATTTCTTAGATGTCTATCTGACTTCAAATGACAATTGATAAGAAAACAGCTGGAGAGAAATAATCACTGGGAAAGAGAAGAGCTGAGGCAAATACCTAAATCCAAGTAAAGAAGCACTTATTTAAAATGTAAAAGTGAATGTTTCTATAGTAAGATTAAACAACTTTCCTGGGTAAAATTTGTCTTTCCAGACAACCAAAGTATGAAGATGATTCTCATATTCCACTTAAAAATATTAAGTATATAATCATATACAGACAAACAACACTAAGCAGACTCAATGGATTGTATTTATATATTTATGAATTTACATATTTGTGTGTAATGATAGTAAAAGGAAACGAACCTATCATTTGGAAGAGTCGGGCATGGAAGGGGTTGGAGGAGGAAGGGAAAAGGGAGAAGTTATGTAATTATATTTTAATTAAAATTAAAACACACACATTTAAAAATATTAAGTATACAAAGAGAATCGCATGTACCTGATACTCAGAGTCCTACTTAGAATTATTAATAGTTGCATAGATCACCAAGTAGAATGTCTGTCTGTTCAGGCACAGACATATAATTATCCAAATGTCAAAGATGAGTTCAGTGCCTTGCTCAGCCATCATCAGAGACGCTTCCTCCTGCAGCAGATAGAAACAAATACAGGAACCCACAGCCAGGCATTATGCAGGAAGACCTTGGAACACTCTACTCTAATTGGGATGTCTTCATCAAATCCCTCCACTCAGGTCCTTTGCAGAAAAGGAGATAAAGTGTAAGAGTCAGAAGGGATGGAAGGACACCAAGAAACGTAGCCCTCTAAATCAGCACAATCTAAGCTCGTATGCACTCACAGAGACTGAGGCAGTATGCTCAGGGCCTGCTCAGGTCTGCAGCAGGTCCTCCGGGTATATATTATGGCTTCCAGTTTCGTGTTTTTATGAGATTCCGTGTGTTCAAACAAGTGGCTCTCTGATTCTTGTGTCTTCTCTTGGGCTCTTTTCCTTCTGTTATGTGTTTGTCTTATTCCAGTGTGTTAGTTCTGTTTCATTTTTCTATATTCTATTATTCCTTAGCAGCCCGTTTGTTTTCTAACAAGAGACAGAAAGGAAGTGGATCCGGATGGGAGGGGAGATGGGGAGGAACTGGGAGTAGTAGAGGTAGGGGAAACCACAACCAAGATGTATTATGTGAGAAAAAAATATTTTCAATAGAAAGGAAAAATTAAAGGGACATGGCTAAATGCTAAATAAATAAATAAGTGAAATAAAAGTACTATTTTGAAAAGATGGGGATAGTTTATGCCCGGTTTTTCATACGTTAATGACTACATGACAGCAAATGATTGACTGTTAGAGGAATGACTTGTAGGTGAGATGATGGGATGGGAGAGTGTGATCTTCGGTGAATGTGGAATGCTAATTGATTTTATTTGCTTATAGGACCCATCACTGACTGTCTTATTATTTGAACTATAACCTTATAAAGAGGAATAAAAGATTTTTCATCATATATTTTCTGTTTTTCAAAGTAGAAAAGGGTTTAGAATCCAATTGGTGACACGTGAGTGCTTACCTACTGTCCAGGAAACACAAGGGAAAGCTTCCTGTGTGCTAGCAAAAGACCTTAGACAATGAGATATTTTTAGAGTCCGGTTTCTTTCATTTCGCATAAGTAACTACGATTCAGAATTGCCAAATCAATATTCAAAAGTAACACGAGTAATTATAGAACGGTCTATATTTAAGATTTTTGATACCCGTCATTGCTAGCACACCATTTATTGTTCAGAATTTTACTGTCCTTGCCTTTTGACTTTTCTGGACTAGTTTTCTTTGTTCTGTGTTACAATTTATCTCCCCAAGGTCAAGTAACCTGGTTTGGTTATGAAAGCCCTCGTAGCTTCTGGGACTATATCAAAGTGGCTTGCCGGAAAGTTTCACAAAACTGTATCTGCAGCATTGAGAATATGGAAAATGTCAGTTCCTCCAGAGCTAAGGTAAGAGTCAATGATTAGAAGTATGTCTGATTTAATTAGAAGTTACTTAACCTGGACAGAAATACCTGAACTCTGTACTGAAAAAAACAAGTTTATTTTCTTTTCTTTGTTGGAATTTGCACATTACCCAAGTTAACATCCTTCAGAGGCTTTTCTCATTTTTTCCATTGTATGTACTTGTTTTATAACATTGGTTGTTGGAACATCACTGTTGCATCTTGAATAGCAGAAAGATAAGAACCTATCCACTGCAGTTTTCCTTTTAAGAAGCTCTTTAAAAATATATCTGGTTCAAGCTACACATGGAAGTGCGTGCCCATAATATTGGCACTCAGGAGACAGACACAGTCAAATCTCTGAGTTTGAAGCCAGCCTGGTCTACAGAGAAGGAGAGCCATGGCTACACAGAGAGACTCTGTCTTGGAAAACCTGTGTATGTGTGTGTGTGTGTTGCATTAATGAAGAATATATATATATATATATATATATATATATATATATATATATATATATATTTTCCTCTTTAATCATCTAATGCAATAGATGTAATCCTTCCATTAGTGTAATCCTTGGGGTCTTCAAAGACATTTTTTGGAGTGCCTATAATATCCAAACCAACACACCACGTTCCTTTCCTTCCAACTGTGTTAACATTTACACTACTGGTGCACAAACAGTGGTGAATAGACCTGCACAAATGAAGGTGGTAGCATTAAATGACACAAATAGCCACTGAGCACGTCCCTCTTATATAGTTTGTGTTAAAAAGCCAGCTTTACTTCAGAATGTCTGCCAATATCTTAGTAAATATTGATTACTCAGTTTAAGCTTTGACTAAGTATTGACTATGCAATAAAATATGAAAATGTGCAATGTGACTGGGCATGATTATGCATGCCTGTAATCTCTACACTAGAGAGGCTGAGGCAAGAGGGGTGATCGAAGCTTTGCGGCCAGCTTGGGAGACACAGTGAGTTCCAGCCAGCCTAGATTTTATAGTGAGCTGTATCAGAAAACATTTCTGTAGCATATTGAAATGCTATGGTTACTGCAGTTAAGGCACTTGTGTAATTGTCTGTATTGTAAGCTGATGTAGGCACTTTTTGTGTGCTGTTATGTATATTGCAAAGAAACTTACAAAATGTAATGTGGGAGCTGGGGAGAGATCTGTCATTTAAGTGTTTACCACACAAGCATAAGGACCTGAGTTTGATCCCCAGAATCCACATGGGCTTGTATGCCTGGGATCTCTGCTCTGAGGAGACCAAACAAGTAGGTCCTAGGGGTATATACTCAGCCCAATGAGAGAGCTTGTCTCAAAAATCAATGTGGACAGCTTTAGAGGAATAACAGTCCATACTAGCCTTTGGCTTCTACAGGCAGCCACACATGTGAACACACACATACACATATATACACACAAACAATATAATTTTTTTTCAGATTTAAGCATGTGGCAGACATTTTCTTGAAAGAAATAACCTTTCTTCCTGAAGAATCTGCATGATGAAACAACTGGCAATATTTGTTGCTAGTGGTCAAGTTTTTAAGAACAAATCAGACTTTTGGAAAATTTGCTTTCACCGCTTTAACTTTTCTGATAAAATTGATATTATTAGAAAATATATTTTTAAATTGTTTAGTAGAATTTAATATTTGATTAAATTAAATTAAATTTTGAATTAAAAATATGTTATTATATCTTTAAATTAATACTTTTAATTTAAAAAATGACCACTGCATGGAATTACGAAAAACATGCATGGGTGAATGATTAATTCAGAGTTTCAGATAAGCCAATGAATTTAATATGATACAGTTTTAAAAGTTCATTGTTTTAGTTCCATATTCCAGATTGCATCTTGCTTTTAAAAATTATCATTTACTGGAGGTGGTTTTGTGTGTATGTATGCACACGTGTGCATTTGTGTGTGTCTGTATGTGTGTCTGGGTATGTGATACATGGTGCATTCTGATGTACAGATGTGCACAGTTGTGAATACACATGCGGAAGTCAAAGCAAGATATTGGGTGTCTTCTTTCATCACTATTTCCTTGAGTCAAGGTCTCTTTCTAAACTGGAAGGTTGCTGGATTTGGCTGGGCTGGCTGGCTCACTGGCCAGAGAATCTCTGGACGTGGCTATCTCTCTCCCTCAATGCTAGAGTTACAGGCACGTAGAGTCATGCTTTTGATGTGGCTTAGGTACTCGTGCTTGCAGAGTGAGGGCTCTTACCCATGAAGCCATCGAACTATCCCCCTTTATTGAGTTTTACAATGTTAGGTAGAGTAAATATCAATAGATACAGTCTACCCAAGATCATTTAGGGTCCTCCATAATTTGTAAAATTTGTAAAACAAAATAAAACTTTTTAAAGAGTCTGAGATGCTTATGTAAGCTATTTTAGCCTTAACTTAGGAAATATTTTATGTTTTATGGGGCTGTCATAAGTAGAAAAATAAAGATTTGTGGTTTAAGGATCAAGTCATGATTTAGTTCATTATTTTAGAATTTTAAAATTGAAATTGCGCCTCAGTCAAGTTTATATCATTTTGCTTTCATGCAAAATGACTTATGGCTTGGGAATGATATCTCAATGTCTTTAGGCTAAGATTGAAAGATCAGCTGTAATTTGGATGACCAAATCTACACAAGCAAAAAATTGTGACACATAAGCTTTCTCATTTTCATTAAGTCTTTTCACCACCTGCCTGGAGTTGCAACTTGATAGCTCTTACTAAAATGTTTAAGCCTTCTTTCTAACACCGCCTCCATGATTTTTTATCAAAAATCGATTTTTAATCCAGTATATTCTGATTGTGGTTTCCACTACCTCTAGATCCCCCCAGTTTCTCTCCCATCCAGATCCACACTCTTTCTGCCTCTCCTTAGAGAACAAACAGGCATCTAAGGAATAATAATAAAATAAGATAAAAACAAAAATAAGCAAATTGGAATAGGACACATAAACAGAAGACAAAGCACAAGAAACATACAGAGATGCAGAGGCACATACGTTCTCACACACAGGAATCCCTTAAAAACACAAAACTGGAAGCCATAATCTATTTGCAAAGGACCTGCATTTAGGTCCTCAGCATATTGCTCTTCTATGAGAAGAATGTGTTTTAGAATCTGTCATTTTCATAAAGAAGGCCTGTGAATCATAACCTTTCGAACACATCAGTTTTCCAATGTTAACCTTCCTCCAAGTCTCATGATGATGTCTGAGTTGAAAAGCCATGTCTGCGACTCATTTAGAGTCAGTTAAATACATTTAAGGTAAAAGAATCCTCCATAAGTCTCAGTTTCTCGTTTGCTGAAGGGAATAGTAATACTGGCATCGCCAAGATCTTTCTTTTAAATTGTAGATGTATGTATCAGGAGCCTTCTCTAAGTAGTAAATGCCAGGCAATACTTGAAATTGAGCATCACTTCTTCACATTCTTCATAGTTTTAATTTAAAGCCAAGATAAATATTGTTGATGATTTATATAAATGGCTTTGCACATGTAATAAATAGCAAAGGTAATGGGCTTTAACTGGGAATTTAATGTATTTTGCATTAATCTGGTTATGGATGCCTTTAGGAAACAGAATTTACCCTGTCCAGTGGTAAATCAGATAATCAGATATTTAAATCTTGTGAGGAATAGTTTACCCTGGTTCCTGGAGTACAGTTGAGGACCAGAACATGAAAATACTGGTACTTTTGCAAGTTGAAAGTGGATCACTGCCGAGAACCATGAGGACAAAGAAAGAGGACTTCAGTTGCCAACCCATAAGAGCAGAAATTTGGCTATCAACTGACATGAAAGTGGATGTGGATTTTCTCTGTGACCCTCATTTTGGTGACTCTAAACAGAAAGATCCTGGCATTGTCCACCCAGACTTCTGAATAATGTCAGAAGCTGAGTCAGTGAACTTTTAACCTCTAAATTTGTTATTTGCTCCTAGCAGTGGAAAACTAATACAATTTTCATAATAAAATCTAGTTTCTCCTGACTTAGTTGCATATTAGCAAAGTTTACTGCCCTTCTTTCCCCATACAGCAGTCTGCTGTGTGCAATGGCTACATGCTGGGGGTAATACTTAGTATAAGTAATTACAAACATTTGCATAACTCTTTTAGCTTCTCACAATGGTTGAATGAAAAAGACTTCAAGTTTTTAATATTATATTATACAGCTTAAGTCATTCTTAGAAGGACAGTAATTTACTATTTGAAGTGCTTCTTAAATTATGGAATAGCTCTTTTTCTACTGGATGATGAAATCCCCAAATTCTAGTAAATAAAGCAAATTTTAAGGCAGAAATACATAATCAGAGTGTAAGCATGCAGAACCATGGGAGGTAAAACAAATTTGTGTTACAGTGTTTTTAGTCATTATGAAGGGTCATTTGGATTGGTCTTCATTCAGTGGCATGTAGATAATTGGCAGGACTGAAGACCAGGCAATATTTACCTCCTGTTGATCCTTTTTATTTGAGAAATTGTTCAAGGGAAGTCACACGGATGCATAAAGAGTTTAGCTTGGTAATAAAATACTTGATAACCTAAAAATAAAAAGCTAACTTTCTAGTTTTTTTATTTAAAATAGGAGACATGAGCATAACAAGTATTGTAAACCCCTTTTATAAAGACTGGAATAATATGTGCATAACTGCTTGTCCTCAAAATGGAGAAAGTAATTGAGAAAACAACAAACATATAGCACTTTATTACAAAACTACACTTCAGAATGAGCCTTATTTGGAAAGCTTCATAACCACATGGGCCACAATGTGTCCGTGAAGTTGGAAAACTTTAGAAGAGACAGAACATTGGACTATAGGCAGGGTGATGGGGGCCTTGAGGAAAAAGAATCTTTACTTCATATTCTAGGAGGAGCAACATTCGGAGAGATAGCCACCATGTAGAGCATGACAGGCCCAGAAAGGGGGCAGTGGTATTCTGACACTTACAGGCTTTGGAAGTGAGCAAGTGTCATTCCACATTATGTAGCCTGGCCTGGCTTATATCCAGTAGGCATGCGCTAGATAGAACCATAACCTTACCTTGCAGCTACAAGGAAAATGGGCTGTAAAGCCATAGAACAACATGCTTTGTTATCAATTCTGAATGTTAGAGAGAGAGGGGGATGTGTAGAGAGAGATATGGAGAGAAAAAGACAGAGAGAGAGGGGTGTGGTCTGATTTCTGGAAGATAGGACAGCAGTTAGATGGTCTGTGAGCTAGACTTATGCAGCACATAAAACAACAAACTGAATATTTTCATCTTCTTCTGGAGAAATAAGATGATAAAGTTCTAGGAGAAACTAGATAGGATGTACAATAAACACTCCAGACTTTCATTTGAGGCCAGAAAGGTTTTGTGCTGAGGATAAAGACAGTTCAGAAGGATCAACACAAAATGACCTAAAAGTGGTGCCCCTTTGTATGCCTCCAAGGGAGAAAAAATCAACTATGGAGAAAAAGAAGCATCCAAGTGCTGCAAGTTATTGTTAACAGTATCCGTTATTCAATCAGATGAAGCATATCAAGAAAGAACATCAACCTAGATGTAGTGGTGCATGCTTGTAATCTCAGCACTCGGGAAGCTAAGGAAGGAGGATCCCAAGTTCAAGGCCAGCTTAGGCTACATGGCAAGACTCTCTCAAACCCCCTCATCCCTAAAAAGAAAAGGAAAAGATGACTGATGTCAAGAAAAATACAAAAAAGCAGACATATGGGTAATAAGTAT
The DNA here is from genome assembly GCA_026225945.1 of Cricetomys ansorgei. Taxonomy (NCBI): domain Eukaryota; kingdom Metazoa; phylum Chordata; class Mammalia; order Rodentia; family Nesomyidae; genus Cricetomys; species Cricetomys ansorgei. The sequence goes on along the minus strand of JAMJFZ010000056.1, from coordinate 52,619,516 downwards.
GATAAACTTAAAATATTAATATTGTGTTGCAATTTGATATTAATATTGAATTACAATAGAGTACAAAACAGAAGCAAATATGAGTATTAGGAAATTAGAATATTTTCAAAGAGCTAGCTATAAAACACAATTCTTACCAAACACACATAGGACTTATGTAAACACTGACCATTTGCTAAGCCATAATTGAGCTCAATGGCTTCCAAGGATTGAGATCATGTAAAGTAGGTTTTCTAACCACAGTGAAAGTAAGCTAGGCTCTATAATAGCAAAATGCTTTTATGAGTGACAATTTGAAGGACCCCTAAGTAGCTCGTAAGTGGAAGGGGGAATCACACTCAAAGCTTAAATATATTTGAAAAAAGTGAAAATGAACATACAATATATAAAAAAAAAACTTTCTTCAAGAAAAATAAACTTAAGTAGGCTTCTGTGTATGCTTGAATAATAATAAACGCTAGAAATCAGTGATAAACAATCTCATCTCAACAAGTCACGACATAAGTAATAACTGTAAACAGAAGAAAGAAAAAATACAGAGCAACATTTCAATCATGTTGAAGCAAATGTGCTCAAGAATAGAAAACTAGAAGCCGTGGGTCCTTTCTGATGATTGGTATAATTAATAGATTTCAGCAAATCTCTTCAAGAAGTAAAGTAGATTATAAAATATCAAGAATGGAAAAACAGCACCAACCCCATATATCCTGTGGATAGTAAAACTCCTGTGAGGGTATTATTAATAACTTCACACTGATAAACTTGCAAAAATGATGAAAGTAGGAAGATTCTTTGAAAAATGATCACTTACCCAATCTGAAAAAAGACAGAACATCTGAGAATCCTAACAATTAAACTGAACTATAACTAAAACATACTCCTACATGCAGATCCATTTTTAATTTGGTGGGGATTTATATGAAATCGAAAGACTATAGTTTGTGGGTGTTTTGTCAAATGTATCAGTGCAGACATCTTTACTGTGTGATGTCTTTTTTCTCTTTCAAATGATGACAGTTCATTCTCTGGACAAGAAAGGAAGGTAGAGTTCATGGATCTGTTTGATGATGAGAGTAGTTTTTTCTCTACAAATGGCATTTTTTTTTGTTTCCTCATATTGTAATGTAGGGATAGAGTTGTAGCTCAAACTCATACAGTTCTTATGAGGACTATTTTAATATACACAGAATCTTTGAGCAGAGTCTAGCACATACTCATTATGTTCTTAAGAACTATTGTCTATGTTCATGTTTTGTTTTGTTTTTTTTTGTTTTTTTTAAGTCTCAGTGATTCACCATTGCCAAGTAATAAAGTATAAATTCCTTAACACTGCTTCAGGTTTTCTGTATCTTGGTGGCCAACAACCTTCGTAAGTCTTGTTTGTTTTTCTATTCTAGTAAGAGTTCTTTTATTGAAAGAACATAAATCATTAAAATTAGCACAATTTGTTACCACAACAGAGAGTTCCACACACATGCAAGGACAGGAAACTAAGCGCAGCCCAGCTCTGTGCAGATTGGAATTAGTAAATCAGGAAGCAGGATTTTCCCCCACATCGCTTATCTAGCCCTGGCACAGTCTCCTGTGCCTAGATTTCTCTGGAAAGCACCTTTCCTTGCTTCTATACTTGTGACAGTATAGCCTTTTGATTCCACAACCCCACTACTATTTCTGTGTCTGTTAGACTAAATTTCAGAGAGAATCCTGGGACTATTAGGCAGCCGGCAGCTTGCCTTTTCCTTCCTCTGTTCCAATCAGCCCCACCTAGTTTGAGTTCCTCCCTGCTTATTCAAAAGAACAATGGGCTGAGTACAGAGCAAGCTGAAAGCCTGCATAGTGAGAAGATCATCAGGCACTACTTCCCCACCATGAACTTTCTTCCCACCATTGCTGTTCTAGCCTGGTTGTCTTTATCACTACCTGCACTGCTCTCCTTCTTTGCCAAGAGTGTGCTGAATTCATTATATCTGTGGGCATTTGCATGCTTCTGTCCAAGTTTCCCTGGTCCAGCATCAAACATATTGATTATGCACCTTTATTCCCACTGCCATTTCAGTGCTTTTGTTTCCTGTGCTATTCTGTTGTCATGGACTAGGTGAAAATGAAAGCAAATGGAATTTTTCATTCTTTCTACAGATATTATTCCATACTTTTTTTTTCAGTCTAAACAAACATTAAAGGGTGCTGGGGAGATAGCCCAGTGAGTAAAGTGCTTCCTGAATGGGCACGATGACCTGAATTCAAATTTACAGCATCCACATAAAAATTCTGTTGTGGTGGCCCTGATCGAAAGCTCAGGTCTGAGGTATGGGGGTTCAGAGCAGAGACAGGTGGTTCCCAGGTACTTGCTGGCCAGTCAACCAAATGAACATTCCAGGTTCAAGGAGAAACCTTGTCTCAAAAAAAAAAAAAGCAGAACAATAAACAGATACCTAGAGTTGACTTCTGACCTCCACACATACACAGGCAAGTACAACCACATACACACATGTGCATATCACACTCGCACATATACATGCACACATCTATAAGGAATATTTTGGAGTCTTAAGAAGGAAGGACTAGCTAATGTCAAGTACTAAATGGTGTTTAAAACTTTCTAGTATTATTAAATGATTCACAAATCAGAATTGCTTGTCTCTGTGATTCTGTGCTAAAATATGCTGGATTTCTGGGTTGAGTATTTTGGGGGGAAGGGTGGTGGTGGAGGTTAAAACAGCCTGGGGGCCTGCTGAGCAATGGTGTATCACTGAGCTACATCCCCAGTCTCTGGCTCTTGTTATTGTTGCTGTTTTCTATTTTAAATAGTTGGTAGCATGTTTTTTTGGGAGAAGAAGCTCCAAATTTAGCAGCTCATGATTTGGGTTTATGATTGAACATACATTGTAACTTATTATCAGTATAAAAATCGCTTGGGGTATAAAGTAGGAAACTTTTTTAAACAAATGGTATTGGGAGTGACTAGCAAAAGACTGGTGTGTTTTATAAATGAACTCATTTTAACTAATGTTTGCCTTTGGATATTGAAGTAGAATTTTATACAAATGTATTATATGATTCAAAATATATCTCTAACCCGAGTATCTCATTCTCATCAGAGGTCATAGCAGTAGCCTGATATGTCATATGTCTTCTGAGAAACAAAATAAATGCTTAAAATAAAGCTTTTCTGTTTTATCTTCGTAGATATTTTTCTTGGTCATTCTTTATTTTGAATTATTTGTTCCTTATGTGTTAATATGCATATATTTTGACAGTCTATTGAAAATATTTTTATGTTTCTTATTTGAACCTTTCTTGTTCTTCTTAGGGTAGAGCCTGGATCAGAGTAGCACTCATGGAAAAACATTTGTCTGAATACATCTCTACAGCTTTGAGAGACTTCAAAACAACCAGGTTAAAAGTCCTTTCAATTTTTTAATACTTATTTGTGATTTGAAAACCAGAATGAAGACGTAGTCTGAAGTTGTCAACTTTTAGGTCATCTGTTGTTCTCACTGCTCAGATAAATCTACTGCCTTCTGAGGGAAGTGTGATCGGTCACCTCAGTATGCATGTGCCATGCTGATTGTTGGAAGAGGCACACTTGGAATGTCTTTTCTTTGAGTCATTCTGATTATCAGTTGTTCCTTTTCTTACCATCCTCTGACAAATTTGAAGGAAGTTCTAAGTATGAAATTCCTAGATATCTGGTCTCTTTCCCCAATATAGGGCTTCATTAATTCTTTGCCTGGGTATACTATAAATGGATCTTTTATTTCTTTTATTCATTTACAGAATTAATGGTGACTTTGTTGTCTTTTCAGTACACTCTCGGTAGATTATTATTTTCCCATGGCTACATAGATTTAAGAGATGACCTACTTTGTGCTCTGTAAAAATGAAGACCTTATTGCTTTTTAATTGGTTCATACTAGGTTCATACTAGTTCATACTAGGACTACAGTCATGAGTATTTAGTTGTCTGGTGACAGTAGCATATTGTCAATGGCACTACTTACCTCCATCTCAGAAGTATTTGTAAATGAAAACATTTAATAATTTCATTATCTTGGACATATACTGTATAGTACCACTGGCACAAGACACTATACAAGATAAAATTAATTAGGATTTCATAAAATTCCTAATTTAGTTGTTTAGTTGTCATATCACATTTCAGGTTCTTCATGCATAGCAAGTTGTATAGCATTTCCCTTCTCACAGAAAGTTCTACTACGCCAGGCTGCTTTAAGTACTTTTAAATGACTATCCTTATTTAACATCATTCTTATTTCTTAATGGATGACATAATGACAGCTGGAAATCCATTTTGAAAAAGAAGATTAGCTACAAAGAACTCATGAGTCTGGAACCTCAGTTTCCATGTCCTGATGTGGTGTTTAACATTCTAGGTTTTGAGAAAACCTTCACTTCTTTATGGCACCCTTTTAGCTAGCCAACTGGTACAGATCTTTACTGAGAAGACTTCTTCTTATAGATAATAAATAAAACAGTAAGCTCTTAATTTTGAAGATACAAAGAAGAACGTTATCATGATAAAATTTGATCAGGAAACAAATTTTATATATAAAGATGTTTTCATGAGATAAATATAAATATTGGGAGATTTCTTTAGCAACTTGATACTCTAGGATTCTATCCAAAGATGATGATTTCTAGAGATAATGATAAACTCATAGACCTTTGAAATGAACCTGACAAAATGAAATAGTTAACATCACAAGGAGACAAACAAGTATAAAAAGAAGTATTGAGAGTATGAATGTAAATAAAACTAGAGCACAGTATCTAGTATGGTAAACCAAAAAAAAAATCCTAAATTAAAACTAAGCTTATAAACAATTATCTCTTATATAATTATAATATTTCATATTTTCTAAATAAACACTACAATGTCTCTCTTAAGTTGTTGATCCTGTTTCTTAGTTTAAATGATTGAGTGTGGTAGAAACAATTTTTGAATAGATTGTTTTAGGAACAAGTAGTTTAAATATTAAAGGGAAAGCTTGTCTTACATCTTAGGCATGCTCGGATAGAAAGGAAATGATTCAACTCTAAACACAAAAGTCTCTGAAATAAAAAGTCTTGCAATAATATCCAAACATATTCTATTCAAAACATAAACGTGGCTTAGTGCATATTATATGCATGTATGTATGTATACACAAACACATCTGTCCTATAGGTGCTTAAATGTGAATGCAGTGGCTTCATAATTCTCAAGAAGGAAAGTAAGCACAAAGATATTTCAGAATTCTCTTCATAGATAGTGACTAATAAATGTGAAAACCTAGAACATTTCCTTTTTGCTACTTAATGCTTTTACTGAAATAAAACCAAACAAACGTTTTAATTATAAGTAATTTTGAGTGTAAACCCCTAGCCAGACAAACACATTTGGAAGAGAATGTTTATAAAACATAAGAAAAGTAGTAGAGAGAATAGTTGTACATTACCTTTTATCTGGATGCTTCCTGAGGTAAGTGCTTATAGAAGGAGAAATTAATCCTTTAAGGGTCTTGAGAATATCTGAAACAAGTGGATTTCTTCTTGTTCTGTCTGACTTCACAGACAAAGGGAAATAATAGTCTTTAAAATAGTGACAAAGTATTTACCCCAGTACAAGAGGAGGAGCTAAAACAGGGAGCTTTGAAGCACTAATCTGGGCTATCCAAGGAGTACTGTGGGTGGAGAGAGGGTGGGGAGCAGAAGTACACATTCTTGGAGTACATGACTGCCTTCAAAGTAATAAAGAATTTCATGTGAACTTTTTCCTGGGGTGGAAACTGTCTAGAGGAGCAACTGCAAAATAAATAAATAAATAAAAACTTGCAGTGTTTTGTGGTTCAGGAATCTGGGTGTTACCAGGAGACAGCCTGAACTGGGAAGTAATAGGAGTAGAATCTAAGGTTGTTTTCTTGGTTTTGGTTTTTTTTTTTAAGTGGAAAATTGCTTTGATAGCATCCTGGGAAGAACCTCAAATGAAAAGCGAATTTAAAAGTGAATTCGTTTGCTCGAAGTTTATTTTTGTCCACCCACAGACTGAAAAGTAATTAGAAACATCATGCTAAGTTTATAAATGTGATATTTAAAACAATATTGAAGATATTTTGGTGATGGTTTTAAGTAATAAATATTAGCAATAATAGATACGGAAAATAAAAAAGATAAGGTTAGCTCTATGGAAACCCACATTTAGATGCTTTGGTATTTAATTTTTAATGATAAAATATGCTATAAAGAAATGTCAGTTTTCACAATATTTTGGTATAAATAAAGGAGGGGATAAAGTATAAAATAAAACTTTGTAAATTCCTAAAAGATGAAGCTCTCGATTTTAGAAAAGTAGATAGAATAGTAATAGGTTGCTAAGTCTTTCAAGAACAAAGAAAAAGTGTTAGAATATGAATATGCTAAGTGTTTACATTAAAGCCAACCTTTGATACCTGTGAATTTGCTTTCTGTGGTTTCTGATACTCGTTATTTGGAAATATTGACTGGGAAATACCAGAAGTAATCCATGCGTTTTATATAACTTTGTTACAGTCTATTGTTAATGTCTGCTTTAATCTATTGTTACTGTTAGTCTCTTACTGTGACTTATCTGTGTTAAGCTTTACCGTAAGTGTATAGGAGAAGCATAGCCATACAGCTGCTCCTAGACTTACGATGGGCTTATGCCTGGAGATCTCGTAGTATGTTGAGAATCATATCACGAATGGCTAACAGGGAACTACAGCTTACTGCCACTGCCCAGCTCCTCCCCCGGGGAAGATAAAAATTCAGAATTTGAAGCACAGTTGATATTGCATGAACACTGTTGTCTGAGTACCTTTAGGGAAAAAATAAATAAATAAATAAATAAATAAATAAATAAATAAATAAATAAATAGGAAGCGAAAATCATACATTGAGAACTGTCTGTACAGATTATTATCTTTTGTTCCAACATTCACTGGGTATCTTGGGATGTATCCTTCATAGATGAGGAAAGTTTCTGTATTAAGATTAAAAATAAACATTATTAAAAATTGCTTTTGGATTTACCTACCTCATGACTTGTACAAAAACTTCAGGTAGGCCAGACTTAAATACAAAAGTATTGAAAGAAAGCATAGATTTAGATCTTTGATTAGTATGCTATTTTCTTTATGTGATGTCCTGTGTACAAAGATCAAAAGAAAAAAAATACTTTGGACATCAACATTTGTAATTGGTCCTTCGATAGGCACCATCAAGAATGTAAACAGAAGACCATAGAATAGGAAGAAATTAAAAATCATATATCTGATAAAGAATATGTATCTAGAATATAAATTGAAAGTTTGGCACTTGTTAATAAAAAAATGAATTAACGTTTCTCTAATAGAGATATACAAATTGATCATAAATATCAAAATAATGCCTTGATGGATAATATTAATTGTCAGTTTGACAGAATTTGGACCTCTGGATATATATATCTTTAAGGAGGTTTCCAGAGAAATTTAACCATGGTGAGATGATCCATCATGAATATAAGTGTGCACCATACCATCTGTGGTACCCCAAACATAATAAAATGGGAGAAAGCCATTATTCTCTGTTTCTGGGTCTGCTAAAATATACAGAGTCCCCTCCTTATGTTCCTACCCTAATGGACCCTAGTATGCCTTTCCCTCCATGATGGGCTATACCCTTAATTTGTGAATCAAATTAGATACCGTCTCTCTTAAATTGCTTCTTAACAGATATATGATTATAGTGGTAAGAAAGTAATTAGTGTAAAGCTCAGCATCATTGCTCACTGAGAATACAAATCAAAAATAAAATGAAATACTATTTCATATCAAGTGGGATGCAATATATATATATATATATATATATATATATATATATATATGATTTCATGATAACACGTGTTGATGAGAATTTAGAAAATTAGGATTCCTAATACATCACTGTTTGAAAAGTAAAATGGCATAGCCACTTTGAATATAGTCTGTAGCTCCTCAAAATTTTTAAATAAAATTACCATAAGACCTGTCATATGATTCCTAAGGATGGTGTGTATGGATGGACATTATATCTATATATCAATGCATGTATATAAAATTGATAACGTAGTCATAAAAATGTATACACATTTGTTTACAGCAGCATTACTCATAATAGCTTAAAAAGAAAACAACCTAAATGTCCATCACATTCTAGAGACAAAATACATTGTATCCACTCATTCACCCATAAAAATGATTGGAATACTACAACATACTATAATATAGGTTAACCTTAGCAAAATATCAAGCCAAAGAAGCCATTTACATAAGACCAGATAGTGTATAATTTCATTAATTGGAATATCCAAGATAATACAGTAAACACATAGGGATAGAAATCAGGTTAGTGGTAGATGGACTGGGATTGGGAGAATTGTTGGCAGGGGAGTCTGGGGGAAATGCAGAGTAACTGCTTATAGTACTGTGCTATCTAGTTTTTGGTCCAGTTGCCACAAGCTAGGGTCTTCTGGGAATGGGAACCCAATTGAGATCATTCTTCCATCACATTGGCTTGTAAGCACATCTGTGGGGCCCCATTTCTTGATTAATCAGTGGACTGTGACCCAGGACATATAAGCCAAAGAAAGCCTTTCCTCTCCAAGTTGCTTTTGGTCCTGGTGTTTGTCACAGCAACTGAAACCAGACTGAAACAGGTACTGTGATTGTTGATCGTCATTGTCAATTTGATTTATAATCACCAAGAAATTATTATAATGAAACATTATCATGATCGGAGTCGACAATTGTAGAAACAATTAGAGTGTATTGTACGTACATAATATAGTTTAGAAGGGTAAGTTTGTAATCAGTACACTGTTTTTAAATGACTAAAAATTTATCGAAGTCATGTTGATATGAAAAATAACAGGTTTTTATGAATTTTGAAAAAATGAAGTGATATAGTCTTGTGTTCTAGTATTCTTTTTATTTAATGATCTTATTTAATTTGGAATGTATAGGATTCTATGTTGACATATGTATGCATTGTGGAAAGGCTAAATTGTCTGTAACTGCTCTTTCAGTATTTTCTACCTTACTTTCTTCTTCAGAAATCCTAAATGTCACTGTCCTCTGGATTCAATCTTGCATTATCCTTTCTTCTTTTTCTATTCATGTTTTCTTTTTTTCTTTTTCAGAAACTTCATTTATTCTCTTGGCTTTAAATGTTGTCTGTATTATCCCAAGACCACATTTAAATCTCTAGATATATAGTTCAAATATGTGTTCCCCCTCCCATAACACTGTTCACCCTTATCAAATGATTTCACTGTGTACATAGTTAAACAAATTGGGTGTGTAAAATTACGCTTGATTTCTCTTTCATTCTCTATCCATTAGCAAGTCTTGTTAATTCTATCTTAAATTTATTTAGAATCTCTCTACCTTTACCTTTTAAGAGTCTCAGAGTAATCTAGACTTTATTTCTAGCCTACATTTTTACCTCTGATCTAAGCTTTTAGTCTGTACCCTCCGGGAGCCATACACCTGCTGACCTATCTTGAAAATCAGAAATCTTTTCAGTTTTCATGTAGAACATTTGAATGACTGCTTATACCTTAACCAACACATTTCAGTTAAGTTTCTTGAAATCCTTTCTGGTTTCACTGTGTCTGGCTGGGGGACATATAATGGGTTGCTTGACCACTCTGGAGGATAATATGTAAGAGCAAAGTTTAAAAAAAAAACTTGAATTAAAAAGTTATAGATATGCCCTATGCTCAATATAGTTCACTGATTGTAAATGTCTCACAGCCTACAAAGCCTTCTGTGATTAGATTTATGTAGGCCAAAGTTTCAGATTAAATACTTGAGTGTACCTTTGTTGTTTGTTTTTTTGTTTTTACTCTTTTTGTTCATAATACTTTTCATTAATTACTTGAGTTTCATACAATGTGTCTCAATCACACCATCTTCCTATTCCTCCCTGGTCCACCCTCTCCCACCCCTGTGTCCTCAAAAAATTAATAATAAGTAGTAATAATAACAATAATAATAATAGAGTCTAGCCTGTGTGGTGGGAGCATGTATCATAGGCATCACCATGGTTCCTGGAGACAACAGGCAACTCTGATCATGGATATTCACCTAGCCCACATAGCCTGAGATCAAGCATGACCAAGTTCAACCCAAAGTTGGGCCCCATCACCCAAACACTCAGGCATCCAGACATCTCACAGACACCAAGGCATCCTACAGATATCCCACAGGCACCCAGACATTGTACAAGCACCCAGGCTTCCCACAGACACTCAGACCTCACTCAGGCATCCACACATCATGTAGGCACCTGGGCATACCACAGGTACCATGGCATCTTGAGGACTCCCAGAGATCCCGTGGGTACCCAGGATTCCATATGCACTAGACACCACAGACACCAGGACATTCTGTAGGCATCTGGACATCACACTGGCATCCAGATATCATGCAGACACCTGGATATCACTCAGGTACCTGGGCCTCCTGCAAGCACCAGGGCCTACTGGAGGCACTGGGACATCTCACAGGCACCCAGACATCCCACAGACACCTGGAGAGGGACTCAGGAATCACTCAGGCACCTGGTTATCTCACAGATTCTTGGACATCACTCAATCATCTAGACATCTCACAGATACCCAGACATCACACAGGCACCAGGATATCACATGGGAATTCGGTTATCACATGGGCACCTGGACATCTCGCAGGCATCCAGACATCCTGGAGGCACACAGGCATCCAGCCATCACTCAAACACCCTGCAATAATTCAGACACCCAGACATCACAATGACACATGGAAATCCCAAAGGCTCCCAGGCATTCTGCAGCCACCAGGGCATTGTGCAGATGCCTAGACATCCTGAAGGTGCCCAGACATCCTGCAGATAGCTGGACATCCCTCAGGAAACTGGACATCACATGGGCACGCAGACATCTGGCAGGCAGACACAAGCATAGCATTTTTACTGACTCCAAAATTAGGATCTCATCTTTCTCTCCCTCAAGAGATGCTTTACTTTTCTTATAGTATTTATCATCACCCATAATTATTTTTTCCCTTTGTTGCCTATCAGTTCCCTGAGACTTTATGCTCCAGAGAGAAAGAGCTAGTCTAGCTTGTTTACTAATATAAAGGCAGTAAGAAGCATAGTTCTTGTCACGTAGAATTGTTACATAGTCATTGTAAAATAATTAATGAATCTCATATTCTTAAGATCTTATAGATTTACATTGTCTTCCTGTTTCACATTTATTTTAACTCTAAGCATAATATTATGTTTATGTATTAATGATATCTTTGTCTACCATAAGGGAACATTTTTTTCATGTGTTACTTAAAATTTCTTATGTACAGATTGAACTGAAAACAGGAAAGAAGAATGTCAATAACAAAATTTACTCAGCTTATAAGCTTCTTCATATTAATAATGTACTTTTAATAATGTTCTTTCAGAGTAAAACTTAGGATTTTACAAAAGAGTAATTTGAAGCATGATGACTGTACTGTACTCCTTTGATTCCACCCACAGGCTAATTGTTGTCTACCTCCCTGAAAAGCTTTAAAAGAGGCGAACAGAATGAACACTCAGGAGGCTTTATAAGGACACATTTTAATTAGATCTAATTTTATGCAGTCAATGAAAAGTATAAAGATGCTGTCCCCTGCTAGTCACTAACACTTTTTTAGCCAACCTATAAATAATTGGAAGGAATGCATCTAATAAAAATACAGATCACAGTAATATAAAAAATGCTAGTAATTTTTTCTTACATCTAAAATATTGAACAGTACCCAATGATATGCTCTTGTGTTTGTGTAGAAGTTTTATGTATTTTTACCTCAGTACTTTAAATATTTATCTTCTTGGAATTCAGTGCACTGTTTTTGTTAGTGTTCTCAAAAAATATTTTCTTTAGAACAAAAAATATTGTTAACAAAGGAGTGTTTTCTTAGTGTATACTTACTATTCTTGGATTAGTCATCTCAGGCTTTATACTTGGCTTCTCTACTGTCTAACCTTAGCCAACTTTTTTTATTACAGTTTTTCTATGGTAATATTAAATGGTTGAAATTTTGTGATCTCTTTAAATATTGCAAAGTGATGATAGAAGTTTTATTAAGAAGCTAAATGTTAATTTCTATATACTTTCTACCTCTTTAATGTATGACTAAAGTCTTCAATGAGATGATAATCTCTCAGTGAGCTGCTATTATAGTATCTCAGACTTAGAAGTACATTTTCCGAAAAATTTTCTCACACAGGAACAGTAATGGGAAGTCGAAACCATGCAAGGCAAGCCTCTTAAGGAGTCTTCCTCTTGTATTTGCCCTCTCCTCATCACTGTTGGATTATATTTAGTCAGGCCAGTGCAGTGTTACAGTGAATTATAGTTTGACTGGAATAAACTATTTAATGTCTAGCAAGGGTTTTACTTATAGTCTTAAAAATTGTTAGCATAAGCTGGGTGGTGGTGGTGCACACCTTTAATTGCAGCACTTGGGAGGCAGAGGGAGGCAGATCTTTGTGAGTTTGAGGCCAATCTGGTCTACGAGTGAGTTTCAGAATAGCCAGAGTTACAACAGAGAAACCCTGTCTGGAAAACCAAAAGAAAAAAAATTAGCTTAAAACGTTGGCTTATTTACTAATTAGTAGAACTAAATTCCCCCATATCATTAAAATACATTATATACGTGTGGATCTGAGAGACCCTTAAATTAAGAGAAACAGTCCTCTAAACCGGTTGATTTTTTGTTTTGGTATTCTTCAGCAGTCATTAATACAGAAAAGAATCCTTTTCTGAGGGATGTGTTCCATATCTTAATTATCTAGGGACACTGAAAAAATGTTGGTAGAGAGTAAGAGCAGGTATTAAGGGGTATCCAGACACAAAGGAGGTGGTAAATTAGGTTCATGATACCTGAGTATGACCTACTACCCAGCTTCTAGAAGCTTGAGTAGATGCTATGTTTTCATTGGTCCATGTTTTATAAACTGTATAAAGATAGCTAAGTGAAAATCAAGCAAACTCTTTTTACGTTACAAAGGTTAGGATAAAGAACTAGATAAAGGGGGACAGTGGAATCTTCGAATATGTGGACAGCAATCCACAGGACTCCTAGGATGTATGCTGAAGGGGAAGTGAGAGGGGCTGCTCAGGAAAAAACACATCTGGGATACAGTAGAAAACAAAACACAGCAAAGCGAGCACCAGGAAATGGGGTAGTAGCAACACCAAGGAGACATTTCGGCCTCCTTGAAGAAAAGGATATGTGGTTAGAGTCTCCTGTTGAAAATGAGCAGGTATGGTGGTAAGGATTTCTGTAGAACTAGAAACATGGCTTGTTGATGACTGAGACTGAATTACTAGACAAAAGAAGGTGTTTTATTTTTCAATCTTTATGTAGAAATGTGGATCCCACTCTAGAGAATTTTACAAATTATTAGAAATCTCAGGAAACAGGTAGAAAGAACTACCATGCTGAAGTTGTGGCAGGGGTAAAAGAACACTTCCATGTAGTGTTGGGCAAGTACCAACAACTGACAAGAGTGTGGTATGAATAAGTCCTCACAGATTACCCATAGACCCATGTCTCAGGTTGTACCAAATGCCACCTCGACTGAGTGTTTATGCAAGTTGGAATGGTGTTGGCCAGTTCACTTCTGAACAAGAAGAGCTTTGTGTGTTATTTTGATATCTTCATGATTTTGTCAAGTACCTGGCAAAGAACTCTGTGCCTTTGGTGAATGACAGTGATTATGAAGCAGTCTTTCCTGAACTATTGGGAACTGGTGTGAGGGGCATTTCCACTCACTTGTATCTGCATCTCAATTAAAAAACATCTCTGTTCTTAATCATTTCATATATAAATGATGGACTTTTAGTATATTGGTGTCCAACAAAATTAATGTTTGTTTTCTGTTATTTTAAACATCCCACTAATATTTTAGAGGACAAACTAATATTTCCAGTATGAATTGACATATATTTATACATGTATGTCATTGTACACTGCTTATTCACTCTGTTACCTTTTCTTATATTCCCTTTTACAAATACTCCTCTTTATGCTTTCATGTTTCTCATATATAGAGAAACATGTGTGAAGAACATATACATGAGGGAAATATATATTCTTATGAGAGAAAAACTGCAGTATTTGTTTGAGTCCGACTTATTTAAGCACAGTAATCTTCAGTTCCTTTTATTTTATTGAAAGGAACATAATTTTGCTTGAATAAAACCCTATTGTTATAATTTCCTTTCTGTTGCCATGACAACATGACCCAAAGCAGCTGGGGACCCGCTATTTGACTTACACTTCCACGTTACACTCTATCATTGAGGGAAGTCAAGGGAAGAACTCAAATAGAAACTCGAAACAGAAACAATGGAGGAACACTGCTTATTAGTTGTTCAATCATAGATTCATGATTAACTGACTTTCTTATACAGCCCAGGACTACTTGCCTAGAGATGATGGCACTCAGAATAGGCAGGGCCTTCCTGCATCAATTAATAATCAATAGAGTTCCCACAGACATGCTTACAGTCCAGTCTGATTGAAGCAATTCCTCAGCTGAGACTTTCCTCTCAGATGATTGTAGTTTATGTCAATTAACACTAACTAGGGCATCTGTTATTTATACGTTCACAACATTTTCTTCCTCCATTAATCTGTTATCAGATTAGGAGACAATAAAATAGATCACTGCTCGTTTCTGCTCTTCTTACATTATTTTCATTTCAAAGTTTCTACCAGTGTATTCAGGGAAATGCGTTAGAGATATCCTATGGAGTGTTTCATTGCCTAGCTGGCAAAGCTTCTTTTAATTGTTGATGATTCTGTTATTTGGCATTATGCACTTTGATAATAGAGCAAAGTGGCTTAGAATATACCCAACAAGCAGAGAAATATCTTAGCATATGCAGGGTTCTAGGTTTAATCCTTAGTACTGAAAAAAGACACAGTTAGACACATAGTTCTTCTATGAGTCTTTAACATACTTTGATAAGAAAAAAGACATTGGATAGGGAACAAAATCCAATACATGTTTTTATCTAAACTCTATTGTGGAACACTTCATTGAATTTACAGAAAAATCACTAATTTTACTAATCTTTGTTAGACTAGAAGGTTTGCTTCTTCTTTTTTTTTTACTTTTCTGTAAATCATTAAGAGCAATTCCCAGAAGGTGCAAGGAAACCGATAGCATTTGTTCCAAGCTAGTCCCCTCCGGTATGTTTTTATGTGTATACCTGTCAGAGAGTAAGTGGTTAGGTCTCATTTTCCTCTTCTTACTTTCTATTAATCAAAACTTCCTTGTGAATTATAACATGGTTAAAATTTCTTTAAATATTTTTATTTTAAAAGAAGTTGTATGATTCGGCAGAAATAATTTAAAGAACTGAATTGCCTACCTGAGCAGCTCATGAATTCAGCAAGTTGTTTTGACATTTAATTACTGGTAAATTTCTTAATATTTTCAAAAGCTTTAAATGAGCATTGACCAGAACAGAATGATTTACAGGCATCAGCAGAGACAGATTCATGCTCACGTTTTTGTTAGAGAGTGAATAGTTTATTTTTCACATACAGGCTCCTTGATAACCATCTGCTTTTGAATCACAGTATTGATGTTAGAATAGGTTACCAAACACCATTCTTTCTAAGTTGTAGACTTGGTTAGTAACTCTTAGAATTACAGGAAAACAAAAATTCTTCTTACTGTGCATAAAGAACTAATGTCCACACAATTTTGAAAACAGAAGATCTTTAGAATTGAGCCTGCATTTCCACTTCTCACTTGACATTTATATTATTCCATAGTAAGGAAGTTCCTGGACATCCAAGGCCCATTTACATTATTGCTTTAGAGATTCTTTTTCAGAAAGGGCAAATAAAAACATCTAGAGATAATGATCTTATTTAGGGTAATGAGTTTGGATGTTTTTGGTTATTTTTATTTTGGGGTCTAAATATCTTTGAGACTTCAGTGGTCAGTTCTTAAAATATAAATTCAATAAAGTTGCTCTTCCTGTGTTATTTTTGGTTTTGATTCCTATAAGCCAAGGCCTTAGTTTGTTTTTAATATTCGTGTATTCACTCATTGCATTTCCCAGGCGGTTTTATGAAGATGGCGCCATTGTCCTGGGTGAAGAAGCAAATATGCTCGCTGGAATGCTACTTGGACTCAACGCCATCGATTTCAGGTACTCACTGTGCAACCAAATGAATTCAGTTTTTAAGATCATACCTAACAGTTCCGACTGATGATTTTTCTTTCAAGTTTTCTAAGTAAAGCACAGTTGGACATACTTGACTTACATTGATTTTTTTTTTAATTTATATTGATATTTGATTTATATTGCTTTCAGGCCAATTTTTTTTTAATTCTCCTAGAAGAAAGAAAAGATGGTTTCAAACTTAAGAGGCCTAATCTCTTGAGTAAAAGGGAAGAGTAGACTATAGCCTATTAGCAGGGCTCTGCTGTTAAGGAAGGGACACCTCTGGATTTTATTCTTGATATTTTCAGCCAGAAAAGGTAACCTCATTGAAAATTGTGGGATTCTATTTAAAGTCAAAACCTGGAAGTCATTTCAGTCTCATTTTGTTAATAATCTTGAAGTTTTCAAATGATTCTATTTATAAAAATATTCTTTCTTCATTCTTTGAGTTTTCTTCATTCTTTGAGCTTACAATGTAAAGAAAATAGATTCAAAGCAGAGGTAAAGTAAGCAAGATTCTCCTTTTCCTGTGTCTAGAGAAAATTCTTGAAAGATGTCTTGAGTGCCTTATACTTCCCGTGTTATTGATATTAATTTAGAATATAAAATATTATTAATTTTTCCTTTTATTCTCAACAAAATGAGTCAGTTCCAGATGGATAACAACTGCTAAAAATGGTTGTGGCTATCTTATTTTCTCAATTTTGAAAGGATAATTTTGCATTTTATTTGTCTCAAATTATGTATTAAAAGTAAAATGCTGTCTGTAAGAAAATTCAAAGAATGAAGGAAGAATATTTTTATAAATAGAATCATTTGAAAAATTCAATAGTATTAACAAAACGAGACTGAAGTGACTTCCAGGTTTTGACTTTAAATAGAATCCCATAGTTTTCAAAGAGGTTACCTTTTTCTAGTTTCTCACTTTCTCCTCAAAATATTTGTCATTCCCCTAGGTCTGGATTTCCCTTGTTTGTGATTTTAATAAATTAGTTGTTAGACCTGAGAAAAAACATCTTCTTTACTGTCTAATTAAGCAAGCTTTATTATTTTGGAGTGCATTGAGGCGGGGGTGGCAGGAGGCCCAGCTGACTCTCCCTAAGTCAGGATTTGGACAGCAGCAGCTCACTGGCTTTTGAGGGGTTTTTTAAAAAAATTTTTAAATTTTTTTATTTTTATTTATTTATTTTTTTAATTTTAAGTGGGGAAGAGGAGGGTTGACAGAAAACAGCTGTTGAGATAACTGGCTGTTAGCACCTGGACAGAAGAGTTGGAGGACACAGACTCAAGGCTGCCAGTGGGATAGATAAGTAAACATCTGTCGGGGTAACCGGCTGTTAGAAGGGAGGCCATAAAATACGTTCAGGAATATATCACATGGAGGGAGAGTCATCCAGGTGTCTGGGAAGACACATTTTCCTAAGGGAGAGAATGATCTTACACCACAGGTTCAGGAGTTTAGCGAGGCAAAGGGACGTCATTATACATCATGGGGATACAAGGTCAGTTGAAAAACATGGTTAGTCCGAGCATCATAAAGTCTGAAGGTTGTCTCTTGAAGTGTTTCTGCATTTACTTATTTGGTGTGTGGGCATGCACATGCCAAACACTGTGGAGACTGGAGGACAGTGTGCAGGCTTGTGCTATCTCCTATGTGGGACCCAAAGATTGAATCCAGGTTGTCGGCAGGCACCTTTACACACTGGGCTCTCTTGCCAGCCTGAAGATTGTCCTTTTGATCCTCGAGCGATGCAAACTCTTTACATAGGGTGTCCCATCATCTTAGTCATTTAAGTTCATATTTTGTTTCTTTGAGGGCTTTTTTTCTTTTTCAAAAATTTTATTTCATATTCAGACCACAACACTCCACCCCGGGCTCCATACACGCGCAGCCATGTCATGGTGCCAATACATGTAATCTAGCTTTTAAAGTTCTCAGTCTTCAGTAGTCCCAGCACTGTTCAGAAATCTCAAGAATGAAGTGTTTCCTCCTGAGTCTTAAGACAATCTTTTGACTATGATTAACTATTAAATAAAAAAAAATTTAAAAAAAATACAATGATACAATCTAATTCTAAAAAGGAAGAATGCAGGCATATTGAGGTTAGACCAAAGTAGGAACTTCAGCAAGGCAAACATCAAACCCTACAGCTCCATGTACAGTGTTTGTGGCTTTAGTTTCAAAGGGCATATATGGACCCATCCCTCCATACACCATACAGCCTACAATACACACCATTTTCTTGGGCTTTTCTACTCCTAGTATGCAGTGCTCCTCAGAATACGTTTCATGGCTCTGACATCTCCAGCATCTTGGAGTCTACACTATAACCCCAGCTTCACCTTCACAACTTCATCAGTGGCCTCCCGAGGGCCTCTTTACAGGGACTCCAACCTGTCGTATGTTGCTCACCATCAGCAACTTTCTGAATGCTTGGAAGAACAGTCCCTGGTTCCCTCAGCCTTATATCTTTCATGCCACCAAACTAGACCCACTGCCAAGTTCTGCTTCAAACTTGTGGTGGAGCCTGACCTCCTTGGGCCACAGTTGCAGCAGCTTTTGTATGCTGAAAGTGGTGACATTTTTCCCTAGACAATTGTTTTCCAAGAGCAAGAAACCTGCCAGGCTTTCTCCTTTTGAAACTTGGAGCCTTTGCTCCCTGGGACCTTGCCCTCAGGGTACCGTTCCTATTGTTCCAGGGCAGAGTAGGCTTCTCTTTAGAGGCACTAATCACTAGCAATTACAGTCTTTTCAGCACATGCCTAGAAGGTAACCTTAAACTTCATAATGCTCTTTTCCTCTCCAAACTGCACACCTTCCCCTTTCTGCCCCATGTGTTCTATTTCCTGGTAGAGCTGCATGCCACTGCACTCAGTGATATCCTGTCTTGAAATTCATTCTGCCAAGGAAATTAGGCCATTACTTTTAAATTTGGTCTCACATAAATTCTCAGAATATGAGTCAAATCCAGCCAGATTCTTTGCCAAAATATCACACTCATGATAGAGTCTTTGTTCCTCTCTGAAACCTCATTAGCTGGGCCTCCACTGTCCAAGCTTCTCTGGGTTGCTATTACCCAGCTACATTGCTGCTTTCCAAAGTTCCATTAAAGTAGACCATTAAACTCTATTTACATTCAGTGGCTTTTCCAGCCCAAATTTCCGTAAGAGCCTTCTAAATTCCTCCTATACAATAAAGGCCTAAAACTACATGGTCTGGTTTACAATAATGACCCCATTTCTGGTACTATTTGTGTATTAGCCTCTTCTCTGTTGCTGTGATAATATTCCATGACATAAACAATTTTAGGGAGAAGTGGTTTGTTTTGGCTTACAGTTTCAAAGGAATAAAATCCATCATGGCGTATGACAACAAATAGGTCACATGGTAACCAGAGCAGGAAACTGGCAGGCCATATTGCTTCCTCACTCAAAAAGCAGAGTGAGGATAGCAAGTGGAGGGAGCCAAGCTAGAAAACCTCAAAGACCTCCCTCAGTGACAGAATCCCTTCATCAAGACTCTATCTCCTGAAGACTCCATAACCATCTCAAACAATGCCATTAGTTGGAAACCAAGTATTCAAAATGACCTTTGGGGATATTTATATTCAAATCACAGTGTGTGTGTGTGTGTGTGTGTGTGTGTGTGTGTGTGTGTGTGTGTGTGTGTACGTCGTGCATGCACAGATGTCAGGGAACAACTTTATGGAGTTGCTTTTTTCCTTCCACCTTTATGTGAGTTCCAAGGATTGAACTAAACTCAGGCTTTTACAGCAAGCGTCTTTCACTGCTGAGACATTTCTCTGGCTTTTGCTCACTGACACTGTGTGATCGAGTGAAAGCAAATACCTTAACCATATGTTAGTAATGTTTGTGAAAATGGAGGAAAGCTCATGTAAAATGATGCCACTTTAACTTTGTGTTTATTCCAGTGTGGAAAGTAAATATATACTCATTGTATAAGTATATTAAAAGGAGTATTTTAGCAGCTAAACTTTGGGACAAAATCAGTAGGTGGGAGTTCATAGGTGATTTTTTTTCCTCTGAAATATTAACCTGCTTTTTTAAAATAAGTGTTTCTACATTTATCTTTTTGGAGGATGTGATTTTTTTTGTTGTTTTGAGACACAGTTTTGCTTAAAACTGGGATAACTGGCGTGCATCACTACACCCAACTCTAGAAGATGCATTTTAACAATAGTAACCATAAAAGCAAACATCTTTTTATCTTTCTGTATGTGTGAACACACGGAAGTAGGGGATCACTGGTTTAGGGATTAAGAGATTTCTTTAGATTTCCTTTATTGGCATTGTGAGCATCACAGCTTGCCCTTGGACAAGTTGCTCAATCACTTCTGTGACCTTATGGTCTCAGAGGAGGATAATTAGAGATTTAGAGGATTTTCAGCACATCTCAGAGGTCTAAAATCCAAGCTTTTTCACTTATTCAGATAGATTTGTAACTTCTTGTCTGTTAATCAATCAGACCTTCCTAGTGGATATACAGTGTCACCTGAGAATGTGTATTTAAACATGGAAAACAAATCTTCTTTTGAACATTCTCGGTGTTATTTTGAATGACCAATAAAATCAACATATTGCCAAATAGAAAAATAAGGTTTACATTGTATAATGGTTTGAATAATAAGGATCCCTATAGACTCACATATTTGAATGCTTAGTCACCAGGGAATGGAGCTGTTTGAAAGGATTACAAGGATTAGGAGGTATGGCCTTGTTGGAGGGACTATGTCTCTGGGGGTGGGCCTTGAAGGTTTCAGATGCCCATGCCAGGTCCAGTCTCTCTCCCCCTTTCTGCTTATGGATCAGGATGTAGCTAGCTCTCAGCTACTTTTCCAGCACCACACCTGCCTGCTTCTATGCTCTTCCCATGATGATAATGGACTAGACCTCTGAAACTGTAAGCAATCTCCCAGTTAAATGCTTTCCTTTTGTAAGAGTTGCCGTGGTCAAGGTGTCTCTTCACTGCAACAGAACTGTGACCAAGACAGATTGATTTCTCAGTAAATTTTATTGCTGCCTTATGAAACATTATGTAATAACATATCAACTTGTCATATAAAGCTTGTCATTGGTATTGAAAATAGAATATTTAAGGTACTTATTTGTAACAAGTAACAATTAAATTAGGAACAAAAATCATTCCTGCTCAATTGGAACTTTGTGTACTAATATGAATGTTTATTGTCTGTTTTCTTAGCTTTTGCCTAAAGGGAGAAGGATTGGATGGCACCTTCCCTGCTGTGATAGATTATACACCGTATTTGAAGTTTGAGCAAAGGTACTTGCCATTTTGAAATGTGTTGTTGAAATCTTAATTGTAACTTAATGCTTTGAGCAATTTTTATCTGATTTAAACTTTGTATGTGACACTTGTTTCTTATCAGAAATTATTAGTTAGGACTAGGGAGATGGCTCAGTGGATAAAGTGCTTGCTTTACAAGCATGAAGTCCTAAGTTGGGACCACCAGGGCTCACGTAAAAGATAGCCATGATGACATGGATATATAACCCTAGCTCTGTCAAAGACAGGTGGCTCCACAGAACTCGTGGCCAGGTAGTCCAGATGACCTAGTGAGCTGCAGACTCAATAAAGATACCTTGTCTCAAAAATAAGGGGGAGAGCCATCAATAAAGACATCCAGAGTTGATCTCTGACTTCCAGTGCACACGCGTGCACACAAACACACACACACACACACACATGGGGGCAGGGAGGGAAGTCGAGAGATTATTAGTACTACCTCCAATTGCATTTTCAATATTTATGAAAATATAGAATTTCTATGTTAATTACAACAAGTAAGCCTATATGACAAAATGTCTATTTATATTGCTATAGTAATTATAAAAGAATAATAATTATACATGCTCTAAAATAATCCATTGAAATGCAAAACTATAATTCATTAGATTGTGTTCTACTTTGTATAAATAAATTTTACTATTGTTTCTGTTGTAAAATTTCAGTTACTTTAGGCAAACTCAGTGATAAGTTTACTTACCCTTAAACTGTATGTTTATGAAAACATAATTGGCTAACAATTAATCCCACTACTAGTCTGTGTAACAATATTGTGTGAGAATTCTGGATTTCCTATAACTTCATTGGAAATTAGTTAGGTGAAATCTGAGGTTGTTTCTTGTGTTTCCTTGAAAAAAAAGTGTTTTTGTGAATAGCATGAAATTCTATTATACTTAAATATTGTAGTCAGGCCAAAGTTATAAGGTACTCTGTAAATTATGTATATATATATAATATAGGTACAGACCTAATCTAGGAAAGACATGACATATCCTCCTTCCCTCCCTTCTCCCTCCCTCCTTCCATCCTTCCTTCCTTCCTTCTCTTCCTTCCTTTCCATCCCTCCTTCCCTCTCTCCCTCTCTCTTCCCCTCCTTCCTTCCTTCCTTCCTTTCTTTCTTTCTTTTTCTTTCTTTCTTTCTTTCTTTCTTTCTTTCTTTCTCTGCTTCAGGAAATGGCTTAATGAAAACAAAGATAAATATAAATACTTTTATTCTATCATGTAAATGAATCTATAATAATTATTACAATGGTTTTGAAAGATAAAGGAAGGGAACCTTCTCAACTAGTCTATTCAGGATGATTTTCATATTATAAATATGATATCTTCGATTGCTGAGTTATTGCTTGTCTGAAATTTTTATGTGGTGTCTTCTTTTTATACACTAATCCTAACATGTATAGGTAGCCTGTTCATTTGTACTGAAGATTTCTTCTCATCTTGTATAAAGGATATTAAAATGAGAAGGAAAATCTAGTCACAAGTCAGTTAGCAACTCTAACCATAGAGGTTTTACTTTAGAATTAAAGTAAAATTTAGAATTAAGTATTTAAACTATGCTAATTGTTATTAACAATCCACAGATTGAAAGTGTAATTGACTCCTTGACATGATAGACATTTTTAAGTTACTAATTTATTTTTAAATTTTTCATATAATTAATTATATATTGTGTGTTGATAACTTCTTTCACGTCCCCTTCCTTTTCCCACCCCTCTCCTTCTCCTTAGTTGCCTTTGTTTCCCTAGACACTTCGCTTCTTTTATGATTTTGCATAGCATTATAAAGCCTAGGAACAACTATGTTTATCTTTCCTAGACTGACTTAACTCACTTAATATGATTATTCCCAATTGTATCAATTTTCCTGCAAACATGACTTTGTTCTTCATTGTGGCTGAAAACATTGAGTTGAGTGTATGTACCATGTGTTCTTTATCCATTCCGTTAGTTGAGGACACCTAGACTGGTTCCATAACTTTGATGTGCAAGAATCTCTCTAATACACTGATAAAGTTTTCAAAAAATCTGGCAACAGCTTCCTGCCCCACAATGTAGCTCCACCTTCCTGTAGAGGTGCTCTGGGGCAGGAAGCCATCCATGTGGTCTTAGATTGAAGAATCTCTGAGCAGTCTTAGGTTGGAGAATATATAGCCAATGTTGGTGACCAAGGTTTCCGTAAAGACAGAGGAAGTAGGCAGTGCTCTGGTGGGCTTTTTAACAGCCATTTAAAGGGCCACTCATGAGCCATCTGAGGTAATGGCCTAGCACAACGGTGATGCCTCTCTCTCTCCTGCCATTGGGATACAGTAGTTACCAACAACCCAACAACTGCCATGTAGGCTTGAGGGTTCTTGAGCCCCTCCGCTCTCTATACTGGAATGCTGACTGGCTTGAGATTGCACTGGCAGCTGCAGTTGCTGTGAGTTCACAGTGCAGTAGTCCTCTCATGTCCAAAATGTACTGTGTTGCTTGGGTCCTCCCCAATTTCATTCCTCTTAGAATCTCTCTACCCTCTTCTGTGCTGTTCCCTGAACCTTGGGTGGAGGGTGTGTGATTCAGATGTGTCCTGTTTATGGCTGAGTGCTGCTCACACACTGATTCTCTACACTCTGAAAGACTGAGTGTTTCTGCCCCCAGGGAACGTCTCTGGTAAAGTCTGAGAGCTGCACTAAGCTATGGGTATGGAGACACAAATTTAGAAGGAAGTTTGACACTATGTCCATTTAGCAAAATAACAGTAATAGGTTTACCCCCAGGTGGGCTGTAACTTCCCCAATCATGGATTATTGGCCAGACCTGCACTACTAAGCATGCATTTCCTCTTACAGCATTGGCCTTAAATCCAATCAGAAAGCATTTTTTACCCCTGTAACACTCATGCCACTATTGCAGCCCTGTGTGTATCTTGCCATGCCAATTGTTATATGTTTTCTTAGTATCATTCTGGTTAGAGAGAGATGGAATCCCAGTGAAGTATTAATTTCATTTTACTGATGCCTTAAGGATGCTGACATTGTTTTATGTTCATTGGCCATTTGTATCTCATCTTTTGAGAACTGTAATCTCCTTTCATTAGATGTTTTTGATTGTGTTGTTTGATTTCTTGCTTAGCTTTCTGAGTTCTTTTGTAGATATTATTATCATGTCATATGTATATCTATCAAGTACTTTTATCCCCTTCTGTAGGCTGCCTCGTTGCTCAGTCACTTGATGTGACACTCTTCCTGGGGAGACATAAACAAGCATCTACTCACAGCAAATGGGGAACCAATGGCAGACCAAAGTGTGGATACCGCGGAAGTGCAGCTTGATGAACCGATTAGTTTTATTGGGGTTACTTGAAGAAATATGGGTGAAGAGTTATAGGAGCACAAATGACTCAAAACAAACATATCCCCCAAAGCCAGCCCAGCGTAGGTGACATCTCACTAAGACTGGGGAACCTGGAATGCACTGCACAATTTACAGGCAGCTCAGTAGGTTGGAGAGCGTCTTTTTGGTGGCTCAGTTGGTCTGAATCTCTTCCAGGCAAGTCAGCTGGTCTTCTTCAAGACAGCTTGGCTGATCTCTGCTTCTTCCAGGTGGCTTATATGGTCTGAGCTTCCTCTAGACAGCTCAGCTTGTCTGGGAGTCTTATAGGCGAAGGGATTTTTGCACACTTTGAGGTGCTCCCTCCATGACCCAGATTATGCACAAACACCCAAACACCATTTTTCAGCACAGGAAGATCTTTTATTAAGCAGGAAAAGTGAAAGTGGCTACTTCTGAGTTATACAGAAACAGCAAATAAAAACTTTACACGTGAACTTTTAACAAGGAAAAGGGGGAGGACAAGTCAGGATAAGGTGGTGGGTTATGATTGGGCATGTTTATTAGGGTATCCAATTGGCAATTTTTGATTGCTCAACTTTGGTGGGCTGAGGAGAGGCCTTGGTATTCAGTCTCAGAACTGAATTAATGGCCAAATAAAGGAATTGACCTAAGGACTATCTTTAGGAGTGGGATCTAATAGTTTATGAAGGAAGGGGGAAGGAGGACCTGTTGACACCATGTTTGGACCCCTCTGAGCCCTTTGTTCTTAAGGGGCAGATGCCAAGTCTGCCAGACTTGGGCCTGTTAGGGCCCTACAGTAGGCTTGAGGGCTTGTGTAGTGAATGGATGTAAAGAGTTTTCTGGTGGAGTTTTCATGGATCCTTATGTCCCAGATAGCTTCTATAAATAAATATCTTGAACTGTTTTCTTTATTTACATTCCTTTTATTTGTTCCCTTGGCTTACTGTTAATAGTCAGGACTCTAAAGCACTATATTGATTAATAGTGGAGAAAGTATGTTCCCACGAGTCCGTGCATGTTCCATGGCTTAATCCCACAGTAATCAAATAGAATGCAAGGGCTTGTTTCAATTCTCATGTATTTGCTAATACTTGCTTTGGGTCCTGTTATACAATCTATGAATTTTTCTTGATTTCTTTAAACATACTTATAATCATTCTTTTGAATTCTTTGGGATTTCATTTAATTTTCTCTCACTGGAAGCCGTTATTATGGAAGTCATATTTTTTTAAAGTAATGTTGCAATGAATTTTCATGTTATTGTCTTTTTGTGCTGGGACTTTGGATTGTTGGTAGAAGTGGTGGTTTGAATGAGAAACATCCTGCATAGGCTCATACACCTGAATAATTGTTTCTAGGCAGGTGGCACTAGTAGAGGTCATGGAACCTTTAGGAGGGAGAGTCTTGCAGAAGGATATACCAGGAGAGGGCTTTGAGAGTGTGTAGCCTTACCCCACCTCCAGTCCACTCTGCTTTGCATTTATGATTGAAGATATGCTCTCTCAGCTTCCTCTTCTGGCTACCTGTTGCCATGCCTTCCATACTATTATGAACTCTCTAACTCTGGAACCATGACCCCAAACAAATGCTTCTGGCAATGGCATTTTATCACCACAACAGAAAAATAATTAGCAGAGAAGTTGGTACTAGAGAGTTGGGTTATTGCTGAGAAGAATATAAACATGTTGTTTTATGAAGGAATATGGAAGACTTTGGAACTTTGAACTGGAAAAGCATTTGAATGCTATAAACAGAACTAATGGGCCATTTGAGCTCATAAAACAGATAAAAGAATAAATAAGAAAAATAAAGCAGAATATGAAGGTTTCGAGGGGAACAAGTTCTCATTAGCAACTATGCTTGAGGCTATCTGTGTGATATTTTGCCAAGAATCTGGCTGCTTCTCCTCTGTTCTAAGAACTTGTCTGAGGCTGAATTTAAAAGTAACAGACTAGCTTTCCAGTGGAGAATATTTCAAGAGAATGCAACACTGAATCAGTGGTATGTTTATTACTGATAACTCTTACACAGCTTTACAATGAAGAAGAGCAAGGGGTCATAAAGAAATACAAAATATAAAGCTTGGAGAGAAAGGAACACTAGAGATCTTTACGTTATAGCAAGGCATGTGCTGTAACAGAGGCTCACCATTGAACAATGGGTTTGATGGGAAGGGTGTTCTTGGACAAAACCCTATCCAGCTAAGCTTCCAACTTGTGAAAAGAGAAAGCCTAAAGTGTTTCTTGTTCCTGGAAAGCAATTCGTTCAGCATTGAGCTGCTACTCATGAGGTCCAAGGAGCGGAGAGTCCATCCCAAGCTGGCACCTGAACTTTTCAATATCATTCTCATGGTGCTGGCTTTGGAGATATGGAAGTTACATGAGGGAAGAGTTATATATTCTTTCTGTATGGCTTCAGAGAGCCACTGAGGCCAGGCTCTGTGTGGCAGTGCTAGTGTCACTGTCAGAAAAATATGATGAGATACCATTGTGAGAAGCCTGGGTTTCAGTATAGACCCCAGGATTTTGGATATGCCTGAGCTATGAAATGTCTGCCAAGGGGGGCTACATACAGATAGTGGAGCCAGCCCACCAGAGAGGTGCATGTTGCAATCAGCCAAACTAGGGATGGGGACACAGAGGGATGTGTCATGTAATCCCTTTGATAGAGGACATAGAGCTACAGGATTGAATATTTGCCCTGTGGTGCTTTGGTATTCCTAAGGTCAGGTTTCTCTCAGTATGCCCTCATGCCTTTGGATGGAAATGTGTATTCTGTGCTGTATACTACAAGTATATGACTTTTTTATTTAACAGTGGGGGTTATAACTAAAAGAATACTTTGGGTCTCAGAAGAGGCTTTGGACTTGGAAACAGTGTTGAGACTGTGAAAGGCTAAAGTTCTTCAAAATTGAACTAAATAAATTTTCATTATGGTATGACTATGAGTCTGTGGGGGCTGAGGAGTGGAGTGGGGTGGTTTGAATGAGATATTCCCCCATAGGCTATGTATTTGGACACTTGGAAGCTAGTTGGTGGTGCTGTTTGGGGAGATTATGGAACCTTGACGAGGTAGTGCTTTTATGGAGGAAGTATGTCGTTGAGGCAGGACTTGGAGAATGTACAGCCTCGTCTCATTTCCAGCTTAGGTCTCTGCTTCCCATTTGTGGTTGGAGATGTGCACTCTGCTCCCTGCCCCTGTCACTGCATTCTTCTGCTGGACCTGCAAGCCAAAAAAAAACCTTTCTTCTTAAGTTGTTTCATTTATCACAGCAATGGAAAAGTAACTAATACAGCTGAGGTTTTTTAATTATTCTTTTAGTAGAAGTGTTATCAGTGTTTAGAGGGTTGGTTATACTGGGTTGGGGTGTCATTTCCTCAGCTAGACTGGTATTCAGGGCACCAAGATAGATTTCAAATACTTTTTGTAAAAACAGTCTCTGACAGTAGTAGGATCACTATGGAAAAAAAAAAACAATCAAATAAAAACAAGCATCCTTAAGCATCAGTTATTTTAGGAAACAAAGGAGTATGGAAGTACCATATGCACTAACAAGTTAGTCAGTGTTGGTATGAGTAAAAAGGAAGAGTTAATCAGAGCAGTGATTAGTACTGGGTTCATAGAGAAAGGGCAGGTGAAGGGAAGGAAATGCACGTGGAGGGAGCAGTAGCAGGGACGGTGGTAAGAGGGGCGAGGCCATTTGTGCTAAAGGTGGAATGGACAGCACTCAGGATCTTAAACAGTTCCGGCTCATGGAGACCTCATAAACACAGGTTTCCCCTGTGTTCTTTGAGAAGCCCTATCCAAAGGGAAAAGGAACAAATGGGGAGGGAGGGATACATGAGAAAAACAAAAAGAAGTGGGAAAGGAGGGAGACGAGGAGGGGAGAAAAAGGGGTCAGAATGTGGCTGTTGGACTGTCACTAGCTACTCAATGAAGGAGGAACGAATGACAGGGAAGAGGGCTCGATGGTGTGTAGAATATGAACGCAGTGTAGCCTGCCTGTTGATTTTACTTCTACATCTTTCTGCGTCCCTCCCTGGGCTCCCGGAGGCCCATCACACCCCTCCCTTCTCGAGATTGGATTTCAGGTTCTGACAAACAGTAAATGGCCTCTTCACAGGTCAAGTATCAGATACCGGTCACACCTCTGGGTGGTGTGTCAGGAACATATTGGAAATGCCAGCCCCACCTCAGAGCTGTCTTTCCAAGGGTTGAGTCGTGGCTGCTGGTCCTGGGTTCACGAGATGGTTGTGAATGTCGCCCTGCCCTTGTGAGATCCTCCCACATGTCTGTTGTGCTGCGTGGAATTTTTTACATTAAAATCATTTCTAACAAAGGAGTTTCTGAGATAATTAGATATTGTTATTAAAGTTTTCAATTATACTGTAAAAATTGCCATTCAGAGAGGTCTTTCCATTCCTTGTATGAGGAAATACATGAGCAATATATGAGGATGCCTGCTTCTTACTCTTTCCACATAAGTATTGAAAGTGTGACCAGTTTTATAAGAGGAAATTATTTTATTGTTTTGATTGCTAATAAAGTTTAATTTAAATTGAGATATATCCTTCTGAAACTACAATTTGAAACATATAAATATAAAACATCTTAAAATACATTATATATTTAAATCAGTGTTTTAAATTGCATACCAGTGAGAAAATAGTTGCTTTCTTCCAATTGCTATTTGATATAACATTAGCCATTTTTTCCACTGAATATAGCACTCCACACTTATGATCCCAGCATGTGACTGTCTATGGCAGGATGATCTCAAGTCTGTTGCCAGCCTGGACTGTATAGTAGGGCAATAAAAAAAATACATTTTTCTTGACTGTATTCTTTGCTGAAATTTCTAGTAGGTAATACTTTATGATGTCTTCCATGTTTCTATTTCCCCCTCCATCTCTTCCTTTCAAGCCAGAATCTCATTATGTAACAAGGATGGCCAATACACACTGTATCCTGGTTGGCCTCAAACTCAAAATCTTCCTGCCTGAGCCTCCCAAGCAGTACAATTACAGGCTTTGCCACCACACATGCCATAGTATGCATATGGAGGAAAACATGTCGGAGTCTGTTTTCTTCTTCCACTGTGTGAACCATAGCATTAAACTCAGGTTCGGACTCTGCAGCAAGTGCCTTTATCCACTGAGCCATCTTGCTGGCCTCGATTTTTACTTTTAAACAGAATGATATCCACATCTTATCATTCTTTTCTTTTAATATGATTATTTCCTGAAGACCTATATTTTGACATATAGAATTACTAAGTCAGACCATGTCTGATTATGTATTTAAATGTATGTATGTATGTATGTATGTATGTATGCTATTAAACGTCCCTTTCTATACTTAGAACCCCAAGTTCTCTGCCTCCTTCCTTCTCTTAGTATGGTTAATGAATTGTTTTCTGTGTAATACCAGCCCTTTGACCTGTGAGCTACATCTTATCCTGTTCTATTATTGTCT
The DNA here is from genome assembly GCA_026225945.1 of Cricetomys ansorgei. Taxonomy (NCBI): domain Eukaryota; kingdom Metazoa; phylum Chordata; class Mammalia; order Rodentia; family Nesomyidae; genus Cricetomys; species Cricetomys ansorgei. The sequence continues at coordinate 52,589,125 of JAMJFZ010000056.1, read as the reverse complement.
TTGCCCCAGCAATTGTTCCCTCACCTGCATATCCCTTTTTCTAGATCCTCTTATATTTCACAGCTCTAACCAATACTAGAAAATAAGCTCTGTTGTTACACAGTCCTAGCTCAGATAATTTCTGATGGTCTACAAATGTAGGGGTTTCTCTCCACCAGCAAGCAAGCATGTAAGTCTGCAGTGGACACTAGCTGGGTGTTCTGTAATTCAGCTGAATTCTGGTGCTTTCTACCTTCTTTTCCTTTCTGTGAAGCACTCTTTCCTTCCAGGTATGAGAAACTTTCATCTGAAGTAAGATGTTATCAGACAAGGTAGATCAGAGAATTGCTTGATGACCACCAGTTCTAAGAGAAAAGGGAAGGGAAGGTTGCGGTATAGCTCTAGCTTCTATCGCCTGCTTTGAGAAGGAGAAGTTCTGGTCTCTGTAATAGACAAATGCAGTGAAAGGGAGGGAGACAGGGACATAGGGAGAGGGTGTAGGAGAAGGAGAAGTAGAAGACAGAGACATAGAAAGAAGGAGGGAAAGACAGACAGACAGACACTTGATTCTGTTTTCTGAGGTTTCCAGTGCTCCAGTTGAGAAGCCCAGCCTTTCATCTCTATTGCTCTGAAGCTGTTCCAAAGCTGCTTCAGGAGCCAAGGACAAAAGGCCAAATAACATTAACCTTATTGTTCTAATCACTCAGGAAGAAACAAGGACCATGGGAGTTATAAGGCAGTAGCTATGGATGAAAAAAGGTAAACAAGTAGGGTTTGGGCTTCTTCCTCCCGGGTATAGAGCCTTTGCTATGAGGCTCCGAGTTTAGCTGTCCAGCAATCCTCCAAGCCCAACCTATCACAATAAACAAGAGCAGATTAGTTTTTTCCATCTTGCAAATCAGAAAAATTTTAGTCCTGATCTTTATTTACTTCTGTTTTCTATCTCCTCCTTTTATTACAGCTGTTTCTCAAACCTTTCCCCATAGTTTCTCTTGACCTATTTATGCTTTAATACCCACCTCCAAAAAACACTGTTGGCAATGTCAGCAGTAATGTGTCTTGCCACATGTATCTAGGATTTGGTGATAAGACATGCTATTTCTCCTCACAGGTTTGTTTGCCCCATGTTTGTTCTTCCTCTTTCCTTTAGTGCTTTGCCCTCGTCTCTCACCTTTTGTTATTTCATGGCCCATCCCTGGAGCATCTTTTCTATCAATATTCTTTCTCTAGGTATTTTCTCATCCAGTTTCTTGACTTTGCATGCTGTATTTATGCCACTCCTTTGTAGGTGTGTATTTTCACCTCGGATACCACATAAACTCTAGGCTTACCCACATAGCTGCCAACTGGACCCTTTTAGAGGCAGAATAAATACCTCAAAGACCAACGCTGCCATTATGAACATGAACCCCTAATCTCTCCTGCAAAAGACATTTCTTCCTTTAGGTTTTTTTTTTTTTCATTCTGAAAGGAAAAGTTCTAACATTTACCACATAACACACACCAGCAATTCTTGGCAACTCCACCTTGACCAGCACTGGGACATCTGCAGTAGTCTTCATGCTTTCTTCATGCTTTGGCTACTGCAGTTGATTTTTGACAAAGCAACCAGAGGATTCTTTTGAAATATGAGTCAAATAATTTTATTCCTCTTTAGAAAACCTCTATTAACTTTCAGTGTAACACAAAGTAAAAGGCAAAACTCTTTGGTTGGTCTGATTTCTACTACATCCGTGACTCATCTTCTGCTACTGGCCCTTCCACAGAGCCAGTGTGGGTCTTGCGTCTTGAGCATTTTAGGCGTAGCTGCCCATTGGTGCCTTAGTCTTTCCCTCCTCTACACCAGGAAAGCAGTGTCTTGGTTATTTTTACCTTTTTCTAGACTAAATTACAGATGAGAGTAAATAGATCAACAGTCTGCATAATAGAAAAGCCATAGAAAGAACTCTTCCCTTCAATCATGTGATTATTCTCTGTGAAAACCCAAGAACTTTATAAAAGCTGCCACCAACATTTTCCAGTGACAATTGGAATGAGATCGAAGGTAAAGTTGGAGAAAGCAGTATGTTATTAGGTATCAGTTGAAATAAATCTTAGAAATGGAAGTAGGCAATGGAGCTCCAGTAGCAATGATGATTAGCATGCTGGGATGCGAGAACACTCTCAGGGCGTGTATTAAAGCTTTACCGAGTACCACCTCACTTGTGAAGCTACGCTGAGCTACCCACTTAAGATAACGTCCCACCTGCCCTGTGTGTCTTTCCTCCTCAGCTCCATTTCACACGGACCACTTTTGCTCAATATTGGTTATATTGTTTTCTTGTTTTCCTCTCCTGGAATAGAAACATCCAAAAAGCCAGTGAATTTTTTAAAAATTTATTCAGGTATATATTCCGCATTGAGCATGCCTCCCCCATACGCTTCTACTCTCTAATTCCTCACCCCTCCCCCTCGCTTTTGTCCCCTTTCTTAGCCTAGACAGTTTCACTTCTGCTTCCATAGATGCATCATGATTTTCTTGAAACTACAAGTGAGGAAAAACACTTAAGTATTTGTCTCTGGGACTAGCTTAGTTAGCTTAATATGATTGCCTCCAGTTGCATCCGCCTTCCCACAGTGACAAAGTCAAGGATTTTTGACTGCTTCCCTCATATATCCTCAGTACCTAGAATAGCGCTTAGCACAGACATGCAGTAGATATGCTTCGAGAGGTAAATTGCGTGTCTTCTAGATTCTGTTTATTTATAAGATTAAAAATGTTTATTTGAAGGAGATAACACTTCTAGAAATTTTATCAAAGCTTACCAAGATAGATATTTTATAACCTATTTTTTTAATTTGTCGTATGTCTTTATTAAACTTAACGTTTAATTCATAATGAAGTCGATTGAGAATTGCCAGCAGCTATTTAACAATTATAATTATAAATAACAAAGTATTAGTCTTATTAAATGAAAAAAAATCTCTTTTGCATTAAAACTTCATTCATTCTTAGATATAAAACCTTAAAATATTTTGTTCTTTAAAATACTCATATTGAGATTATTTTTATTATTTTGCTCTTGTTGTCTGTGAGGGTGTGTTGCTATCATATATGTTCGTGCGACATGTGCTGCTGCCTACATAGGGCAGAAGAGAGCATCAGAGACCCTGGAACTAGAGTAACAGGTGGTTCCGAGCCACCGTGCAGGCATTGGAAACCCAGGGTTCTGAAAGAGCACATGGAGCTCTTAACCACTGAGCAATCTCTCCAGATCCTTATTTTGAAATTCTTAAATATAATTTTCTACTAAAATATTTGAAAGGTTTCTGTATCTTTTAACTAAAAATATACCTTTAAGAATTGTAACATTTTTTTGAAAAAATAAGCTGTATCAGAACTTACAGACTCTTCCACAGTTGCCATCAACTTATATATTATAAAAAAATTTTAAATTTTTTATTCATTCACTTATTTTTACATTTTTATGTTATATTATATTATATTATATTATATTATATTATATTATATTATATTATATTATATTATATATAATCTGTATTATATGTAGATTATATATTATATTCCCCTTCCTTTCCCCCTCCAGCCCCTCCCATATTTTATTTCCTACTCATTTAACTTATTTGAACGTTTGTCGTCTTGGTCATTAAAACACTGAAAGAGAATAAGATATTTTCAAGAGTATGTACCATTTCTTATTAGGGTGACCTTGAGTGAACTATATTTTCTCATTTTCTTCTTTTGTTGGATGAATATTTACTTAAAGAATTTGCTAATGGTACTTCATGCAGTTTTTAAGAGGATTAATAATAAAATGTTAAGATGTATGTGTACTGCTTGAATAAATGAAAAACATTGTGGGCTAAGGATTTCTTCTGTTCCCTGTTCCTAGAAAGAACTTTCAAATTAGTATCCTTCCTTTTCTATTTTTGTGGATAATCATTTCCTAGATACCTAGGAAATTAACCATTTGAATTTTAACATCCTTACATAATCGTCTTCCTGATTATTAATAGAATTGCTATATTGAAGAGAGAATCTACATGTCTATTTTCCTTTTTTAATGTTAGTACTTTAAAACTTTTAATTAGATTTATTTATTTGTCTTGTCTGTCTCTGAGGTTGTGGGGAGTAAGAGAAGAAAGTACAGTTTCTTAGGTCATGGTACTTGGCACAGAAGTCACAGAATGTTTTGTTATGATCTGTTTTATTTATGAAAAAATTTAATGTTACATTTGGTAAAAGGGGTAGAACATAACTGAATTTTTACTAATATAATTAGGTAATTATCTATAAAACTAATGATACTTCTGTATTATTTTATCAATATTTCTGCACCAAAGATAAAATGTCAGTGATAAAAGGTACCGAAACTTGTTTAGATTTTCGATGGCCCTTGGATTACAGAAAAGCTAGATTAGTAGTTTGCAGTTTATTTACGTACATGACCTAAATGTGCACAATTTTCATATGCCAAAATTCTTGCTAGTGCCTTTTAGAGTAATTTTATATTATATCTTTCTCAGCATAATAGCACATTGCTTTGATCAATAGAAATTTGAATCAGTGATAACTTTAACAGTCACTCTCTGGGGTTGTGTTTGTTTATGGGCTTTAACCCAGGGCCCCATACACACTAGCCGAGTACCTAACCACTGTGCTCTACCTCCAATCCCAATTTTGCTCTGTATTCTGTAGCTCTTGGGCCTAAAGATGCACTCCTTTGTTTCACGTTCAACATTTCTGACAATGATTGGCCTTGCAGAGTTCTTAACAGTGCCTTTTCTTTCTTTGTGGTTCATAAAACAGTGGCACATCTTTTACTTGATCTTGTTCTTGGATGTATGAAATATAGGAGAGGCATGCATACTTTCTTGGAGTCACCCTAGTTATATAAAGTCTTCTCTCCTGGTCCTACTTCCAACCCACACAACCTGCACTGAGGTTTGTCAGAAATTGTAAGTGGATGCTCTGTATAGATTTTTTTAACCTATTACATGAGATAAAACTCATAAAGAAGGTGGGGTGTGATGATACATGCCTTTAACCCCAGCACTTGGGAGACAGAGGAAGGCAAATCTCTGTGTTTTCCATGCCAACCTGGTCCACAGTGAGTTCCAAGACATCTAGGGCAGTGTAGAAAGACTGTGCCTCAAAAGATAAAAACAATAACAAAACTAGAAAATACAGGAGACGTAAGTGTATGAGACAACAAACCATCAACCATATACTGAGTAATCATTTGCACAGGCAAGGGAAGCATTGGTATTATGAATGTCCTGTCACAGGCCTTAATCACAACACTGTTGGCCTCTGAAGAGTCTTCACGCTGACATTTTTGATAACAATTTCATGTCCTCTAAAAATTCACTTAACTTGTTAATACTATAGTTAACGCTTGTTTTGTATGTGTATGTGTGTGTTTAGCTTTTCTGTATACCATTGTAAGACTCGTTAGTATGACTGTATAGATGCCAGTCATTTCCATAGCACAATGATACTTCATTATATGATATAACACAATCACTTATCTGTTTCAGTTTCAGTAGATATATGGCAATGTCTCAATTTAGAGCAAGGGTATTAATACTGCTTATGGATTTTTATGTATATTTCTTTATATGCTTTGCACACATTTGTTAAGAATAGAACTGCCAGGCCCAAAGATATATTTACCTTCAACTCTAGTATGTGATGCTAGATACTTTTTGAAAGGTTTATAATAACTTAAATTCCCATTGCTGATTGATGTTCCTCGCTATTAGTTGTCGGTATGATCAATGCAAGCCCGTGGTTTTCATGTGGGTTTTCCTAGTCATCATGAGATTAAGCATATATCCATGTATTTATTGGCGCTAGAATTTTTTGTCTGAATTGTGTGCTCAGAAACCCTGCCCCCCTTTTGTACGGTGTTTTCCATCTTTTCTGTTCTATAGGAGTTGTTTGTGTGGACTGGGCATGAACCTTTGTTCATATGCATTATATATTTTCCAAAGCTGTATTTTATTTTTTTCTCTCTATCTGACAGAATCTTTTCATGTGTAGAAGTCTCTAATTTAAGGTAGTTTTGAAGATGTGAATGTTCAGTTTTTGCTAATACTCAATGAGATCATTTAAATAAAAACTATTCTTTCCATAGAAGTCTATTATGTTAGTTGTATGGATTATATAATCCTCAACTTTTCATGTCTTCATAGATAAATGACAGTTTCCAACTAATTGAGTTTGTTTTGTTATTTTGATATCTTTTGTAGATTTTCCGTTTTGATTTTCCGTTGATGCTATGTTACTTGGTAAAAAAAAAATAGAATTATCCTATGATTTATTATTATCACGTGTACTTCTGTAAGGAGGTGATGTGCATGTTTGCATGTATGTGTCAGATACACATGAATATACCCATGTATGTGAAAGCCACAGGTCAACCTCAGGTAGCACCCCTCAGGTAGCACCCCTCAGGTAACAGCCCTCAGGTAGCACCCCTCAGGTAGCATCCCCTTTTGTTTTTTTCTTTTTTGATTCAGAGTTTCTCCCTAGAGCCTTGCTGGTTAGGTTAGGCTATCTGGCCAGTAAGCCTCCTGTCTCCACTTCCCATTGCTGGAGCATGCTACAGTGTTTATTGTGCCCAATTTTTTTATGTAGTTCTGGGTACCCAAACTCTAGACCTCATGCTTTATCAACTGAGCTGTCTCCCCAGCCCCTCATGGTTTTTCAGCACAATGGTAGCTGCTTTTGAGGCTAAGAATCTAACCCCAAGAGTCTTAAACTGGGAGGTGACGTTACTTTTCATGTTGATAATTTCTAGCTTTGCTTCTTTACTGTTTCAAACCCTGATTCAGATATTAAACGTTTCCCTTCTCATCTCCCATTTTTCTACCTTATTTTGTTCACTTCTGTTATACAGTTATTATCATCCAGAATTTTAAGCATGGGTTGTGATGGATGTTCTCTTTATTTCTGCACCCTTCCTGGTGCAAATGCTGCGGAGTGACTGGTTCTTCTGAACTTGGTACCTCCTCTGATAAAGCTGAGCTGCCCTGAGGACATGTTGTGTCCACAGCCGTTAGCTGGTTGTAGAGAATGGGTTAGCAGCAGTTGCCTAGGGCAATAAAAGAATCTCACCAGAAAGCCACTTGTTCCCAGCATGTCTGGAGTTTCCCATTTTCTCAGAATCTTTTTTTCTTCTTTGGGCATTCTCTTGAGTTTTGTGTTAATGCCTCAGATTTGTAAATCTCACTTGAAGTGTAGCAATCTAGACTTGGTTTTGTGACCAGGAAGTCAACCAGGCCATGCTAACTTGCCAATTTTTTTCCAGACATTTAAGTCTTTATAGTAGAATTATTGTAATTCTATGTTTACTACTAAGTATTTTTGAATCTGCTCACCAGTGCTAACAAAACAGAAGTGTTAATTTTAAGAACCAAACTGGAACATGCCATTTCATTTCACTCTCTCCTTTTCCCCCTTGACCTCCTCAGTTCTGATAGCATTAGCAGTGATGAGGAGGAGCTCAGGACCTTTGGAAGCAGCGACAGTGAGAGCAGCACTCCGGAGAACGTGGGACCGCCGCTCATCATGGACGAGAACAGCTGGTTCAACAAATGCAAGCGAGTGAGACAGAAATACCAGCTCACCCTGGAGCAGAAGGTATCCATCGGCTGTCAGCAATCACTTCCTTTGGCTCTGTGGTTTACCTTTGGGCTGTCACAATTCGAAAATCTTTTAACTAAAGAAAATTGTGGACTCATTGCTACTTCCCTCTATTTCCGAATTGAAATGTTATTTAAAAAATGAGAAAAACAAGAGGTGGCAGGTTAGTGGTATCCCGTAGAAACCCACTAAAAGACTCAAACAGGTAAGGAAGCTAGGCATGATAGTACAAGCCTGCCATCTCAGCACATAGGAGAAGACAGAAGGATAAGCTTTCGAGGTAGCCTAAGCTACATAGCAAGACCCTATTTTAAGTAAAACCAAGGGCTGAGGAGGGATAACATAATAGTAGAGCATTTGCATTGCATGCACAAAGCACTGGACTAGATCCCTAGCACCACAAAACAGCAACAGTAAAACCCGTGGGGAGAAGCTAGGAGAAGACAGTGAAGCTCAGCGTCATACGCACAACTTGGAGAAAACTGTGCACTTTGTAGTGGAGCAGTTTACCAGCGTTGACTGCATAAGAACTTCCAGGTAAAAGAGGAAGAGACCCAGTGAGCACAGCTGAACCCCAGCACTGTGCAGAAGCGCAGTGGGAACACAGTGACCCAGGCTGGACAGGATGACTTGGCACTGGAGGACTTCTCTGCACTCTCCAGCGTAGACTGGGGAAGCTATTTTGAGAAAGTCTTGTCTGAGCTTGCTGCTCTGGGAATCACTCCTGTTTCCAGGAACTGGCAATAAACATTATGATGACTAAATTGGAGCCTGGTCCTCAGGGAGATTCTGTGAAATAAACTGACTGAGAATTCTGTTTAAAGCGAAACCTGTCCGTGACAGGGAGGGGAACTGAATGAGGTTCCCCTTTAAGACCGTCAGCTGGTTTTGCTCAAGAGATAAGTCTTGAAGCACTAGAGCCCTGGGCATGGCAGTGAGCAGCAGAGCCCATGCTGCCCCAGCCCTGTGGCTGACTCAGAGCTACTTACACCCCTCTGAGTGGTACCACAGATAGAGCTAGAGATCCTGATGCCCTGTAGCATCATCTGTACCCGCTTCTCACCCCACGGAGAATGTAGAGACAGTGTCTCCAGAATAAACCTGCAGGGGGCTGTGTGCTAGCTCTAGCTCTTACGCTAGAGCAGTGATTCTCCACCTTCCTGATACTGGGACTCTTTAATTCGGTTCCTCACGTTGCGGTGACACCCAACCGTTAAGTTATTTTTGTTACTCCTTCATAACTGTAATTTTGCTACTGTTATGAATCATAATGTAAATATCTGACACGCAGATACTCTTAGGTGGCCCCTTGTGAAAGATCATTTGACCACCAAAGGGGTCATGACCCACAGGTTGAGAACTGCTGCAGGAGAGCAAAGCCACTAAGGGTATTTCAAATGCTGGTGCCACCTCCCAGGAGCGAGTAGAAGGAGGAAAGGACTGAAAAGGTCCGAACTTTGCTCTCCACAAGGGGCACATAACTAAGAAAGGTGTAAAGAAACTGATAACAGAGACAGTGGGCATCTACCCCTATCCACACTGACTGCTTTAGTAGAGAAAAGATTTTCATTTTTATTTTTAAAGTTCTGTTTTATTTATTAGTGGTGTGTGTGTGTGTGTGTGTGTGTGTGTGTGTGTGTGTGTGTGTGCACACACATAGATGCAAGTGCCATAGCATACTTGTGGAAGTCAGAGGACAGCCTTTGGGAGTAGGGTCTCTCCTTCTCATGGGTTCCAGTGATTGAACCTAAGTGCCCAGGCTTGAGCAGTGAGCACTTTGAGCTAATCCATCCATCTGGCCTTTCCTACCTGATCTGTTTGTATTTATTCTTTCGTTGTTGCTGTTTGTTTTCCTGTTTCTGTGTGGCTCTGGGGATCAAGCCTAACGTTTTGAGTACATTTGCTGGACTCTTTGTTGCTAAGCTACATATCCCAGCCCACACATTACACCCCGACCCTGTGTTGATTGCACCTTGGTATTTCTTGAAGAACAGAGAATATAATTTTCCAGTTGCTGACCTAGCCCAAGTAGACATGGCTGAGTTTAAGATCCATTGCTAGACCTCCATACCCATAGCAACAGTTAAGAGAAAGGTTGTAGACACTGTGGCTGAAAGACATCTACATAGGTTTTCTCCATACCCTCTGCCAGACTATCCCTTGCTGACAAGACTGGAGAAGGAGGCACAGAGAGTTTGTTCCATTTATTCAGATATTCTACTGTCTATATTACAAGATAGACACCACCACAGGAAGCTTGCTCTTCTGAGACCTACAGAAAGGGAAGGTCCTTCAGACTCCAAATTAGCATACATTGTATAAAAACCCATTACCGAGCAAAAGAGCTACAAGGACATTGTACTATAAAGTACAAATGGAATAAGATTCAACACCATAAAATAAACCAACATCTAAGGTCATGTTATCAAAGAAACTGCTTACCTGAAGACCTCATAGAAGTTGTGTTAATTCATCACCCCCAGAAGCATGCATCTGCCCTCTTTTCTCAACTAGGCCCCACCTCCTTCAGTTCCCACTGGCTCCCAGAAGTTTGTTAAGCTGAGTGGATTAACACTCAGATGAGGTTCAAGTCCTCATAATCCAAAGTTCCCTGAGCAGAGATGTATTGGGGACCATGTCTTCGATGAATGAGCCTTTGGAAGAAATTCTATACTAAATTATAAGAAAAGTTTTAAAAATACCAATCTCAACAGATATTAGTACACAAAACTCAACATAAAAACAGGAGATAATGTCGGGCAGTGGTGGCCCACACCTTTAATCGCAGCACTCAGGAGGCAGAGACAGGTGAATCTCTGGGTGTTCAAGGCCAGCTTGGTCTACAGAGTGAGTTCCAGGATACAACAGAGATACCCTGTCTTGAAAAACCAAAAACAAACAAACAAACAAAAAAGGAGATACTGGGAGAACCAAGGTGGTGGTGGGGTGGTGGGCAGAGTCCAACAGGACTCCATCCTGCCCCCAGCTCCTCACATGTCCATGGATGGGGAGAAGCTGCACTGGGGCAAGTCCAGTTGGGAGGACTCTGAGAATTAAAAGTGGTTGAAAGATGAAGCTACAGTGACAGGTCTGAAAAGTCTGCTGGACCAGGGGTACAGAGAGGAGAGGTTACTGAAGGAGCCAGTGAGTTTGGTCCACCAGTGTGGAAGAAGCAAACTAAGAAAGGAGTCTAGAGGAATAGAACCTCCACTGATTGGGCTCCCACTGTTCCCCATAGCTGCCAACTGGGTGGGAGCGCACACTCAGACAGAAGGTTCAGCCAGCAGCATGGAGAACTAAGCAGGGAGGAGAGTCTAAGATAAAAAGAACAGGGTGGCACTGCAGCAGAGAGATGCTGAGCAGACCCACTGGGCCCTGTCACTGCCTGTAGGGTGGGGGCTCCCCACTCGGCCCACAGGTGCTTCCCGTAGTGTAGAGGGGGCAGGCCGAGAAGCCAGGACTCAAGATGGTAGCAGGCAGATTCCAATAGGGCTCTCACTCCTGCCTCACTGCTGGCTTCATGGACCAGGAGGGTGCTGCACAAGCTGAATCTGGTGGAAAGAATTTTGAAAATTATGAGTGTTTAGAAAGAGGCAGCAGCAGTGACAGATCTGCAAAGTCAGCTAGCTGAGAGTGGAGAGAGGAAGGATGGTGGAGAAAGCCCTCAGGATTGGCCCATGGGTGTGGAGGACACTGAAATGGAGAAGCAGTCACAGTGGTGGGGCAGACAAGATGAAGGACAAAAACACTTAGCATCCAAGGGTCCTTTTGATCTGATTACACCGACACACAGCTTGCTGAAAGAAGATTTTACTGAGTTCAAGCATAAAAAAGAAATTAAGAAAAGCAGAAAGAAAGAAAGTTGGACCGGCCAGGGACATAGTCTGAAATGAAAGTTCACAGTTACGACCCCAACTCAAATTTTACAAATTATTTAAGCTTGAAAACCATAAACATTTGTGCTAACATAAAAGTTAGTCATAGTTTTTAACCAATCAGAAACTCAGTAACAATCATGGTCAAAGTCACCATAACCCAGAAATGATACATCTCAGTTCTCAGAACAAGTTTCCAACAATCATTTTGTTTTGGCTTTACTGGTAGGCTCCAAAAGCTAGGACTTTTCTCATTTTCTTGGGAACCTGAACTTTGTCTTGTTTTTAAATGGATTTTACAGTTTAGGATGACACTGGTTCTGCCATTTTATACCATTTCAGGACGTGTACTCAGGATGCAGGGAAGCTGGGTCCACAATTGGACTGTCCTGTGGCTACCTGCCAGGCCGGGGCTCCTACTCAGATAATGGAGTGGCACAGGGGGGTGAAGAGAAACAGTGCTAGGGACTTGGCAGTCGGGAAGATCTTGCAGAGGTGGGAGAGGCATGTTGAGAGGACCTTTGTCTTACTCAGTGTTCTATTGCTGTAAAGAGACACCATGACCACAGCAACTCTTATAAATGAAAGCATTTAATTGGGGCTCGTTTACAGTTTCAGAGGTTTAGTTCATTCTCTTCGTGGTGGGGTGTGTGGTGGCATACAGACAGACATGGTGCTGGCAGATCCTCAGGCAGCAGGAAGAGAGAAGCTCTGGGCCTGGCCTCGGCTTCTAACACCCCAAAGCCCACCCCTATGACTCACTTGCTCCAAAAAGGACAAACCTAACCCAAAAAGACCACACCTCCTGATCCTTCTAAGTAGTGTCACTTCCTGATGACTAAGCATTCAAATATATGAGCCTATAGGGAGGTTGTTCTTATTCAAACCACCAAAACCATGAAGTTAGTCAAATTGTATCCAAACTCAGAAAACAGAGAATGTACAGGAAGTGGTGCCAGGCTCTAAAACCTCAAGTCCAGCCCCTAGTAACCCAAGATCTGCAAGACTTCACCTTCTAAAGAGTCCACACCCTTACCAAACAGCACCATCAGATGGGGATCAGATGTTCAAATACATGAGCCTATGGGACATGGCACACTCAAGCTACAACATCAACACAGAGTTCATTGTTACCCACATATATCACTTACATGGATTTAAAAAAAAAAAAGACCTTCTAAATATAGGGCAAAAAAAGAGGATTAGAAAAGAATGCAACTGAAAATAATGCAGATGAACAGATGTAAGTGGCAATTACACAGTATTTGTAGAAGGACTAAGAAAAGGATGAAATTAAAAAGATAATTACCTAAAATATAGGCAATGAGCAGTTCGAATGAGGAAAAATAATAAGATAATTGATATGAATAAAATAAAAATAGATATTAGCAGAACCAAATGGTGATTATTTGCCACTTCCAGTGAAACAGAAAAATCTGCAGCAGAATAATTTGTTCTAAAAAGTGAAGATACAGATAAACAGTTTTTAAAATGAAGAGAGTAGGCAGCACAACTAAAATGTAGCCAAAATCTTAGAATAATTATTAGAGAATGATTGTAATAATCCCATGTCAGTGCCTTAGAAAACTTAGATGAAGAATTTTTATAACTATCATTTGTCAAAACCGATACACATACACTCTTGAAATTTTAAATAAGCTTTAAAAATCTTTCCCAAGAACTAACTAATGAAGTCATCAGACTCATAGTGTGGAAATACACACTAGCAACTATTTTAACAACTATCTAGTGACTGTTTCCAATCCTATACAAAGTAGAGCTAGTCTTCAGTGAATTAAGTAAATCCAGTACATCACTGATATTTGTGTGAACTCATAGAAATTCCTACATGGTAGGAATATGGTTAGTATAAAATATAAAAACAGTAGTTAGAACAATTAGACTCCTGATAACTGTTGGTCCTATGCCCCAACAGTTCTGCTCTTAGACACACCCCTTGGGAACTCTGGGATGTGTAGTCCAGGAAACATATCTGTGTTTATAGTATTATTGCTAATATCAAGAAATTTTCTTGTAAATATTAAGAAAATTTTTAAATAAATCTAATGGCCAGCGACTAGACAGGTGTTAAACTGTCATATTCATACCATGAAACAATACAGTACCGAAAGTAAATAGAGTATTTAGCTAAACTCATCAAAGTAGAAGAAAAAGCATGTTTCAAAAGAGTACAGACAAAACCTAGGGAAATTAAGCAATATTTTAAGACAACATTTGTGATAAAAGACAGAAAGAAAAGGAGATGATAGACACGGAACTCAAGATACTGCCCTCCCTGCAGATTACAGAAGATTGTTACACTGACTCCTACTGTAGTGGTAATAGAGAGATAATGGACAATGTATTCTTTAATTACTAATGCTTGGAAATATTTGTATATTGTTTTAAAATATATAAAAAGAAAAGTTTTGTTTGTAAAATTGTTTTCAGTCATTAAGGTTCTATTATGAACTAAATATATGAAAGTTATTATGAAAAACAGTCTTCATGGGAGACTAATACCAGCCACTACAAACAGGTATCCTGAGGCTAAACATAGGCAATCAGTTCGTCAGCATCACAAATAAGATAGCTTGTACTGTGCTATAAATGGCAAAGCTAGAATATGACACGCTGTAGTTCATAGCCAATAAGCATGTAATCTAATTAAAATATTATACGGTCTCTCACTGACATGTCATGCAAAAATGTTAACACTATATGGTTTTGAAAAGTAATTGCATAGAGTTAAGTTTTCTAACAGATCTATATTTAAAAGCTAGGGGGCTTGTACTTGCCACTGTTAACGAACTTGGGGAATTTTTAACCAAGATTTGCCTTAAATTACATTTAAATTTTTCAAACTAAAAAACAAAAAGTTTTAGGAGCTAGGGAGATTTCCCAGTGGTTAGAGTGCTGGGTTCTTTCACACAGGATCTGGGTTCAGTTTCCAGCACCTACATGGCAACTCACAACCATCTGTAATTTTGGTTCCAGGGATCTGCAGCCCTCTTCTGGCCTCCATAGGCACCAGGCATGCACACGGAGCACATACATGTATGTAGGAAAAACACTCATTTCATAGACATAAAAACATTTTAAAATAATTTTTTAAAATAACCTTAGAGGCTGGAGAGATGCTCAGAGGCTAAGAGTGCCTGCTGCTCTTGTGGAGGTTTGGTTGCTAGCACCCACGTCAAGCAGCTCACGACCAACCACCTATAACTTCAATTTCAGGGGATCTGATGTCTTCTGGCCTCTGCGGGGAACCTACATGCACAGTGGTACATGTAAACTCACTCAGGTACATAGACATACACATCAATAAAGAATAAAGGACCTGGAGGTCCATGCAGCAGAGCCGTGGGGCAGGATGGGAACTCTAAGAGAAATTAAATTTCAAAATCTGAAATAGCTGGTTTATCAGGGTTGTGTATTTGAACTGGGCCTTAAAGGAGACTGCTTGGTGCATGCTTACTTGAAGGAAAGAAAGCAAATTTCCATTTACTCAGAGAAAAGCCTAGCCTCGTGGTGGCAAAGGTGTAGCTGATCACTGCTTCACATTTGAGACCAGGAAAGCAAAACAAGATATGTATGGATTCAAGAAGTTGGGGGAGCCAGTTCTTTGATTTCACAACATTTCTTTCTTTTTTGGGGGGTGAGGGGTGGAGAAGGGTTTATTTCATCTTATATTTCCACAGGAAAGCAGGATGGGAATATGAGGAAAGAACTGAAAAGGAAATAGAGGAATGCTTTTTAAGTTTTTGAACTTACGACTTTGTTTAAATTTTTGGATAATACTTTTATTAATAACTTGAGTTTCATAGGATGTCTCTCAACAACACCCTCTTCCATTCCTCTCTCTGGTCTAATCTCCCACCTCTGTGCTCTCAAAAAATAAAATATAATATAAAATAAAATAAAATAATAATAAATATATAAAATAAAAAATGAAACTTAAGTCTAGCTTGTGTACCAGGAGCATGGATCACAGAGACTGCACCACATTTCAAAACTACCTATTTGAAGTTGTGCACGCTGTTGAACAATGTTTTGCAAAGAAGTGAAAGCCATCTCCAAGACTTTAGGCCCATCCAGATTTATAAATGCACAGAGAAGTTTCTATGCATCATGAAAGAACACATTGAAAACTTCTGGGGGGGCAGTTGTCTTACTGATAATTTTGCAATTTTCTGAACCATCAGGGGATACATCCTTTTAGAGAACAATAATCATAGCTTTCTCAGAAAGGAAATTCAATTACAAAGATACAGAAGAATATGGCTGAATACTGAAATCTCTGGACCACTTGAGATCACCCTGATCTAAAGCAACAGCAAGATATCCCAGCTGAAGAATATTCCATACGAGGAGTTGAGTTTCCTCCTTTAGGGAAGGGTCTTAGAAACCTCAAAACCCTCATGTGGACCAAGACAATGAGAGTTCTGTCTGTATTATTGACACCATCAAGAGTTCACTGGGTATTTGAGCATAGCTTAAAGAGACATTCATTCTGGCAGAAGTCTGGCACCTGCATGAAGCCCAGGTACCTGCATGAAGTTCTGGTGCCTATGTGATGCCTGGGTGCCTGTGGGATCCCCAGTTGCCTGTGGGGGGACCAAATCCCTGCAGGATATCCAGGTCCCTGTAGGATGGTCAGATATTTGCAGGAGGTCCAGGTGCCTATGTGATGTCCAAGTGCCTGTGTGATGTCCAGGTGCCTGCAGGATGTCCATGGGCCTCTGGGATGCTCTGGTGTTTGAGGGATATCTGGGTGCCCACGTGGTATCTAGGTGAGTAAGTGATAACCAGGTACCTGTGTCTGTGGGATGCCAAGTGCTTCCACGGTGTCTGGGCATCTGTGGGATGCCCTAGTGCCTGCAGGATCTCCGGGTGCCTGCAGGAAGTCTGGGGGGGGCCTGCAGGATGTCTGGGTGCCTGTGGGAAGTCCAAGCACCTGTGTGATAGCTGGGCATCTGTGGGTTGCCCTGCTGCCCAAAGATGTCTTGGTACTTGTGGGATGTCCACATGCCTACAGGAGGCCCTGGTGCCTGCAGGATGTCAGGGTGCCTGTGTGATGCCCAGGTGTCTGTGGGTTTGGGTAGTGAAGTTCAACTTCTTGTCAAACTTTGTCCTACTTAATCTTAATATAGCCCAAATGAAGGTCCATGATCAGAGGAGCCTGCTACCTCCAAAAACCATGGTGATGCCCATGATCCATGTTCTTGCCACATAAGTTGGACTTAATTTTCTTTCTATTTTTTTTAAGATACAAGGAGGGTGGACCAGGGATGAATGGGAAGAGTTATCAAGAGACATTGTATTATTATTAATGAAAGTCTTTTTTTTAAATGGTGTGAAAGATCATGGAACTAATGATTTTAGGGAAAATTTAGTGTCCCTAGTCCAGAACTCCAGAAAACTCTAGATCATTAAAGATCTGAGGAGATGGTTAGAGTACTTCCTGCTCTTCCAGAGTACCTCAATGATCAGTTCCCAACACCCACATGGCGGGCCACAATCTGCTGCAACTCCAGTTCCAGAGAATCTGGTACCCTCTTCTGTCCTCCACAGGCACTGGGCATGCACATGGTGCACAGACAGTTGGGCAGACAAAATGCCCACACACGTAAGAAATAAAAATAAATTTTAAAGATAAATAAGTAAAGACAGTGTGGAAAAGGAAATCAAAAGATTGGAAAGTATCATTTCTCAATAGCAAAAGAAATGAACATTTAAAAGCAAGCTTTTCTTTGCTTACTCTTATGTCTCACATCGTCTCCTTCGGTCCACTTTTCTGGAGTATTTACACATTGCCTTGAACTAGTCCTTGAAGCCTCTGTCCATCAGAGAACTCGATCTAACAGGTTGGAAGGAATTCTTGACTCAGCATCATCTTACTTGGGACATGCCTACAGAAGTAAAGCTATATGCCAACAATACTTGAAAGTCATACTTTGAATGAATCTTTTGTGGCCTCCATGATAAAAGGGTTAAACAAGTGACACCTTTACTACCCAAGCATTGCACCATAGTCCAGCCAACACAGACCTTGGCTTTTGTTAATAACTAGTAACTTCATTTACATGAGGAAGTTGATAACTTCTTGAAAGAAGGAAGTGGCAAAAACTTTGGTTTTTGGTACAGAAGAAAGAAGTTGTTTCCATTTCTAAAACAAATCTTTTCAATGAGCAAGGCCCTCATACTGCTAAGCAATTAACCTTGAAGTCCATCAGGAGGAGTTGGTGAACAAAAGAAGTCAATCCCAATGGAGAAGAAATCATGGACATGCATACCCAGAAATGAAATACTATTTTCTGACTTTTGGGCTTTATACCAATCTGGTAATAGTAAAGTTAGTTTTGGAGCCTGCCTTGTACCAACTGTTTAATTAACTCATTCATTAACTCCTGTAAGAATCAAATATACAGTGCCAACAAACAATCTAGGAGAAACCACAGTAATTGCTTTGAAGGTGTCACATGCCTTCCATGTCTTCCTAAACAGTGAGATCTGGAGTTCGTTCCTGGTGTATAGCAAGCATCATTTAGAATATTATTATTTGTAATTAGATATTCATGGGCTTAGAAAACCCATGTTTTTTTTGCTATGAAGGCCTATTTAAGTCTTGTGTATTAAATAACCCTTTTACTCTAGAAGGAAAGGCATAGGCAGGAGGTAAAAGTTCAAGGTCACCTGGGTCTCCCACTCCACCTACCCCCAAACAGCATTAAAGACTGGAGAGTGTGTATTAGGCTCTGTATTCAATTAAAATCACTCATCAGTAACATTTAAAGATGTTTCATTATATGATAGATAGAAACAATGCTGAAGGTGCTCAGCACTTACCATAAGATATCTTAGAATTTTTGCAGTTGACATTATCTTTGTGATACTGTATTTCCAGGGCTATCTCGAAGAACTCTTACAGCTTCGTGAGAACCAACTTTCTGAATCTGTCTCTCAGAATAAAATACTACTTCAAAGGATTGAAGATTCTGATCTGGCCCACAAGTTGGAGAAAGAACAGTTAGAATATATCATTGTGGAGCTTCAAGATCAGCTGTAAGTGCGATCCTTTTATAAGAACTTTGGCAATACATAAACATTGACGTGGAATGTGCTTTGCTATACGATTCAAATTCCAAGGAATCTGGTGTCTGCTCTTAAATCTTCTCACTCTTTTTAAAGTTAATTTTATTCCTTACTAGAAAAGTAATCTGTTTTCATTGCAACTGTAAAAATTACAGCATACAAGAAGAAAATTGAAATCACCTTCAGTTGTTCTATGCAATGTACATTCTAAGAGCGTATTTTTCATTTTATAAGTCTCTGTTTTGTTTTTGTACTACTGGGCATTAAACTACAGAGGCACATCCTCACACAACCCTTAAGCATTTATGTAATTATATTAGTTAATGATGACTGCAAAAGAATTGTGCGTTAGATTCATTACTACCAAGTGCAATCCTGATGAATGAAACTGATACCAGGCTCTGTCAGAATACCACCATGCACAGTGTAATGCGGTCTCCTTTTTAAAAGCTTTTGTAGCAAGCATTTTTCAGATGTACAAAGCAGTGGTGTATGGAACTGCATTTTGGTATGAGCTCCTCCTTCGCCTGTCACTGTTCAAAGTACTCACTAATTCTACCATTTTGCCAAACTCATATTAATTGTGAAAAATCAACACATAATAGTGTTTACTCTTTTATTACTTTTTTTATTTTTATTTTACGTATATTGTGTTTTGCCTGTTTGTGTGTCTGTGTGAGGGTGTCAGATCTCCAGGAACAGGAGTTACAGACAGTTGTGAGCTACCATCTGGGTGCTGGGAATTGAACCCAGACCCTCTGGGAAAACAGCCAGTGCTCTTAACCACTGAGCCATTTCTCCAGGCCTATGTTTTCTCTTAGAGGATGATTTTTTAAATATTATTAGACTTCCAGGAAAATTACAAGGATGGGTACACAAAATTTCCATACTTGTTTCCCAAGATTCATCAGATTTTAACATTTGCCCTTGCAGTTCTCTCCCTCTCCTCACACATATTTGCAGATTCTTAACCACTTAGATGTTGTGTACATTATCATACCTTTTCATACCTTCAGCTTCTGTGCGTCTGGAGTTTACTAAGAGTAAAGATATTCTTATATATAAAACCAAAGTTTGTAAATCAGTTTTAGAAGGTTAAAATAATTAAGTACTTTAATCTTCTCCATAATTCATATTTCAATTTCATTAATTGTTCTAAAAATGTTCCTCAGTGCAGTTTTGTTTGTCACCAAAACCAAGTCAAGGTCATGTTTTCTATTTGGTTCAGCCTTTCTCGGTCACTTTAAACGTAGACTAGTCTCTCAGTTTACCTCACATGAGATTGATACTGATAAGAAACAGGCCAGTGACTTTTTATTGTGTTTGTGTTCCTTTGTTTTTGCCTTGATATACTTGCCATTTTTTTCACTAAACTGTAATGTAAGTTACATTTACCTTCACAGTGTAGCACCCAAAAGCATGTGAAGTCTGTTGACTCTATTTTAAGGATATAAATCTTAACTAGTTGAATATATATTCTGAAATAGTCTGTCTTCTGTATAGTTTCTGCTGTTCCCATTTGTAGTTCATACATAAGATATGATAAGAGATATTCTGAGGCCCAATACACACGACTGATGGCTTTTTATTTTACTTACTTGTTTATTTATTTCTTGGGGTTTTTTTGTTTCATTTTGTTTTATTTTTTGTTTGTTTTTTTGGATGGGGAGTTGTATCTTGTTTTTAGTTTGTTTTTGAGACAGAGTTTCACTGTGTATCCTTGGCTGGTCTGAACTTCACGAACGTAGAACAGGCTGTCCTAGAACTCATAGGGATCTTCCTGCCTCTGCCTCCCAAGTGCTGTGAAAAGATGTACACCACTACACCTGGCAGGAGACAGCTTTTTAAAGTAAAAAAATTCTATTGGTAAACAAAAAAGCCACAATATTTTTTAGGAGTTTGCATGTTGATAAAAATAATGATGTCCACTCATTGTTCCTGTTCCTTCTAATAATGTAGAGAGCCCATTCTGTGTCACACTGAGGACAAGTTATACATTCCATATGTTTTAGCTTCTGTTAAGCTGGATGAAAATAGCAAGACCAAAATAATAGAGATGGCTGGATATTCCTTTATAATTAAAATATTAAGAATGTAATTGCACTTTTCTTTTTTAAGTAATGCTCATAACTTACCTAAATATTTTCATTATAAAATCAGTTTTTTATGAGCTGGTCTCAGCATGAGCCCATAATCTCAACACTGAAGAGCTGAGGAGAAGACTTATGAGGCTGAGCCCATCCTGGGCTATTCCACAGCAAGACTTTGTCTTTAAGTTTTAAATATAAATAAAATAAAAGCTAGTTTCACTTTATTAAAGATATGGAATTAGCCAGGTGGTTGTGGCTCACCCCTTTGATCTAAGCACTCAGGAGGCAGAGGCATGCAGATCTCTGTGAGTTCAAGGCCAACCTGGTCTACAGAGTGAGTTCCAGAACAACCAGAATTATAACAGAGAAATTCTGTCTTGAAAAAACCAAATGTGTGTGTGTGTTTACAGTATGAATGTATGTATGTATGTATATGTGTGTGTGTGTGTATATATATATATATATATATATATATATATATATAGAGAGAGAGAGAGAGAGAGAGAGAGAATTAAATTTTGATAAGTTTGTTTTACTTTTGATAATTTAAATGAAGACTCCTACTTTTTAGTTTGAAAAAATATTCACCAGTGTTACAGTTTTAGTGTAGTAAAATAAAACTGTGTTATTGATCCTTTTGTTTTTGCAAAGGAACGTTACAGTTATTCCTAATACCCTTAAAGAACATTTTAACTAAAACAATATTAATAAGCAACAAATAAAAAGTTGTGTCCAAGGCTATAAAGACAGCATAGTATTTAAAAGCATTGGCTGCTCTTCTAGGGGACCCAGGTTCAGTTCTGAGCACCTACATGGTGGCTCGCAACCATCTATAACTCTAATTCCAGGTGATCTGATGCTTTCCTGGGCTCCATAGGCACCAGAAACAGATGTACACAGACATACATGCAGACTAAACATCTATACACATAAATTGAAATAAATATTTTAAATGCATCCATTGATAAAAATTGGACTATTTTCCATGGATGAGACTTGGACTGTTTTCTTGAGTTTAGAAGTTACTTATCTTGAAATAGTAGAGCTGTAACCTTCGGATTGCCTGAAGTTGTCTCACAGATTCCTTCACATAAAACTACTTTAGAGGATAACAAGCAGGAGAATAAGATCATCCTTATATGAATATTCTCATTTTATTACTTAATGAAAATTAAATTTAAGATGCAGATAGTGTGAGCGTTTTTGAAGCTATAGGGAGAAATTAAATATCCTGCCCCCTTTCTGCTGAGGACCTTTATCCATAGTCATGAAGCCTGCCTGAGAGCTGGATGCTAGAATTCCTTTTGTTCCTTCTGGGAAGATAAAAGCAACCATGAGAAGATAGAGCATTTAAATACATCAATGGAAAATTCAAAAGCAGAATATTAAAAGACAGAATAGAGGCATGTAATGTTTGCTTCTACATGAATTATCCTTGATGATTTGAATCATTTTCCATTCAGCTTGCTTTTTTTTTTAACATTTCTCAATATGTGTAATTTGAGTTACTACAATTCTTGGATTATGTCTTTGAATGCTCATAAAATATGAATATTTCATAGTTCTGGCAAACTATAAATTAGTGATGTATTTAGTACAGGAGTATTGTGAATGTTCCTTACAAATCAGAACTGTTTCACAAATAGCTAATCTTTGCCCACAGTAAGCGTGGTCTGAATTAATGTCTTGAAGCTGCTGGTTCTTCACTTCAAAAATAAAGACAGTACTCACTTGGTGGATTATTGAGAATGTTGAGACAGGCTTTAGTGGCACGTGTCTATAATATTCACACTTGGAAAGTGGAGGCAGGAGGGTCAGGAGTTTGAGGACAGCCTGGAGCTTCATCATATGCTGTGTCATCATACCCTGTGTGGAGCAACCATAAACTAAAAAGAAATGTTTAATGTTGGCAGACATGGTACTAGCAGGAAAGGGGCTCTCAGGATAGTATTTCTTCTGCTTTGGTTTTGAATTTGAAGATAGGAAATTTTGAGTTCTAATTTTTAAATGGCAGTTGGATGAGTGTTTAAAATTGTTATACATGGTTCTGTTCACAGTGTATGAGATGTAGCTTGTTTAATTAACAATTAACAGATGTCACCTGTAACTAATTCTTTTTCTCATTCATATATTTGATAAAATGCTAAGAGAATCTTACCAGACACATTTTAAAAGGCACATTTTAAAATATTGAGATATTTTAAATCTGAAAATGTTAGTAATATTATTTCATTGTAGATACTGCATTATTCTAGGTTAATTCTCACGGTTTTGAGATATGTGGTTCAGATTGATTTTTTTACTTTACTTCAATAAATTTGAGCTCCAGTTCATGCATTGAACTTCATCCAATAAAATGAATATCACAAGCTTAAAGTATTACTGACATTTTGGATTAATAAACATGAAATTTGTTATGGGGGAAATGAATTTAGCTCTACTTAATAAACATTTATGTGTATGCTTTTGGGATCTTACTTTTAGTAGAAACTAAGAACATATGGTCTTTTTTTACAAGGTGTTTGCAAGATAGGTAGAAGATTGACATCATCAATCACATGATTGTTTAAAGAATGTCATATGTAATAGGGCTAGTTTGTTAACAGCCACAGATTTAGACCCTGTGTAGATTTGCTGGTTAAATAATTGTAAAGCATATACTGAAACCTCAGGAATAGACAGCCACAGAACAATGCGTAAAATCTGAAAACCTTGTCACATTTAACACCAATAAAATAGGAGGCTCTCTTAATAGTTTCTCATGCATTTTTCCTGTTAATAATTTTAAAGATTTTAGCAATGATAGCATGTTCTATATGGTCTTGTAAAGGAAGAAACTGAAAAGTCTAAACAGTATAAGCAAAGAATCACTCATTGTTGAATCCACCTGGAGATTATTCAAGAACCACATTGCTGTGGATCATAGTAAATAGTGATGGTGTTATCTATCAACCAGCAAAATAAATCAGCAATGCTATACTTCTGGTTCTCAGTTTAGGGCCAGTGATACAGATATTAAAGATACTAACAAGAGAGTGCAATGATATCATCATGGCCTACTTAAAAATGGGTGTTATGACCAATCCTAATCATCTGATCGTATATACATTTAGCAGATGATACTTGTTGTTGTGGAAGCTCTTTTAGTTGTGTTTAAAATAATTGTTTTGTGCACTGTTGGAAAAAGGGCAGCCTAGGCTTTGGTGTTTTGTATTGTTTGCAGGTGTTGGATTTCTGTGGGGGTTGTTTAATTGCTAATGATCTGCACGTGGTATCAGTAGAATACCTGAGGAGTTCTGAATTAAAAAAAAAAACAAAAACCTTAGCTCAGATGCTTGAGGTTCCACTGTTGAATACAACATTGGCCGTGACTGTAGTTCCCTCTGCTGAGGTCTAGCAGAGTTTGCACATACGAGAATGCTTCCTTGTCTCTCATGCTGAGCCACCCCACAAGTTTACTGCTACAACTTGTTAGTAAAAGTTTAACTTACATTCTCGTTAATAAGAATTGCATACTCTACTGTCCATATTAGAACAGATACTAGGAAAATACAATGAGGACTAAGGAAATGGCTCAGTAAATTTCTGGACCTGAATCTGATTCCATAACCCTTATGAAAAAGCTGGGTGCAGTGGCACACTTCTCACCTTAGCACTGGGAAGGAAAGGGCGAAACAAGCCAGTCCCTGGGGCTGGCCAGCCAACCCAGCAGACTTGGCAAGCCCCAGGCCAGTGATAGATGCTGTTTGAAAAAAAAAAAAGGTAGATGTTGCCCAAAGACTGGTGTCAAAGATTGTCTTGTAACCTACATATACATGTGCACAGGTATGCATACAGAAATAAACACATATATAAAGAAAACAGAAAAAAAGGAAATGCAATCAGACCAGAAAGGTAAACCATGTTGTATTACATTTTCTTGACCGTTGATAGTAAATCAGATAAGATACTAAATTTTAAAAGACACTCATTTGATGCGACTGGTATTCCATTGCTTTTGAGTATGATATATTCCACTAAAATATAAATTGTCCTATTATTATACTTTTAGTTTATAACACTATATTTTATCTGCACATAATTTGCAAGATTAGTTCATTCAAAACAATTGTTAGGTTATATTTGGGGGCACAAAATGTACAAACATGTCATTTGTAGCATTGGTACCTGGAGAGTAAGGACAGAACTAAAAGAGAAGAGTTCTTTTATATTAATGAAGTTAAGTTGGCATAAATTCAATCCAGAGTTTATAACCTTAAAATGTTAAATGTGACCTTAATAATAACCCAAAGAAAATAAACAATATGCCAAAAATAAAATAAAAAATAAATTTAAATATTATGTTACGAAAACATGAAAGAAAACAAGTAAACCAGAAAGTAAGAGACAGGAAACTTATAGACATAGAAGATGAACACTAAGTGAGCAGAGTCTCTGTTTATTAGCAGTTAAACTCTCTAAGGACAGATTGGAAGCATAGGTTAAAAATCATATGGTCTATATGAACATGCAGTCTACAAGAGACTTGCTTTAAACTCAGAGACAAAAGAGAATAAAGGGTAATACATTTTAATAGTAATTAAAAGAGAGCAGATTTAATTATACAAGGAATTGCATTAGAGGATTAGATTTAATTATACAAGGAATTGCATGGTTTAAAGCTTCACAGTTCTAAAACTCTCTGAAAGATGTTATTAAAAGCTCATTTGGTTATAGATTAAATGATAGAGCATCAGAATTTATTAGGAAAAATTAACAGAATTGAAGGCAAAAATAGTTATGTAATAATAATAATTTGAGAATTCACTATCATTCTGAGCAATGACTAGAACAACCAGAAAAAAGATAAGAAACTAGAGTATTTAAGCAACACATTAAGCCAATTAACATTGTACCCAGAATATACATTCCCAAGTACATTAATATTTCCAAAATATGCCATATGTAGGATCACAGTTCTTAATAGATTTTAAGAGATTACATGAGGTATCTTCTCTAGTGACTAGGAAAGCAGAATGTGTTTTATTCCTGCAACAGAATATTATCTAATTTAAAATATAAGGAAGTTAGCCATCACCCAGACTGGTCGGTTATTTCTTGCCTAAACTATTTCTGAGGCAAGTATGTCCTTCATTCCTTGTACATTTCATTATACATACATTGGTACATGTCTCTTTAAAACTAGACATTTTCTCACATAAGCACACCCAATAAAATCAAAAGCATTTTTATCATCCAATCTTCATTGATAAAAAAAAAACAAAACTCTGCAGTTGTCTTAAAACATATCAGAATTGACTACTTGAATATCTTAGATTACAGCATGACTCTTCTTATATTTACTCTGTGTTACAACCTCTACATGTTCTTTATTCTATATTAGTATTGTCTCTGGACGGCTTATCCAGCTCCAGCCCAGGCTCAGAATCTGAATTTTAGCAAGGTTCCCCAGGGGATTAAATGACTCATTAAAGTTGGAGATGTGCTCAGGTTCTGTGAAGCAGATCCCTTACATCCAGGCTAGTGAGTCCCAGTTCTGGTTGCTCAAATCACATATATAGGAAGAACTTGAGAAGGAATGGAGAGTAGGAGAGAACATAAATTTAACAGTAACTCAGATCTATTCTGAATTAACCATACATGTGTCCAGAGACATAACAGGGTAGTAAGAATGAGTAAATAAAAAATTGGCAGTGGTAGGAAAAATCAGAGAGCTGTTGATGGCTTACATTAGGGTAAAAAACAAAATACTAAAAGTAAATGGTGTTTGTCTAACTTATTCCCACTCAGCTTCTAAAATATCTAAGATCTGTTCTTATAGCTATAGTTCTCATACGTCCCGATGCTCATGTTTTTCTGGACTCCCTTAAGATCCGTTATATTAGCTTTCTGCCTCTTGCCATCTCTCCTTCCTTCTATTCTTTTCTCTGCCGCCCTGTTTCTCCCCGTTCCTTCATCCCTTTTGTTAGCCTCTTTACCTCTGGTGTTACTGTTTAATATAACCTTTTATTGTGTGTGATGGAAACAAAATAACAAGACAAAAAAATCATGCAGGGTCTGAGACTTACCAGTTGTGTTGTTGCTTTTGTTGGTGACAGGCAGAACTCAGGCTAATGTATACTGAAAATCTTCCCTGGTGTTTCTGATAGGTGTTCTGGGCAGAAAATTGTTTCTCAGGGGGCTCATGTAAATTTTAGTTGAGCTTTCTGAGACAGAATATCTTCTAGGTATTAAGTACTTAAGTTCATCTCATGGCATATTGGGAAGCACAGTGATTGTCTCAGTTTTAGTGATTATAACAACGAGTAGTAGAATCAGATGGTGACAGCCTGACCTCTCTCTATGAAAGTTCGTGTCAGCCTTTCACCTGATGGCTTGGGCCATGGGTGAGCAATAGCTAAAGTAGTTCATTCATCTGTTAATTAGGGTTTATACAGTGGTGCTACCTAATTGTTAATTCTTTCCATACTTACTGGCTAGAATAGTATATGAAGAACTTTCCTTCACTGGTTGGGGGTCTTTGATTTCTATAAAACTCAAATGGATAAAGATGTATTCATTCTCATTACTCTTGTCTGTATTAAATGTTTACCTTTTTAATGCTCATTCATTCATTTGGTAAACATTGTTTAAAAATAATATGATAAGCGAGGCTGAGTCAGTCCTAGGAGCTGATGATGGGAGGTTGAGTATAACGGCCTCTGCCTTCAGAGTTTACGTTGGTTCAGAGCACTGGCTAACAGTGATCAAGTAGTATGTGGCGGATGGTTCTGTCCTCTCCTGTTGTAATAATTCCTAATGAGATCACTTCATCTTTTGATGACTTCATTGTTGGACTTCAGTTCTTTATAGCAAGATGCCCTGCATTAAATGCACAAAATTCTGCATTACTGTAGTTGCAATATATTAAGTTTTTTATTTCATAAAGATTATATCCTAAGATTTTTTTCAGTGTGCCATGTCTCAGAGCACTCGAATACACCAAGAATTGTGGCACATCAGACAAGTACTTGGTAGAAAATCACAGGTTTACTGTAGTGCTGTCTCAGTTCATTCTCTGATGCTATAACAAAATACCTGAAGGTTTAATTTGTAAATAATATAGTTCTAGAATCAAGAAGTTGAAGATCATGGAACCAGCATGTAATAAAGGTCCTTCTGTGCTGTCATCCCTTAGTAGAAGACAAAAGAATAGGAATAAGAGCAAGTAAATATCTAAGTCCAACCTCAACCTCTAAGAACTATGCTTTGGTTAGTCCATGTGCAGAATCATCGGCATTAGTAGTGTCATCTGCAATAGTGAAATCCTCATGACTTGAATACCTCCCATGAGCTATCATCTGCCACACTTTTGCCTCTGGAAGTGAATTTTCATCAAATGGTTTAGAAGGGATGCTTAAAAAAATAGCCAGTCTGGTGCAATTTGAAACTCACCTTTAAAACCTACATCTTGGCTCCCATGATTCAAGAGTATTGTAGTATCAGAATTAAAGATTATTTCGTGTCTTGGGCCTTTTGGATTTTTTATGAGTACTTGGAACCACAGATGTTAAATCCCTAGGTGCCAAGGATCATAGACTTTATAGTATTTGCCCAGCAGATACAAGTATGAGTTCATCATCAACATGAGCATGGCCTCTAATAGAGAAAGAAGCAAAGTAAAAGAGAGCATGACCCTTCCTTGATGCTTCACAGGTGTCAAATATGATTTCTGGAAATCTTCATGGAACCAGAAAGTGAAATAGATCTTAAGGAGTGGACAGAATTTGGATTTTTAAAAAGATTATTTTTATTTATGTGTATATGTGTATCTGTGTGAGTGTATGCCATGTGGGTGTATTGCCCTCAGAGGCCAGAAAAGAGCATTGCATACCCTAGAGCTGTAAGTGCAGTGATCATGAGCTGCCCTCATGGGTTCTGGGAACCAAATTTGAGTTCCTTGGAAGAGCAACAAGTATTCCTAACCACCAAGCCATCTCTCCAGCCCTAGAATTTGGATTTTTTAAAAATATGATTAATATTTAAAGAGCATTAATTAAAGAATTAATTAAAGGAGATGATAATTTTTCAGTAGTTAAGTAAACTTAGATTTTGGACATGTTTCCCTCACACAGGGGCTTTGTACATAACTTTCCTCTCAGGGACACTACTTTAACATCAAATGTGTCAGAATATGGTAAAGCTTGATGAGATTAATCTAGCTTAAAAATCCATTAAAGAAGTTCTTTCTTTAGTGATCTTTTAATCTTTGTATTCATCAAGACCTAATTGTTATTTTGAGGGTTGAAATTCATCAATAATTTCTATAAAGAATCCAAAGAGAAGGGAGCTTTTATTAATTTAGAGATAAATACTACAGAAAAGTTTTCAAAATTAACTGATAAATATATTATTGTTACTTGGTTGATTAAACAGTTTTCTTCAGTGAACCTTTTTGTAGAACCTTTCCCTTAGTATGAGAGTGATGAATTGACTTCTGTCCCTCACGTAGATTATATCCACTGCACATTCCGCATTTAGATTAGCTGACTAATTCCAACACTAGTTAGAATTTTAAATAAAATTTCTCGTCAGTCACTGGTTTCATATGATTAAATGACAGTTACTTGGTAGTTCAAGGTAAAGTCACTTTTAGGCTAGGCACAAATAAGGAAAATGTTTATATCTTTACTATCCTTAGTTGAGTCACTTTGAATAGGTCTTGCTATAAACTTGTTTCAGTTTTCAAAGTAAATGATAGGACTGTTTAGTTTGGAAGCAACTGCAGTGAATTCATGGCTACAGTAGAACTTACTGGAGAGCTGCCAACAGTGTACAGGGTAATAGAGTGGAGAAGTAGGTCTTGAGACAGGTAGGCTGAAAGGTAGGATCTGTGGGAAGTTCCCTGCTGACCTTGGTCAGGGCCCTACTGCTTGAGTAGATAAATAGCACAGCTTATTTGTCATTCAAATTAGGTTCTTCTCCAGACCCAAAATCCAAAATGGAATTTTTAATCTAACTTAATTCATTTGCCTCTTCTGTGGTATACCATAAGGGGAAACCTAGGTATAGTCCACTGTGCAAGACTTCTCTAGGAACAAACCTATCTGCTCTGTAGGGATAGGACAAATGCCAGGGTTTGCTCTTTGCACATTTCTTGTAAAAAATGAAAAGTAGGTGCTGCATGAACCAAAAACAGTGCCTGTTCCACACACTGGGGTCTCTCATCTTATTTCAAAGAGCCAATCAGCTGTCATAGAAACAGCATCATTGGGATTTCTAAGGACAAACGTCTAAAGATAACACTGAGGGCCAGCAAGAGGCTTGGTTGGGAAGGGCACTTGCTGCCAAACCTGATGATCTTAGTTCATTTTCCACAACCTGCATGGTAGAAGAAGAGAATCAACTCCCATAAGTTATCCTTATACCCAATATACTAAATAAGTAAGTAAATATAAGACAATACCTTAATTTGGCTTCAGGCAAAAGTTTTCTATTGCCAATTGTTATGTTGTAATTTTAGTGAAACCAGTTCTTTTTGTTTTATGAGGTCTAAAGTTGCTTCACTTTACAAAAAAAAAAAAAAAAACAAAAAAAAAACCTGACATTATAAATTGGAAATTGTGCTCCTATTCACTCTTAACAAAGTCTGCTAGTGTCAGTTATTCACAGATGCACAATTGCTTTTCTCATACCCCGTGGGGAAATGTTGCCTGAGATCCACTTATGACACTGAAGTTGAGTTTTCCCTTGATATTCACAAAAACCTCCAAGGGAGGGAATATGTAGAAAATTCTACTAGGAAAACCCAAAATAATGGCAATGTATTGTGGTAGATTTATCAGGCCAATAATCCTTTCTTCATTTTTTAACAATCTTAAGATTTCTGTAAGGCTTTGTTTTCAATATGTAAACAATGTTAAAACACCTTGAAAGTCTTTTAAATGAGTTCTGTGTCTTTTCCTAGTGAAAAGAATCGTGGCATCTGTGTAGGGGAAAAAAAGAGTATCTTGCTAAGATATATTGTCACTGAGTTTTTAGTTTAATGTTATGGGACAAAAATCTAGTGTCTATATTAGATGATGTTTCTTTCTATAAATAGTACGACGCATAAAATTTTAACATAAATTTATTATATACTATGTTAAATCAGAAATATCCCATAACCCATTAGAGACATGTACTGTTAGAGCCGTGTGCTGGTTGCTTATCTTTAGTGTAGTGTTCTGCTGCCAGCTACTCACTGACCCCATCTCTTGTATCCAGAACAGGACTATGGGCTGTGGAGGCTATTAGTAAGCATCCATTCCTCCCTACTCCTGACATATGACCCAGAATCTTAGTACAAAACAGTCAAAGACCCCCTGTTTGGGAACACACGTTGCTAAGGTGTTCTCCAAGGTTTTTAGAGATACATTAAGACCTTTGATTTTAAGATTTCTTTAATCAGTATAAATGTAGAATTAGTCTCATGGCAATAGTCAGTTGGTTCATGTAAACTGAAATTTTGCCAAAACTTTAGTTTGTTTCCAAGTTGTTCCTATCAAGTAACAGTTCTGTAAAAAGTAAAGAAAAACATGTTAAATTGCCAGGAGATAACAGCATTCAGTACAGCTAACAGTGATTTAATTATTAATAGTCATTTCTGTCAAAAACAGTTTTATGGGTCTACAGATATGGCTCAGCAATTAAGAGCAGCATGTATTGCTCTTGGAGAGGACCTGAGTTCAGATCCCACCATCCATGTCAGGCAGCTCACAACTGCCTGAACTCTAGCTCCAGATACCCTCTTCATGTGCACATACCACGCACAGAAACATACAGACAGACAGAATTAAAATTTAAAAACTAAAAGGGAAAATAAAAGTTCTAAATAAAAATCTTCTTTAAAAATGTTTTGCATGGATTTTAAATTTTCATATATTTCTATTTTTTTATTGATTTCACTCTTTTTCTTTGAGTTAAATTACTTTCTACTATTATTCTGAGTTTTCAAACCAGGAGATCATGGACATGGGAATCTCCATTTTAGATAGCACCTTATAGTCTATATCTAGCACACCACTGCTTTTAGATTAGGTTTAAAGTGCTGTTGGATCCTTCAGATCTTTAGTAACGCCTCAATGGAGAAGACAGAAAGTGATTTTCAGTAGTAGTGATTTATTCTAGCCAGCAGAGAAGTCTGAAAAGCATGTGCTGCAGGAGATGAAAAGTCCCAGTCCAGCCAGCCTTCTGATTCTGCTCAGTCTAGTCACATACCATTTGTAAATGCTTACTTTGGGGCCTAAGTACCAGTTAGGTTCCTCTGCCATTGAGGAAAAAAAAAAGAGTAAAGACAAAAGCACTCACCATCTTAATATCCACAGGACTGTGCTAAAGAATAATGATTTAAGATCAAGACAAGAGTTAACTGCCCACCTCACCAACCAGTGGCCTTCCCCAGGAGCTCTGGATGTCAGTGCTGTTGCCTTGGATACGTTGCTTTACCGAAAACACAATAAACAGTGGTATGAGTAAGTGTAATATTTTTTTCCAACTAATTACACATTTAGTTGTACCAAAACATGTGGCTATCCACTTGGGCATCTCAGTTATTTTTTCTGAACTTATTATCAGCTCAGATAGATTTTAGGGATCCTTTGAGGAGGTCCCTTGAAGCAGAGGTCTGGACATTTGCAGCCAAGCTTCCCTGGGGCAGCCAAACATCTGAAAAGTTTCTAGGTGACAGTATCAGACCAGCCGTCTCCTGCTTCTATTATATTTCCCATCAGTCCTTTAATTAATAAATTAATTAATAAAATCAACTTTTTTTCATGGGGCATCTATTTTAAAATTTTAGCTTTAGGGTATACGCACCTAGAATTAATTTTCTAGATTGTTAATAAAAAAAAATACCACATCCCATCTCCTAAAAGTATATAAAAGTCCAAAGTTCTCAGTGGATCTGAATTTTTTTCATTTTAAATAGTCTACTTTTTGGAATCTACAGTATAACCACTCCATCTCTGGGCTGTAATTTCTTTGTCCTAATGTTCAGACTTCCCTTTGGTCAGAATATTTCGGTATTAAAAGAGCTGTAAAATCTTAGATAATCTTCATTTTGAAAGTCAAGCTATATTAGCATCTTTGGGGTTTTAACACTTTTCCATCTTTATCATTTGTGTCTACTGTATGTCTTCTTCAATTAAATTTCTAACTTTTCTCTGTATTTTTCTTCCCTCCCAGCCACCTTCATTGTTTTTATCTCTTTCCCTTGTATTTCTCCTTTTACTGTTTTTCTTTCTCCCTCCCTCTCTCTCTTCCTTCCTCTCCATTTCCCTTTACTGCCCTTCTTTAGAGTCCCTGTGCTTAGGAGTCACTGGCAAAGTCACACACTTCTGGCTCTGCTTCTTAGGGTACCCTACTAGGTACCTAATGAGTACCTTGTGCATTCATCTGGATTTTCTGCTTCTTGACTAGTTACTCAGACAGACATGTTCTAACAACAGCGTAACCTCTATTTCTTTACTCTTATGATTTTGAAGGTTGTTGTTTGTCAAAGATAGGATGCAAATTAAGTTTCGCCTTCTGTTATTAAAAGTAGTACTAGAGACTTGAGCTTTTTCTTGTCTCGTTGATTGTTAGAGACAAATAGAGATGAGCAAACTCTTTGTGGAATAAATCAGAAGAACTCTCTTCAGCTATTAAATCATTTCTTAGTATGACTCAAGATGTTGGCTTTGAACATTTCATAGATCAGCAAGGAGTTCCTTTATATTCTCATCTAAAAGTTTACAGTAGCTATATTCTATGCTGAGTATAACATTACCTTTATGTGTCACACTGAATTAATTTGAACAATATCTGTATTTCAAATTTATGATTAAAAACATAATTTATAGAAATATATGTACTTTATATGTGACATGAGATGCTCTTAAATTTTTAACTTCATCATTTTGTGACATAGACAAGCTGTGGACATGGCTTTGTTGATAAACTATTTGCTGTGCAAATGTGAAGACCGAAGTTTGGCTCTCTCTTACCCATATAAAAAGGCACTGCTGGTATATATCTGTAGTCTTAATGCTGGGGAGGCAAAGACAGGAAGATCTTAGAACCCACTGGCCAGACAGTTTTGTCCAGTCCAAGAGCTCCAGGTTCAGTGAGAGACCCTGCCTCGCATGGAATATGCATGTGAGCATAAAGGTGCACACACTCATGAATACATATACATATCATGCACACATGCTCACTATTGTGACAGGGGCAGTGGGCATAGCTGAGTCCTTAAAGTGTTGAATATCCCAGCAGGAGGACCTATATTTGACCTGTAGATCCCATATAAAAAGCTGGATGTGATAGCTGATACTTGTAATACCAGTCTTGAGGAGGCAGAGTCAGATGGATCCCTGGGGCTAACTGGCCAACCAGACTAGCCTAATTGGAAAGCCTTAAGTCCTTTTTCAAAAAACGAGAAGGACAGCTCCTGTGGAATGGTATTCATGCACCCATGTGCACCCATGCAAGTGTAGATTCGCCATATGTAGACGTTGATTCAAGGCAGAGGCTTTTTATTTTTTGCCTAGTTAAATCACTGGTTCTGAGCCTGGAGCCCTGGAGCTTTTCAGCCTCCATACAATCTATTCTTAAACCTAGAACTAGAAGACTTCAGCCTTTGTACAATCTAGAACATTTAAACCTCCCTATAAATCTAAAACATTTAATCCTCCAAGATTTATTACTGACTGAACCACTCTGACTAGCTCCTTCTGAACTCTGACTCTTCTGGTTCAACACAACTCACTCATTGTTCTGGCCCAAACTCTTCTCCAAGTTGCTGGCTGAAACTGACCTTCTGAGCTGGCTTACGGTTTTTGACCAAACTCTTCTGACTTTGGCAGATTCTTGCTGACTCTCAGGCTGCACTGCTCTGCTCAACTTCAAACATACTCACTCTTCCTTTATAATATTGATTTCTGCCCAGCTGCCTGTGTGTCTCTGTGTCTCTACCCAACCTGCCTGCTTCAGACTCATACAGCCTGCTGTAATTGACTCTTGTAACTGACTTTGCTCTGAGCTGAGAGCCCACTTTTATATCATGAGAGTTGGGTGTGTTCTCATATTGACTCACTCTGCTAACTCTCTCTGATTAGTCCTTTGCCTGTCCTTCATTCTGAGTCATCTCCGACGTCACTATCTGTGTGACATTGAATCCTGAGCTCTGCTTCCACACTCTGTTTCTGTCTTAGGGATTAAAGGCATGTGTTAACACTGTCTCCTGAATACTGGGATTAAAGGTGTGTACAAACATTCTTTCTACCCTACAATAGCCATGCTACCAGATTAAAGGATTAAATATTCCTCTACACATCCACACATACAAACATGAATACACACATACATTGTGACTACATTAAATCTGCTAAATTAAAATTATTTCTTTGCCATATCCACATGATTGTGAAATGGTAAAAAACTGGAGGTAAAATATTTTAGCCAGAAAATGTATACTTTTACCAACCCACAAAGTTATCTATTGAGGAGTCGAGAAAGAATCCAGTGTGGGGCTGGCTTAGTCATGTACACACATACACACACACACACACACACACACACACACACACAACTAGTAATAAATAAAGGTAAAAATTAAAGAACAGTAAGTGGGATGTCTGTTACTAGTTTGGATCTGAATGTGTAATGGTGACTTATTTACAAAGCAGTATCACAGCAGTCTAAGTGCAGTCCTGAAATGAAGGCAGGGGAGCAGTCTGTTCCCATGAGTTTAGTTTGTGCTTCTTGATTCTCAACATCAGCTTAGGAAGGAAAGTACCCTTTTCAAGGATTATCCCATTAACTTGACTTGACCTCATATGTTCTTATTATTTTAGATGACCCTGCTGACCCTCAGCAGAAAGTGTTCAGGTGTGCATAGAACAGAGGAGTCTGAACCTGGAGTTCAAATCAGTAATCATCAATAACCACTGCTAATTGATTGCTGTGTGATGCTGAGTGAGGTTTCCTTCCCTGAACTTTCTTTTCTGTATGTATGATACTGAGAGTAAGGCCTTTCCAACAGTTAAATGCATCGTCTGGCACTCATCAGCTTCTCAGTGAATATTAATTAGTTAATATTAATATTAATTAATATTGGCATGATCTTTTCTCCATTATCTCTCATATGAAGAAGTATACACCTATCTCATATTCCAAGGTCTGCTTTCTGAATCTTACAGAAAACTGATTTACCCTTAGGAGTTCTGCATATGTAATTCCAATTACTTCACTTAAAGATAGAGGTCTGGATTTTCAGGATAGGGAGCTTCCTATAAATCATTTTTACTAAGCAGACCTTTTCATGATTTATGAGACTCTACAAATCTTTGAGGGAATAGCTAGGTCTCTTTTAATAAGGATGATCAGCTCTCTTGATAGCTGGTCTTCAATTCAGTAGTTTTGGTGTTCGTGTGTCTCCTGCAGAGGACGTATGGTGCCTAAAGCTCTGTGAGATTATCCTACCAGTGAGCGCAAAATGTCTGCAAGACGAACATGGCAGAAGCAAGACTCAGGACAAGTTGGGCTTAACAGTGCTAACTTGAGGTACCAGCAAATCTGTGAGTCAAGGAGCACGCAGAACAAGTTCAGAGAAATCCCCCACCCAGCAGCAGAAGCATCTGATTGTTGTGTTTAAGCATGAGTTTCACCTGGGCATAGAAAGAAGAGGCATTCATCTTGTTTGGGGTGATGTGACAAGCTGACCCTCTGAGGTTGGATGAAACTTGGTTTACTGTTACCAAAAAGTATAGGCTTTTATGTTTGGTACTAGAAACCAGAGTGATGGTGCCTTTGACTAAAAACCTCCTGCTTAGTCAATTTAAAGGTGTATAGTTCTAATGTCATTAATTTGTTTCTCCTGCTTATATTTTTAATTGATCTGCTAGATAACTAGGCTAAGTTGTCCATAACCACAGAAGGACCTCTCTCACAACAGAAGATACGAAATTTATTTCTATTACTTATACTGTTTGTTAAACTTCAAATAAACTACTTCTAGTTTATTTATTCATTAGACATAGCAATATAATCCATGCTAGATGTTAAATCATTTTCTTTATTTCCAACATGGCAGTGTTATAAAAATTGATAAGGCCATGTGTGGTGGCACACACCTGTAGTCCCAGTACTCCGGAGGCACGAGCAGATGGAGCTCTGTGAGTTGAGGCCATCCTGGTCTACGCAGTGACCTCCAGGCCATCCAGTCTTGCAGACCCTTTCTCAAAAAAATGGCAAATACATTAGATTCACAGTAAAAACCCAACAAGAACTAAATATGTGAGGTATGTTTCCTTAACACAACATACGTTGTTTACTTTTTGTTTCTGTAAGTTTGGTTTTACCATCCTTTTTATATCTGAACTCTAGGTCACCTGTGCTTCTCAGATTGTCAGATCACCTTGTTGAAGTGTCACGTACCTCACTCATTCTTATCCCAAAACTTCAGATTCATTAGCACTGTGATTCTGTTTTCCTTTTAAACTTTTGTTTAACATTTACTTATTTAGCATTTATTTAGCTTGTGTGCATATACATGTGTAGGACTCAATTCTCTCTCCCTACCATGGGTACCTGGGATCAAACTCAGGTTTTCAGACTTGGTGGCAAGCACCATGCTGAGTCATATCCACCTACCCCTCCTTAAGCTTCTTTTAATTCTTAAATGTATCATTGGCTCTCAGTTTTGCTGTCACTCAGAGTGTAACACTATTAGAGTCCTGACTTTGTATGCTTTTCATAATCTACTAATTAGGTTTTTAATTTTTCTTAAGAACTCTTACTTTACATGCTCTAGGGATTCTTTTCATGTGTGTTTTCAAGTATTTGTAGAGTAATGATCTCTAAAGCACTTTAGAATATTTAGCATATTTAGAATATAAAGCTGCTTTAGAATATTTCAGAATTTGTATGTGGAGAGTTGACCCAACTCACAGGGGTTGTTCCCCATCAAGTTTCCCCTACATCCCTATGTCCATTTGAGTAGATTAGGAGACTGTAGATACTCTGCTATAACAAATGACAAGTTGTATTATGTAAGCATATCCCTGTGAAAATCAAGAACGGAAAGTAGCTTTTCTGTCCCCGTGTGCAAACACATGCCTGTGAGGATCATACACATGCTTTCCTCCCTCCCTGTGGATAATACTCATTTTCTTTTGTGAATCACACAGTGTGTTGTTCAGTGACAACCAGATAATAAGAATTATTGACTTTAGAACATCTTCTGAGCAAAGATATAATATAAAAACTGTATCAATATTTCTAATTATTGACTGAGATGAGCCTACCCATGACATATGATACCATTCTTACATGTTTAAATTACATTTAACAACATAGTGACATATATTAAACTATGTAAGTTTTTGTGTTATCACAATGTGTGCTTGTCACTGCTTTTCATTTTTCATTTTTCTGAAACTTAAACCACTATCTTTTAAAAACTCCATTCTTAGAAACAGCGATGTGTATTAGTTTGTGTATCTCGCTGAAGACATTTAAATCTCATGATGTTAGCAAGTATAGAATTCTCAGAGCTTAGCTGCCTTTAATGACAGAACTGCACACATTCATGAGAATGAGTCTTATTAGAATTGGGTAAGAATATGTAATCTACAGCCCACTCTTTATCATCTGAAGCGGAAGTCTCCTTCCTGCTGCTGGGTTTGTCTTCATCTTCAATTGGGGAGGTTGAGGAAGGCACTGCTATTAATATCTTATACATGTGTTTAATTTCAGGGTGAGATATTTGTTGTAGTTTTAAAGCATTATTGCTCCCAAATTCTGGTTTCATTTCACTTGATTAAGTAGCAACTATGAACTCAAAGATTGTTGCTAACTGTAAAGAATTAAAAAGGTTCAGCGTCAGTTTAGGTTTGAAAGTGTCCCCCTGAACTGGGCTGTGTGGGAAGCTATCAGGCATTGTCATCCTCGGGGCCTCTCCAAAACTTCCTCCCTTAGCAGCAGGCCTGGAGATTGTTGTAAATATGTACAGCGAGACTCCATGATTATAGTACTCAAGAAATTCCTGTCTCTTCTTTTGTTTTTAAATATTTCTGCATATAACTTTTAAATTAAAAAATATCAACACATTTTGTATCATTAAAAAAAAAATGTCAGAAGTCTCATCTTAAGCCACCAATTTAAAAGCAAGAATTCTACATGTTAAGCATAGAAAATAATTCATGAAGAAATGTTTAAAATTACTCATTAGCGTTCCTGTGTTCTGGGGCTAGGAAAATGGCTTAATGGATAAGCATGCATTGTCTGCAAGTATTAGGGCCTGAGTTTGAATCCCCAGCACCAGATTGAAAAGTTGGACATGGCTGGTCATACCTGTAACTCCAAGCATAGGGTGGGGCAGTAAGGTGGAGAGGCCTAGAGAGGAACACATTTGGAGGCCTGCTCTGGTGCATGTATGTATACAAGTGTACACACACACACACACACACACACACACACACACAGATCCTCATGTTCTTACCATCCTCTATAGCTAAGGAAATACGATTTTAGTAAAAACTAAGTGAAATTTACAGGGACAGAATAATTAGATACAGTTCTCAGGTCTGTCTCCTCAAACCAAACTACTGTTTGAGATGTTCTACTAAAATAGGAAGGTAGATCTTTCCCTCTGACGCTAGAGTGGATGACAGCAGCTAGGGAAAAAGTTCGGTCCAAGGCCAAACTGCTAAGGATGCTTATTCTTTGTGTGACCAAGTTGCCTTTCAGCAAAATAGAGGTAGTAATAGTCTAACTTCCTATGGTACTTCTGAGTATTAAATAAGGTTGCTATGCTCATACATGCATGTGTCATATACACTTATAATGTAAATGTATAGTGTGTTTTAACATGTACCAAGTGCTTTATAAATGTTGGGTATCACTTTATCGTATAGTATATAGCTTATAAAAGCATCATCTGCTACATCAGGTTTCCTGATTTAAAATTATAATTAAGTATTCTCATAAACTAAACATTTGAGAAGTCATCATATTATAAATTGAGAGTGCTGTTTGCTTTGTAAGTCATTCTTGCATCTCATTCTTCATTTCTGAGAAAAAAATAAAAACAGGTTCCTGATAACTGTTCCCTCGTGTGGTAGCCTATAAAATTATATCTTAATAAGATTAATGGTAAATAAATACAAAACCCATTTAAAATAATTACTGTTTTAGTAAACTTATTGGTCTATACCTTTTGTTGTTATTATTGTTTTGGTTGTTATTACTGTAATTTTGTTTGAGTGATATACACTCTACTTTTAGTGAAAGAATGTTTTCATTTTCTCCTCATTTTAGTTAAGAGTCCTGACTAGCACAAGATAGTTATCTGAACATAAGTATTCAAAAGTTTTTCTTTGAGATAGGGTCTCACTGTGTATCTCTGGGTAGCCTGGGACTTGCTCTGTAAACCAGACTGGCCTTGAATTCACAGAAATGCATTTGCCTCTGCCTCCGAAGTGCAGAGATTGAAGGCATATGCCACTATACCCAGCATTTCAAAACATTTTTAATATGTGTACCTTTGTGAGATCTGTGACCTGGTCTATTTGTGTTATATATATATATATATATACAGACAATTATGAAAGAGATCATTTAATTCATATGTGATTTCCTGTAAATATTATTATAATATATATATATATATATATATATATATATATATATATATATATATATATATATATATTTGGGGCATTTATGCCGGATCTGACAACCTTATGAAAGACATTCAGCTTGAAAACCTACTTTCTTCCTCTGCTTGCATTTGTAAATAAACGATGGCCCATTCTGATTATACATGAACTGCAAAGGACACCAAACCTAAATATATCCTTTTGTTGGCTTTATCCTGAAACCTAATTTAAGGAAAGGCTAATCATTAACTTTTAATTTTTAACTGAAATTAATTTCTTAGTAGTTGGCATCATCAAAAGGGTCTTAAAACACCAGACAGATGAGGGAAGGGGGTTTGTCATCTTGATGGCATATTAACACAATAAGTATTTAGTAGTCAACATTTTTAAACTTTTAAATTACAGCAATGTATTAATGTAATAATCGTTCTGCTGCATAGCAGCTGGCAGTGAGGACTTCAAGGCACTGAGGAATCCTGAAGGGCTCGAAATGATAGGTCACTGTTAAACCATGCCATCTGTCTCCTTATCGGTAGTAATAAATCTTTAGGTTTTCTTCTCCTGTTTTAAATGTATAATAACCCAATCAGAAGTTCCTTTTTTAATTGTCTTTATAATAGACAATCAACTTGATGTTAATGTGCTTGACAAATCATTATTCTTTTCTCTTTTTCAATAAGCAAAATAGATAAGCCCTCAAAGTGGATAGGGAGGA
This sequence comes from Cricetomys ansorgei, assembly GCA_026225945.1. Taxonomy (NCBI): domain Eukaryota; kingdom Metazoa; phylum Chordata; class Mammalia; order Rodentia; family Nesomyidae; genus Cricetomys; species Cricetomys ansorgei. The sequence goes on along the minus strand of JAMJFZ010000056.1, from coordinate 52,548,062 downwards.
AAGTATAATGGAAATCACAGAAACCATGATAAAGGCAAAATGTAGGGAAGATGTTGGGAGAAGATTAGCCACAATCTTAATGCATTATAAACCAAAGAGGATAATCACAAGAAATTCTCTTTTGTGAGAAGAAATTTTAATAGTGTTTTTCAATCCTTATTTTCAGTAAAAGTTACCAGAGCCTTGACCAGTTATCAGCAGAAGTTAGCCTTTCTCAGGCGTCCTTGGATCCCAGCCACTCACAAGAAGGAGACGGGAAACAAGACTCGTTGAATTTCATCGGTGAAGGTAACTGTGCTGGCTAGCTTTATGTCGACTTGATACAAGAAAAAGTCACCTGAGAGAGGGAACTGCAATTAAGAAAGTGCCTTCATGAGGCCAGTGTATAGAGTGTATGGGGCTTTTTTTCTTTTTCTTTTTTTTTTTTTCTTTTGGTTTTTCAAGACAGAGTTTCTCTGTTGTAACTGTTCTGGAACTTACTCTGTAGATAAGCCTGGCCTCGAACTCACAGAGACCCACATGCCTCTGCCTTCTGAGTGCCGGGATTAAAGGCGTGCGCCACTGCTGCCACCTCCACCCAGCTATTTTGTTTTTTAAGACAAGGTTTCATAGAGCTCAGGCTGTTGATAACTTACCATGTCACTCAGGCTAGTTATGAATGCTTAATTCTAGAACTTCTTCGTGGTCAGCTCTTCATTGGGGATGTTTAATGGAAGGTGAGAACCAGCTCCTGAAAGTTGTCTTTTCACATACTCTGTGGCACACACACCAGAAATTTAAAAAAATAAACAACAACAACAACAACAACAAAACCTATAAGAACTCAGATCCAGTGCACATGAGATACAGTCAGCAAGTGAATAGCATCCGATCTGCACAAGTGTGTCTCTCGTGCACTTCTTAATGTAAATATGCAGTTCCATAGTCTCTGGCTAAGCCACAGTTGTAGTTTTTTAGTTGAGTATTCTTTTTTCTTTACTAGAACTAAGCGTGAATATATTTTCAAAAACAGGAGGTAGGGGAGGCATGGTGGTGCACACCTCTAATCCCTGCACTTGGGAGGTAGAGGGAGAAGATCTCTGTGAGCTTGAGGCCAGCCTGGTATACTTAGCGATCTCCAGGACAAACAAGGTGAAATAAAAGGAGCCTGTCTACATAAATAAGTCAGTCAGTCAGTAAATAAGTAAATAAATACATACATACATGAAAGTAAACTTTCCATTTTTGCTCTAAAATACATTATCTGAAACTTCTATACCAAGAAGTTTTAAGAGAAGTACAAATACTCTAATGCTTTTAATGGTGATACTATAAACTGCTGAAGGTAAAATATGTTTAGCCATGTGGATACATTGTCAATACCTTAGAACAACAGTTCTCAACTCGTGAAGGTGATGAACAACCCTTTCACAGAGGTCACCTAAGACCATCTGCATGCCAGATATTTACATCATGATTCATAACAGTAGCAAAATTACAGTTATGAAGTAGGGACAAAAATAATTTTATGGGGACACCACAACACGAGGAACTGTATTAAAGGCTTACAGCATTAGGAAGGTTGAGAACTCTGCTTTAGAAGATACAAGTTTCTCGTGTTTTTATGGTCTTGCTGTGTGATTCATAAAGGCTCTTACTTTGTGTGGTTTTATCTTAATTTCCAGGTAAAGAAGATACTCCCTCGCTGCTTGGTCTTTGTGGCTCACTAACGTCAGTAGCAAGTTACAAGTCCTTAACAAGCCTAAAATCCAATGACTACCTTGCAAGCCCCACAACGGAGATGACAAGCCCAGGCCTGACTCCATCCTGAAAGACTACGTAAATACCCAAAGTTTCTGTATTGTAAATATTCAGTTTATGAGTTTGGCTGCTGGGGAGACCTTCAAAATCTTCTGTTACCCTGGTACATGCGTGGCATTTGGTTGTTTGGAGATTTCAGTCCAGCCCTTGTAAACTTCTGAGGGAAAAGCATAGTAGTCCTGCTATTTTTCTTTTTTAAAATCTTGCATTTGTCACTGAGGATGTTTGAAATCGAATAGGGTTTAAAAAAAAAATCTTACAGAGATCGTCTGTATCCATTATAAATTGTACATACTTGTTATTCAACTGATTTTTTATATATTTGTTTCAGTGTGTCTTGGTGTCTAGAGACTGGGTTCAGGTTTTATTCCAGAGACTTAAGCTTAGTGTTTTCTTTCGTTCCTTTATTTGGTGGTTAAATTGTCACAAAGAGACAACTAACTAATTTCATTGAGTACGCCTAAGTTCTAACGTTTACATGATGTGCTTGGCCAGGGAAGGCTCTCAGCCTCAGCGGCACAGTGGTCTATTAGCTTTTCTCCTTTCCTCCTTTACCATTTAGTTCCAACTTTTAGCGTTTCATCAGCTTTGTAGAAACGTACCTTTTTAGGCAGTTGCTGACTTAATTTGTAAGGTATGTAGGAAAAGCATTTTATATCTAAGAAAATGAATACATTTCTTAAGCTTATTTTCCCAAGATTTTCTTTTAAAATTATCAACTTTAAAATGTGTTCAGGTGTACCTGAGAAGTTGGAAAGGCTTCAAAATACAGAACAGATGTTGGAAAGGTGTTACTTACATCAGAAGCTTCAAGTTTAACTAAGGATTAGAGAAGCTTTTAAATGAAGGACCCATGAGTGACCAGCATATCTGACTGTGAATACATGTCTGAGCTGTAGTGCTATTTTTCTCCCTGTGTGCAACCATGAATTATATCCTGGATATTTTACAGCCTTCACATAATGCCATGACTTTATTTTTAAATTGATGTTAGTGTTTAAAAATCCTATCCTTCTATAGGAAAACTGATTTTCTTTAAATAGCTGTGTTCCAAATACTTTTGCAGTTTTTGAAAGAACTACACGTGTCCCTAAAAATTCCACCATATTGAAAATGAAAATGTATGAAGTATATTTTCTATAGTGAGTAATATGAGCAAAAACAAGTGTGCCAAAGAAGTTTTATACATTGTTTACATGAAGAGGTCACAATACTTACTGGGGACTTCATGCAGTATTTTTGTTGGTTAATTTTTATATTTGAACCTATCAGCCATGACATGTAGGAAGCATGTTCTTCCTAAAAGGCTGAATGAGAAGAGCTGAACGCACACATTCATTCCTTGTGTCCAAAATGCAGGGGTGGAAAGTTCTCAGAAATGTTTGGAACTTAGTCCCATGATGTGGAATATAAAGTAACATGACCAGTCTTACATGTGAAGCAGTCACATAGTCATTGCAGGGGCAAAGGAGGCCTGGAAGCTCATCATAGATGTTGCATTTGGGTGTGTCAGATACTGAGAGCTTTCTTCCTGTAGCTGAAGGCTTTAATGCTTGTACAAATGCATACATTCTTGAGAAACAGCACCTCAATCTGTTCTTAGCTATGTACACCATATTAAGAATACAGTGTCCAAAGCAGCTTTTAATAGTGTGAGGAATAGCAAATGAAGACAGCGGGGCCTGTGGGAGGATACATGACGGAACAGATGATCAGAGCTTTGGGGATTTTAGGCTGGTTGTGGGTGCACCTCTGCTCTCCTAAGAACCATCAAAATGTCTACTGCTTTGTCACATGACCTGCTCTCACCTGGCATTTATGATTCTTTCATATATTAAAACCGTAAAACCTTACTAAGATCTTTTCATACATTTTTGTAAAGTAGAAGGGAATAAAGATTCCCTAACTGGTACACTTTTTTCAGATCTGTCTGACAGAAACTCGAGTTTGTGCACGTAACCCTGCTGCAAACCACAGACGGAGACATGATAGCCTAGGGTCATGGCTTTCCCTCCATCCTTGGAGCTCTTGCTATAAAATTCATCTGCTACTATGGGATCCAGATTTCTACAGTTCATTTCAAACTAGAGGCAGTTTAACAATGTTTGCATGAGTAAGCAGTGTCTGTCTCAACCTTTACTTTTCAGTGGTAGTGTTTATTTTTCAGAACCCACAAAGAATGCTGAGTTATGTCTATCTCTCCATGTGTATTTTGTTGCCTTGATGTACTATATTTGTTGCATGTATATTAAAGTTTTTTTTAACCACACAGTAATGGTCTTTTTCCTTGACAGAAATAGTTATCTGATGCAAGTGTTCATTGAACTTCTATTTCTGCAAATATATTAAATAGTGGGGATTCATTATACCTAAAATACTAATGAATGTGATGTGAAGAAATCCTTTTATTTGAGTCAGATTATATATGTACCTTAAATTACTCTTTAAAGACTACATGGCATTTTGCAAATTATTGACTACATATAGAGCAATGGTCCTGTGTCATTATGATGGAGTTGAGAAATTCCTCTCCCTTAGTGGCATCACAGCTTTCCTAATATAAAGCTGACAAAAATTCTGATATGCTCTAAATGTATTATAGTTCAAGCACTAAAGGATAGAGGGAAAGATAAGGAAAATGTAATCAATCAGTAGTTTACAGGTAAAACCCCAACAAAATTATAATCATGGTCCTGAAAATATGTTAACATGTTTCCATCTTGTGGCCATGTAATGTAATTACAATCTGGATTTGCCTGTTCTACTAAAGATAAAGTTAAAATCTACTGAACATAGGAAATTTTTTTCTTTATCTCCCTCAAGGACATTTCTTAGAACTTTCCAGAAGTATCAGAACATTGGCCATGATGTACAAATGGACTCAGGGATTCCTACCAAAGAAATCCCTTCTCATCGCAGTATGGATTTTTCTATACACCTGCATGAGTGAACTCCCTGCCCCCCCCAACCCCCCAACCACAGTGCACTGTAACATGGCTACCGGCAAGACAGAGAGAAGCTGAATACTTTTTTCTGCCAAACTCTGGCCTAAACTATGTAATCTCGTTTCCTTGTACCAAAGCAGCAGGCAGCAGACTCCAGATTCTAGCAGCATGCTTTAGCAATCTTGTAAGTGTTCTTTCTGTAATATGAATTATAAATTAAATGTGATAACCACAATGGAAATCTGTTTCACTGGTATGCTACAAGCAGTAGATTACATGTCTTAGCATATATTCATTATATGTTGTAGCTGTAGATTCACCAGATGTAGATGTAGATGTAGATTCAGGCTCAAAGATAGTTTATTCTTTTACTAGTTCAGTCCCCAGTCCTTAGTCCTGGAGCCCTGGAGCATTTCAGTGTCTGTACAATCTACTCTTATTGAAGATACAAGCCTGGACCTAGAAGGCTTCAGCCTCAGCCTCCATACAATCTAAAATATTTAAACCTCTGTATAATCTAATCAACCTCCGAGGCTTACAATTGACTGAGCCACTCTGACTAGCTCCTTTTGAACTCAAACTCTTCTGGTTTAACTCACTTGTTCTGGCTCAAACTGTTCTGCTTAGCTTCAAACTGACTCGCTCTTCCCGTTTGATACTGACTTCTGCTGAGCTCCTCTGTGTCTCTGCTTCAGCCTCTCACTGCTCCATATTGCTTCAGTCAGCCTCTCTACCTTATCCTCAGTTAGACCACCTCATCGTCTCTGTGTCTTGTCCTCTGAGCTCTCATTGCTCCATGCTGTTGCTGTGCCTCTGTGTCTCTCCCCCAGCCTGCCCTTCTCTTTGACTCTTCTCAAATGTCACTTCTGCCTAACACTGACTCATTCTGAGCTTTGCTTCCTGTCACCCAAGTGCTGGGATGAAGGGCATGCACTACCACTGCCTTCTGAATACTGAGATTAAAGGTGTGTACCAACAGTCTACTCTAGAGCAGCCATGCAGATGGATTAAAAGATTAAATATTCCTCTACAATGCATAATAATAGGTTTCATTATAACAATGATCAATAGATCTTAATATTGCTCTCTTGCAATATTCTTTATAAAACGATTGATGTTTTCTTGAATCAGTTTGCAAGTTATTTCTGAAGATTTTTGGATTTATATTCATCAAGGAAATTGTTCTGTAGGTTTTTTTGTTGTTGTGTCTCTGTGCAGTTTTGGTATCAGGATAATTGTGGCTTAATTAGTAGTGTTGTCTTTTACTGTTTTATAGAAAAGATTGAGATGCTTTGTGTTAGTTCTTTGAAGATCTCATAGAGTCTAGAAGTGAAAAATCTTTTAAAAAATAGTCTCAACAAATAGAAGAAAATTGAAATAACACCCTGCATCCTGTCAGACCACCATGGACTAAAACTGAATTTCAGCAACAACAGCAACAACAGAAGGCCTACAAATTCATGGAAACAGAACAGCTCTCTATTGGATGACTACTGGGTCAAGACAGAAATAAAGAAATTAAAGACTTTCTAAAATTCAATGAAAATGAATCCACAACATCCTCAAACTTATGGGACACAATGAAAGTAGTGCTAAGAGAAAAATTCATAGCACAAAGTGCTTACAAAAAAGAGAGAGAAATCTCATACTACCAAATTAACAGCACATTTGAAAGCTCTAGAACAAAAAGAAGTAAGCACACCCAAGTGGAGTAGATGGTAAGAAATAATCAAACCGAGGGCTGAACCTAATAAAATAGGAACAGAGAAAACAACACAAAGAATCAATGAAACAGAGTTGATTCTTTGAGAAAATCAACAAGATAGACGAACCCCTAGCCAAACTAAATGACAGAGAGAGAATATCCAAATCAACAAAATGAGAAATGAGAGGGTGATTTAACTACAGACACCAAGGAAATCCAAAGAGTCATTTGGTCACATTTTAAAAACCTGTACTCCACAAAATTGGAAAAATCTAAAATAATAATAATAATAATTTTCTTGATAGATACTACCTACCAAAGTTAAATCGAGATCAGATAAAAAATTTGAATAGACCTATAATCCTCAAGGAAGTAGAAGCAATCATTAAACCTCTCCCAACCAAACAAAGCCCAGGGCCAGACAGTTTTAGCACAGAAGTCTCTCAGACATTCAAAGTATGTTGAACTATTCCACAAAATAGAAACAGAAGGAATACTGCCAAATTCATTCTACAAGGCCACAGTCATCCTGATAACCAAACCACACTAAGATTCAACAAAGAAAGGGAATTACCAGTTTCCCTCATGAACTTAGATGTTAAAATGCTTAATAAAATACTCACAAACTGCATCCAAGAACACATTAAAAAGATCATTCACCATTGTTGAATCAAATCTCACCTACATGCATCCCCTCCCAGGGCTTTCCTTGTCCTTCGAAGCAGCCACAGCTGGCCCACTGCTTCCTGCCCCCTTTGATCAGAGCCCATGAGCCAACAAGCACAGAAATTTGGGAGGTTGCTGTCAGAGGAGCATTCTGAAGTTTATTGTAAGGGTCATGGTATATTTATCTGGTTGAGGCAAGGGAGAGTCCCTTGGTACTCAAGAGTAATGCATTGGTTAAAACAGGTAAGCAATTCTGCCAATCACAGCCTGCTCCCCTGAAAGGGGTGGAATTTTGCCTGTGGCCGGCACAGAGGGAAGGTGCCAAACTCCAGCTCTGTAGGATAAGAGCTTGCTCATAAGTGCCCTCTAGACCCATAACCATGTGGCATGAGTGTTCCACTGGGCACCACGCACCATGATCACGTAGGCTTTTTCCCAGAGATGCAGAGATAGCTCAACATCCGAAAATCAGTCAGTGTAATTCACCATATAAACAAACTGACAGAAAAAATGACCATCTCATTAGATACAGGAAAAGCAAGCATTTGACAAAATCCAACACCCCTTTATGATAAAAGTATTGGAGAGATTAGGGATAAAACATACTTAAACATAGACAATTTACAGCAAGCCTACAGCCAACATCAAATTAAACTGAGAAAACTCAAAGCAATTCCACTAAAATCAGGGACAAGACAGGGCTGTCTACTCTCTCCATATGTATTCAATATAGTACTTGAAGTTCTAGCTAGAGCAATAAGATGACAGAAGGAAATCAGGGAGCTACATATTGAAAAGTATCCAAGTATCTTTATTTGCAGATGCTATGATAGTATATATATAAGTGACCCCAAAAATTCTACCAGGGAGCTCCTACAGCTGATAAAACAACTTCAGTGAAGTAACTGGCTACAAGATTAACTCAAAAAATCAGTAGCTCTCCTATATACAAAGGACAAATGGACTGAGGAAGAAATCAGGGAAACAACATTCTTCAAAATAGCCACAAATTGCATAAAATATCTTGAGGTAACTCTAACCAAGCAAGAAAAAGACTTGTATGGCAAAAACTTCAAGTTTTTGAAGAAAGAAATTGAAGAAGATCTCAGAAGATAGAAAATCTCCCGTGCTCCTGGATTGGTAGGATTAACATAGTAAAAATGGCCATCTTAGCAAAAGCAATCTACTGTTTCAACACAATCCTTATCAAAATACAATTCTTTACTGAAAGGACATAATTCTTTATTGAAAGGACAATACTCAACTTATGTAAAAAAAGCAAAACACCAAGATAGCTAAATAATCCTGAAAAGTAAAATACTTCTGGAGTTAACACCATTCCTGATCTCAAGCTGTACTACAGAACTATAATAAGAAAAACTTCATGGTATTGGCATAAAAACAGACACATTGATCAATGGAACTGAATCGAAGATCCAGACGTAGATTCACACACTTACAGACACCTAGTTTTCAATAAAGAAGCCAGAAATATACAATGGAAAAAAGAAAGCATTTTCAACAAATTGTGCTGGTCTAATTGGATGTCTACATGTAGAAGAATGCAAATAGATCCATATTTATCACCCTCACAAAACTAAAGTTCAAGTGGATCAAAGACCTCAACATAAAACCAAATACACTGAACCTGATAGAAGACAAGTTGGGGAATAGCCTTGAATGCATTGGCACAGGAGACAGCTTCCTGAACAGAACACTTAGGCACTAAGTTCAACGATTAATAAATGGGACCTCATGAAACTGAAAAACTCCTGTAAGGCAAAGGACACTGTCAATAGAACAAAACGGCAGTCTACAGAGTGGGAAAAGTCTATAGAATGGGAAAGATTTTCACCAACTCTACTTCCAATAGAGGGCTAATATCCAAAGTATATGAAGGGCTCAAGAAACTAGACATCAACAAAACCATCCAATTAAAAAATGGGGTACAGATCTAAACAAAGAGTTCTCAATAGAGAAATCTCAAATGACTCAGAAACACCTAAAGAAATGTCTGACACCCTTAGCTGTCAGGGAAATGCAAATTAAAATGACTGAGATTCTATCTTAGGCCTGTCAGAATGATGAAGATCAATAACGCAAAGAACAGTTTGCTGCTCCCAAAGCTACCTGGGTAAGGCCCAAGATGGCTTCTCTTACTGTCGATCTTTGTGATGCCATGCTCAGGTTGTATCCTTTGTCTCGTCCTTAAAAGCCACACCTGCTCTCCATTTTTCTGGCTGGTTTGGTGTTCTGTAGAAGCGGACAGCTAGAGTAATGGCAGGGTGTCTCCCTTGGACAGAAAGTAGGAACCTATGGAGCTGGATGGCCTTGGTGTGCAGAAGCTTCTCTCTGAGTGTTCCACTGTTGGCCCGTGTAAGGCTTACTGTTCCACCCCCCAAAGTGGTTGATCACTGGAATGAGAATAGGGCTCTGTTTGGTGTATATGACAACATTGGGATCCTGGGGGACTTCAAAAAGCACCCTAAAGAACTGATCAAGGGTCTTTGGAATCTGATATGTACACTGTATGTTCCTTACACTACTATTTCTATTCATTCATGTAAAATGAAATCTGTCTTGTCCCTATGTCATAGGCTCTTCCATAAAGACTTTATTTATTTATAGCCCAATTACTCTTTTGGCCTTTAGAAGTATAACAGTTAAAATCATTTATTTTTTACACTTTCTGACATTGGGCCTTCATGTATGGTTAATCTTGGAGATGAAACCCATGGGCTTGCTCATTCTAGGGAAATACTCTGTCACTGAGCTGACCAGCCCCTTGGAAATGTAGTGATGTGTAGTAGTACACCTACTGTAGCAACTCAGCAAACAGGACAAAGAAGCATTTTCATATGTGCCTCTACCAGAGGCACATATTGTTAGATCTCAGCAGAAGGAACCACTACTTGGATGTGCCATACTGGACAGTGGAACCCTGAGCGTCTGAGCTCAGGTGTTCTTATTGATATAGACTCAAGTGTTCTACTGATAGCACATGCAGATCATAAACAATCAAACATCTCCCACATAAACCCATTGCCTGCCAATATACAAAATGTCAAGACCTAGACAGCCCCTCACTCAACATTGCACAAAGCAATTATTTTATATATAACTAAAAATAAACTTCTACAATAGTGATGCTGTACAGACACCAAAATGAAATGGGAAGTAAAATTACACTTTGTACTGCTCTTATCAAAATAAATTAGGTAACTTCTCTGAAAAAAAAGAAAGAAAGAAAGAAAAGAACAGCTCCTGCTGGCAAGAATGTGGAGCAAGGGGAACACTACTTCATTGCTGGTGGGAGTGCGAACTTGTACAGACACTTGGCAATTCCTCAGAAAATTGGGAATCAATCTACCTCAAGACCCAGCTATACCACTCCTAGGCATATACCAAAGGACACTCCATCCTACCACAAGGATGCTTGCTCAACTATGTTCATAGAAGCATTATTCATAGTGTCTAGAAAGTGGAAATAACCTAGATGCCCCTCAACTGAAAATGGGTAAAGAAACTGTGGTACATTTACACAACAGAGTATTACTCAGCTATTTTAAAAAATAACCTCATGAATTTTGCAGGCAAATGGATGAAACTAGAAAAAAAAAAACCCATCCTGAGTGAGGTAACCCAGTCCCAGAAAGACAAACATGTATGTACTCAGAGGACAAAGGTACTACAATCACAGATCCAAGGACACTATGCAACGAGGAGAGCCCCAGGGGGACATGTGGATCTTTCTGGTAAAGGGGAAAAAGAACAGATGTTGCAGGTGGGCTGAGGATGGGAAAGGGAACAGAAAGGACCAGGTTGGGGGGAGAGGGATTGAGGGAGAGAACATGTGGAGATACAACATGAATTGGAGGACATTTAGAGGATGATCTGCAGTGCAGATCCTAGTGCAGTGGGAACTTACTGGAATCTACTAGGGAGACCCTAGCAAGAACCCCTAGTAACAGGGGATAGGGAGCCTGAACAGACCATCTCCTCTAACCAGGCAAGGCTTTCAGTGGTGGGATTGAGACACCATCCCAGCCACAAAACCTCTGACCTATAACCTATCCTCCCTACAGGATCCACTGGGACAATGGAAGGACAGAATCCCATGCCAAAGGAGAGAGCCCATGCCTGACACTTCAGGGCAGGCCAGGAACTAGAGACTGGTTAGCTGGGAGATGATTTCTAATGATATCCTCTTCTCATAGATCAGCAGAAAAGCTTCCCCTGGTAGCTGATGGAACCAGATACAGAGGCCCAGGGACAAACACAATTCACAGTTCGGGGAGCCCAGCAGAACCCCATGGAAGAGCTAGAGGAGGGATTTCAGGGACCAGAGTGGTTCAGGATGCCAGGAGAACAAGCCCATGGAGTCAACTGACCAGTACTCTTCGGGGCTCACAGAGACTGAAGTGGCAGATGTGGTGCCTACATGGTCCTCTAAGTATATCTTAATGGTTGTCTGGCTTGATGTTCTTGCAGAACTCCTACAAGACTGAAGCGGAAGGTCTCTGATGCTTTTACCTGCCCTTGGTACCCTTTTTCTTATTGGGTTGCCTTGCCCACCCTTGATGTGCCCAGCCTTGTTCCATCTTGTTATGCCCTGTTTGAGCAGTAACCCAGGGAGGACTGCTCTTTTCTGAGAAGTGGAGGGCAGGGGAGATGGGGAACGGGTAGATCTGGGGGAGAGGGGAGACTGGGGGAACTGGAATGAGTGGGAGGAGAAGCTGGGAGGAGTGGGGGCGCTGAGAGGAGTGGGGGGGGCTGGGAGGAGTGGGCAGAGGGGAAGAGGGGGCCGAATTGTATTATACAAGAAAATGAAAATAAATAGAAAAATCTTACAAAGATTGTGTGAATTCATTGTAAACTGTGGAGAGTTGTTACTCAACTGATTTTTATATATCTGTTTAAATGCATCTTAGTGTCTAGAGATTGGGTTCAGGTTTTATTCCAGAGGCTTAAGTTAGTGTTTTCTTTTGCTCCTTTATTTGGTGGTTAAATTTTCACAAAAGGCAACTAATTTCATTAAGTATTTCCTAAGTTCGTATGTCTACATACTACAGGAGAAGAAGATTTGATCAGTCTGGATTTTCTTAAATCCAGATGTTTTGTTTTGTATTGGCTTTTCAAGACAGGGTTTCTCTGTTGTAATTCACTCTGTAGACCAGGCAGGCCTCGAATTTACAATGATCTTCCTGCCTCTGCCTCCTGAGTACTGGGATTAAAGGCGTGCACCAAGACCGCCTGGCTCCAGATGTTCTTATTACTACATCGATTCTATTGTGTTATATAACTATATGTTCGTTTCCTTTTGGATTAATTTGTATAGGTCATATACATCTAAACATTTATCCATTTCTTTTACATTTTACCAATTTAGCAGAGTATGTATTTTTAAGTTATTTCCTTGCTTGAGTCCAGTTCCAGCAGATCAGGGGTCTGAAGAGGAGGTATGGAGTCAGCAATAGGAAAACACACAGACGGCTCATGGATGGAGCAAGGAAGTCCTCTCTTGCTTTACTTTTTTCTCATATACCTTATATACTTTCTAAACAATACTTTCTAACAATCTTCTTTATGCAAGAAGAAATCACATCATGATCACGAATTCTGTTTTTCCCAATGAATGATTGATTACAAGTTTGATATTTTCAAAAAACAAGCTATTTCCTAATGCCCACACATGATTAAACATCCCCCGTGTAATCTTATTCCTATGGTTACATTGTACCCTAAAGCAATGAATTTTACATTGCAGATTAACAGAGTTTAAACAAGCTGAATATTTTTTTTCTAGCCAGTTTCCTTATTGTGGCCGGCAGCCCTTTGGGGTTACAAAGTTAATTATTCTGTTATTTTTCAATAAGATAAATTAGGGGGAAAAAATCACAGGCCAATTAGAAAAAAAAAATCACAATTCAAAAAGTTTATATTCTTTCTTCATCATAAAAAGGAAATTTTAATCCATTTTCTGCATAACTTTATGTCCCCAAGGTGCGCACCAGACTCATCAGCAAATCTAAAGGCTGTATAGTCAGGAAGCTCTGTTAAACAGTGGGTACAGGGACATAATCATCGTCTTTAGTCACTAGCCTGCCTTTCAATAGAAAAATTTGCATGCCCTCAATGACCAGACTCCCTTTGTTCTTATTCCCTGATCCTAATGAGTCTTTCATCCAGTTACTAAGAACGTATTTTATTATTTTTATATTGTTTCCTTTACATCAGAGCAGTTTGCAGGACATCCTGAACTAGTCTAACAATCCATGTTTTTGAATTGTTCTTAAAGGTTTGGGCTGAATCATTGATCCACCCAAATGGCATTGCTTGGGAAACATCATCACTATTATTATGTACTACATTTGCATTGCCCAGTGAAGGGAAGACATTGCCAGTGAGGGGTTAGAGACCCCCATAGAACTTTCACACCGTAAGAGAGACAGGGAGACCATGACAGCAACAAGCACAATAAGGTGATAAGGTGTAGCAATAGCAAAGGGCGTTCAGGAGCAGAGCCCCTCGGGGATTTGCCTTGCCGGGGTATACTTGTCATAGCTTTGCTGACTGGAGAGGCATATTCCTCAGGCTCCAATGCTGACTGTAGTTCCTCCGGCATGGCTAACATCATCTCCTAGTAATTTTCTAAATTTCATTCATCTCCATCATGATGGCTCTCTCTGCATTGCTAACTTTATTAATCTGGGTCTTCTCTCATTCTTTTGGCGAATTTAGCTAATCCTCCATAACCTGTCAAAAGACTACCTTGTTTCATTGGTTCTTTGTAATTTTTCATTTCCATCTCATTAATTTACCCTGATTTAATTATTTATTTTGACCTGATTTTGAGTTCAGCCTATCTGGTTTTCCCAGTCCCTCGGGAGTGTCTTTAAATTTTTGTTGTTGTTGTGTTTTAATATTATTTCATTTCTAGGAACGTCTAGACCCCCTTCTGATCTCTTCATTGACCAATCCATCATTCTGTGTCCATGAGTTTGTGACTGTTCTGTAGTTCCTCTTGCTACTGATTTGCAGTTTGATCCATTGTGGTCTTTTTCTGTTTTCCTATATTTGTTAAGACATACTTTCTGCCCTAATATATCATCTATTTTAGATGAAGTTCTATGGGCAACTGAGAAAAATGTGCATTCTGCAGTGTTAGGTGGAATGTAGATAGATGTCTGCTAAATCCATCTCATCTGTGATCTCATTCCATTTTGCCTACGTGATCTGTCGATTGATTAGAGTGGGCCATCGCAGCCTCCCACTGTTATTATGCCCCTGACTTTACCATTACTAGTATCTGTTTCATGAAATTAGAGGTAACCACATTTGATGTGTACATGTTTAGAACTGTATTGTCTTCCTGGTGGACTGTTCACTTAATCAGTAAGAAGTGACCTTCTTTAACTCTTCTGACTAGTTTTGGTTTAAAGTCTACTTTGTCAGATGTTAAAACAGTGACTCCTGTTTGACTCCTCGTTCCATTTGCCTGAGAAACATTTTCTATTTTCCCCCCATAAGGTGGCATCTGTCTTATCTGTCCTTTATGATGAAGTAAGTTTCTTGAAGACAAAAAAGAAAAAAGGATAGATCTTACATTTTAATACATTCTATTAATCTGTATCTTTTCAGTGAGGGAATTGAGACCATTAATATTTAGAGTGATTGTTCAGTAATTTCCTGCCATCTTGTTGATTTTGTAGAATTTGGTGTTTCCTATTTCTCTTTTGTTAAACTATTCTTCTAAATTGATTTACAAGGCCCCATAGGTGTAGTTGTCTTTCTAAATTCAGTCCAAAGAATTCCTTCAGGAATCCTTTGCAGAGCTGGTTTAGTAAATTCCTTCCTTCCTGTCTATGCCATAGAAAGTTTCCTTTCTCTCTCAACTGTGTCTGATAATGTCACTGGTATATTCAACAGCAATTGTTTTCTTTAAAATTCGAAAGACACCATACGAAGATCAAGCCTTTCAAGTCACTGTTAAGAAATCTGTTCTGAAGGTTCTGTCTTCTTATGTGTCTTGGTGCTTCTCTCTTGCTACTTCAATATATTTTCTGTTTTCTTAAATTTCCATCAATATTCTCTTTGTTCTGAAAATGTAATTACAGTGGGATGAGAAATTCTTTGTGGAACTGTCTACTAGGTCTTCTAAATGCCTCCTGGGTCTGCAAAGACACCCCTTTGCCCAAGTTTAGGGAAATATTCTACTTTGTTTGGTTGAAAACAATAGTTTTTGGGCCTTTGGAAAGGAATTCTTCACATTTTTTTTATACCCATGATTCTTAGATTTGATCTTTTCACTGAGTGCCAAATACCTTTAAAGTCCAGCACAGGCTATTTAATTAGTTTACCTTTGATCTGTTGGAATTCACAACCTTGTAGTATGGTACAAGATAGAATGTCTCCACCTTGTCTTTAAGCTCAGGGGCTCTGGCTGCCTTTTGACCTGTTGTATCAGTGAGGCTGTCCACAGGATTTTTATTTGACTTGTTGTTTTCATTTCCTGCAGTCAGTTTGGTTTATCTTCAGTAACTCCATCTCCTTATGGAGTTCTTTCATACCATCTGCCAGTCTCTTTATTCATTCAGCTCTTGGAATTCTTTCAAGAGTTTATTTTCGTCTTTGAGTTTTTTAAACATTCTTACAGTCTTTCTAAGTCCCCTTTCTGGGATTTCATCTAATTCGCTTCCCTGGAAGTCAGTGCCACAGAACTGATCATTTTTGAAGGTGTGGGGTGTCTTAGTTTTCATGTTACTTGTGCTTTTGTTCATCTGGAGTGAAGTCGTTGGTTGGACTCATTTGTTTCTTTAATTTAGCTCACTCTAATGCTGTCATACAAGTCTTTATACTGTATACAAGATACTAAAGTTATCACCGTGGGGTAGGATGAGTGGGACTGAAACCTCAAGTATGCACTGACCTTCCCATAGTGACAGACAGTTCTACAGTCTCCAGAGCAAGCTGTGCTCACTCAGCAAGGTGGTGAGAGTGGGGTGGGGACTGAAGCCTGGTGGACACACTTACCTTACTGGGGCAATGAGCAGAGCTGAAGCCTCACAGGTATACTGATTTCACCACTGCATGGTGTGGGATGAGAGCCTTCCGGGCATGCTATGCTCACCAGGGAGATATGCAGGACCAAACCCTCCCAGGCCTGCAATCCTCATGGAACGAGGCTGGTGCTTCCTGGGCATGCTGTGCTAACTGAGGTGATGGATGGGGCTGATTGAATATCCTTCTCCCCTTTCACTTTGTTGATGCCAAGTCTCATCTCAAAGGGAGTAAGAGTTAGTTTATTCTGGAAGAAAATACACTCAGGCTGCCCCAAATGCCATTTCCAATGGAAGCAGTTGTTACAGACAGGTCTTTAGTTTCCCTGATCTTCACCTGAACCGCACTCTCATTCCCTGTGTTCCCAAAAGAGAATCCAAAGCAGACAGAGCGACAGAGTGGACAGTCAAAAGTTCATTTTTAGCAGACAAGGAAGCAGGGATACACTCCTTAGACAAGAAGTAGGCTGAGCTGAGCCGCGGTGACCTCAACCTTAGCAGGCATTTGGCTTATATTTCTCCTCTCCCTGTTTTTCCCTCTCCTGTGCCTCTCCGGGGGACAGCACTTCCAGAAAAGAGGCATACTCTTCATTGAAGTATATTTTACCCAAAATTCAGTCTGTTCTCAGTAGATAAAAGATGCAGTAACACAAATAGAGTTTTGAGTACCAATAAAATTGAAACGATCACTAGGAAAAACTGCATGCTCTCCTGGAAAGAAAGTCATTAAATTGCTTAGATGTGATTTAGCTGGCATGGACCATTATCACCTATCGTTCTTTGCATCCTGTTTTGGGATCCTTGGGCTGTCCCATCTGAATCTCACAATCACTACTGTCTCAGTATTGGCCACCAGTTGACCACCACCATTAGCCAGGCAGTGGTGCATGCCTTTAATCCCAGCACTTGGGAGGCAGAGGCAGGCAGATCTCTGTGAGTTTGTGGCCAGCCTGGTCTACAGAGTGAGTTCCAGGACAGCTAGAGTTATAACAGAGAAACCCTGTCTCAACAAACAAAACAAAAGAAAGAAAGAAGGAAAGAAAGCAGCACAATGTTCCTCCATGGCTTCTACTTCAGTTCCTGCCTCCAGGTTCCTGCCTGGAGTTCCTGCCCTGGCTTCTCCATGAGGCCAATAATTGGGATGTGTAACCTATATAAACCCTTTCTCCCCACGTTGTTTTTGGTCATGGCGATTTATCAGAGCTTAGTAAACAATCCAGAACAGCTCTGGATCTGCAATATCCCAACTTACCACAGTCAACAAAGTTCCAGACCAGGAAATAGGATACCTTGAGAGGCTGGAGCAAGACAACAGCAAATTCAAGGCAGCCCTGAGCTATGTAGACCTGTCTCAAAAGAAAAAGAGGAAGCGTTGCTCCACTCTGCGCCACTCTGTATTGTGCAAGGCAGTGACTCCTCAGTGACTCTGGCTACACACAACCTTTGACTCCACTTGGGGGGAGGGCGACTACAGCCCCAGGTGGACCCCAAAACCGTGCTGTCAGGTCCCAGCCAACCAGAAAAAAAAAAAGATAAATTAATTATTTCTGGGAATAGTGGGGAGCCTCTCTATAAATTTGTGGATAATTGAAATAATGGGGACACATGGACATATTAAAATCATATCAGGGAAACCAGGCCCAAGAGCTTACCAGACCAAGGCAAGGGTAGAACTCCCTTTCCTGGACCCCTAGACATTTCGTCGATGGCGTGCCCCATGCCAACCTGTCATCTGATACCCGGTGTGTGTAGCAAGAACTGAGGGCCCTCTGACTCAGCTTGGTACCCCCTTATTGACACAGCCTGCTCTGCTGCCTGCCTGTCCACCTGTTTGCTCATCTGGATCTAGACCTGGCCTGTCATTTCCTGCTCCTGACCAATGGGCCATGTCCAAATCCAGAGGGGGTGGACCCTGCTATTGGACACTGAATCAGCCGGTCGTCTCCCAGTTTAGCTCCACAGCTTGCTCTCATGCCTGACTCCCGCAGTTCTCCAGCTCTCCCTCCTATCTCTGGGTCACTATTCTGGTTTCTAGCTTGTTCTTACCACACAAGACTTTCTTGGTGTACTTCTGGATCTCCTTGAACTTTACTGCTGCTTCTTTAATGTGTATTTATTCTGTAACCCGTGTATATGAGTAGAGGTTATAGTATATTTGTTCTGTGTTGTGTGACATGAGCTACAACAGTAATAGTCAATAAAAGGAATTACTTGCCTTTGCCTCAGTCAGTATTGGCTATGTCAGTCTGTATTTACCAGTATAGGTGGATTAGATGATAAACTGCTCTCATTGAAACCACTAAACCTTGTGGTTTATTGTTACCCATAAACTCTGACGTTGTACAAAGACACTAATGTGCTGATCTAAGTTTCCATCACAGGACACTCAGGATACAAGTTTAAAATACCACCTGCCTAGTTTCTAAAAGTCAGTGGTTGGCACTTTAGTTGGCTGTATTTAAAACACTTTTTAAAAGGTACTTGTAAAGGAAATTTCAGGGTGTTAGGGTGTCTCCCTCTTTGTAGACCACCCTAACACTAGGGAAAGCATTAAGGAATCTGCACCTCAAGCCCCATGTTTGCTCATTTGTAACAGGGCCTCCCTAGCTAGCCCAAGTTGCCGCTTATTTGCTATGTATCCCCCTTGGTCTCAAACTCATAACCTTTCTGCTTCCTTCTCTGAGCCCCTATTTTTTCCTGGTTTCTTTTCTTTTCTTTTTTTTTAATTAAGAAAAAAATTGAAACTGTGTCTCATATATCTCATGCTGACCTTGAACTTGGTGTGTAGCTAAGGATGGTACTAAACTTCTGATTCACCTGCTCAGTGTCGTGACTTACAGGATTACAGGTATGCTGTGTAGGACTCCAGGCCTCACAGCCTTGGACCATTCCATCTGAACCAGGTCCCTGTGCCCTTTTCTCAATGAACAATAGTCTTTAAGACTTGTATCTTGATAATTTCTGTGTTGTTACACCTCTGTCTTCCTTTGGAAGTACAAACTGAAGGTTAACAATTGCTTCCGTTGCAATGGTGGAGGAAATCCCACCAGTACTTTCATGAAGCAAGCAGAAGGAACGACTTTGAAGCTGGCAAATAGAGAATCTAAAGAAAAGCTGTAGGCTGGGAAGCTCGCCTAGTTGATAGTGTGCCTCTAGCATGCGCAGCAAGGTTTAATTCCTGGGGAACCGGGTGGGCTGGCACACAGGGAATCTCATCGCTTCAGTGGACACAGGTGGATTGGAAGTAATATCACTCTTGGTTGCGTACCAAGTTCAAAGTCAGCCTGGGATTCATAAGATGCTGTATCAAAAAAAAAAAAAAAGTCTAGAACATAGGGGGTGCAGAGAGGGGCCTCAAAAGATAAGGGAGGTTGCCACATAAGCCTGACAACCTGAGTCTTTGGGACCTACATGTAGAAAGAAAAAATTGATTCCTTAATGATGGTCTCTGATCTCCATACACATATAATGTGACATGTGCACGCGTGCGCGCGGGCACATACACACACACACACACACACACACACACAAATAAATGTAAAAAAAAAAAAAAAAGAAAAGAAAAGAAACAAACAAAAAACATTGTGGTTTTTTGCTTGCTTTTTGTTAGTTTGTTTTCAGTTTTTTGATACAGGGTTTCTCTGTGTGGCCCTGTCTGTCTTGGAACTCACTCTTTAGACCAGGCTAGCCTGTGTTCTTATGTGTGGGTCCAGCATTAGGATGCTGAGGTAGGAGGGTCCTAAGTTGGAAACCAGCCCAGGCTACTTCCTGAGACACTATCTGAACAAAACAAAATTCTTTAACATTGTTGACCTCAAAATACAATGGTCACCTTAAAGGGGGTAAGCCAATGTGAGTGATGACGGCCTAGGAACACAGATTTAGGCTTCCCCAGAAACTACCATGTTCCAATAAGGTAGTAGTTTCATGAAGCATACACACACACATACACACACACACACACACACACACACACAATTAGAAACTGGACAGAGAAGGTCATATATGAAAAAATTCTTCACAACTAACTAGACAGGTCCAGGTGGCTGGAAACATGGCTCCAAGGTCAAGAGCACTTGTTGTTCTTATAAAAGTCCAAGGTTTGTTTGCCGCACACACATGGTGGCTCACAACTATAATATAACCCCAATTCTAGGAAATCTAATGTCCTCTCTTGGCCTTCAAGGGTACAGGCACGCACATGGCGCACACACATGCATGCAGGCAAAACTTTACTCATGCACATAGAAAAGTAAATCTTTTAACAAAAATAAAGATCTTTCCCAAGTATTCTTATGAATCGCTGAGTAGCTCAACTGGAGGAAACTGCCTTCTGGAACCGTTTTGCCCACCTACAGAAACCAAACCACTTGAATGTCTTAGCACTGCATCAACTACTTCAAGCATCATGTGACCAGGAAAACTTGATGTAATTTCGTTCATGGGAAAAGTGTTAATTCTGATAGCACTATCCCAAGCTAGTCAGCTTCTTGTGTTTTTGATTGTATATTTCAAGTTACGTTATCGAACTGGCAGCAAAAGTGGGCTCGTTGTTAGTTTAAGTAGCTTACAAATAGGATGATTCCTAGGGTATTTTATTACACCTCTCTCTTTAGAAGTACTTTTTTTTTTCACTCAATCATACAAATAAATAAGAGGAACATGATGCCAAGTCATTGAGATGATCCAAGCCAGAACAGAATTGAACTTATCCATTCATAAAAATGGGAGTTTAATGATCATTGATATTTCTGTTTTAAATGGTCAAACAACAGGAGATGCTGCCAAAAGTATTTAATATTACTGAAGAAAAGTCCAACTAGATAAATCAGTGGGCCTCCTCCATTATGCTTGCTCAGAAGATGAACTCTTGTATCTCACTATTTATACCTCTCCGGAAACCACTTCCTAGGCAAGCTAAAGATTCCTTGTGTTGATTGGCTTGTCGTTTCCTCTTTTTTCCCTACCTGTTTTAACTACCCTCTTAGTGCTCATAACTCAGTTAAAGGACACCTCACCATCATAGTTTTCCCTCCTCTGGGGACATTATCTAGCAAGAAGGATGCAATGAGCATACAAGGACTAATGGAATTTAATAAAAAAGAAACACTGTGAACATTCATTCACCACTGATCCCTCTCTACCAAAGATCTCAATGAAAAGGAGAACATGATAAAAAGAAAATTTCTGTTGTTCTAAATTTAATTATTTGTGTCACAGTTAGAAGGAAGTAGAGATAAAGGAAGCTAACTAGTTAAACTCTTGAAGGCAAAGCCAACAGAAGACTGTTACTTGTGTGTTGAAACCTTGGCTTAAATCCCAGCTGAACACCAGGTCACCAGACCCTGTTTAATATGACGTAGCGTTTATGTTGGTGGTGATGTCATCAATATCAGCTTTTCATCCCTTTTCATCCCAAAAAGAACAATTGAAAAGGAAGAGTTATTTATTTGGGCTCAAGGTTTCAGTCTATGATTGGCAGGTCAATTCCTCACAGCCTGTACAGTGATGAAACTCCTAATTGGTACAGTTTTCAGAATGTTTTCCCACTGATAGTAACATCCCCAAACATGGCATGCTTCATTGTATGCAGCATCTTCTGAAATGAAGTAGTGGTTGTGCTGCTGTCACTGATTTCATTATATATATATATTTTTGTTTCCCCATCTGCAAAATAGAAATGTTGCTATTTTGGGTACCTACATAATGGATGCAGTATGTTTACATCAAATAAAATCATGGCACATAGCCAGCAAGATGGATCAGCGTATAAGGCACCTGGAACCCAGGTAAGGTAAAAAGAAAGAACTAACTCCACAAAGCTGTCCTTCGACCTCCATACATGCACCACAGCACATGAGTGCCTGCACACGCAATAAAATTTAAATTGAGTACATGTTTTTCAACTTAATAATCGGATCATTTAAAAATGTTTATTTGGAAATAACAGCATTGCAATGTAAATATGCATGCTATAGCCAGGCATACCGGTGCATACCTTTAACCCCAGGTAGATTTCTATAGGTAGGTAGGTAGGTAGGTAGGTATGTATAGGTAGAGGCAGGTAGATTTCTGAGTTCAAAGCCAGCCCCATGCCTACATAGAGAGTATCAAGACAGCCAGGGCTACACAAAAAGACCCTGTCTCAAAACACAAAATGCATGCTATCATAAACTAGCAGTGTATTCAGAGGTTGAGGTAAGGAGAAGAGATGTTTTTCTATTTCAGCATTGGGAAATTTATGTAAGTATGTTTAAATTGGCGTACCCATCGAAGGCAGGTGTATTAGGGTTCTCTAGAGTAAAAGGACTTATACAATGAATATATATATATATATATATACACACACACATACATACATACATGTGTGTTACGTGTGTGTGTGTGTGTGTGTGTGTGTGTGTGTGTGTGTATCTGTCTATCTATGGATTTATTAGAATGACTTACATGCTGGATAAAGGTTTATCTTCCCACCTCAAAGATCTGGATTAGAAATGGGTCATCCCATTGCAAATGATTTAACAAAAAAAAATCCTTCAATATGTGTATTCAGTCATTTGGGGTTTAGTTAAGCACATATGTAATTCCAAGCTGACAATCAATAATAGTCATCACAAGTTCACCCTTTGTCAATTTGACACACAATCATATCTCCTTATGTCATGCTTAGTTCCAAATGAAAACAATAACCAAGCCATAACTACTCCTAAAAGTGATATAACAATCTCATGTACAATCACAAATGCATTATAAATTTAGAACAGGCGATAATGTCCCTTGAGGGACATTCTTTTAGTATCTGAAACTTAAATATGACAACCACCGATAGTCTTTTAGGTGATGTTATATCACAGGGTAAAGAAATAAGGGAAAGAAAACACAAATATCCGTGCAAACACTTAACAAAATCGGACGCTCATGTCAATCACAATCCTCATTTCTGCAACTGGCTACGTGGCCTCAGCTGCTATTTATAACTACCTTCCTCTGCTACCCATTCTGTACTCCTCTACCCTCAGCAAGCGCCTCGGCAGGCCTCGGGGGGATGACCACACCTTCATGCCTGAAGGGTCTCTGTCCTGTGCCATTCTGCCTGGATTAGGTTGTTGTAGTTTCCCCTTAATCACAGGACATGGTAGTACCAAGAGATGCCCTAAAGCGTTGGTTCTCAACCTGTGGGTCATGACCCCTTTGGGGGTCAATTGACCTTTTCACAGAGGTCGCCTAAGACCCTCTACATATCACATATTTAATTATAATTCATAATAGTAGAAGCATTACAGTTATGAAGCAGCAACAAAGATAATTTTATAGCTGGGGTCACCACAACATGAGGAACTGTATTAAAGGGTTACAGCGTTAGGAAGGTTGAGAACAACTTTAAGGCCTACAAGACCTCCAACATTCCAGACATAATCATTTTTTTACCTCATTGTGAAGAAGCAATCCAATTTCCCCTTGGAAGTCTGGCTCAATTGCCTCTCCTAACACTGTTATTCATTTTTTATCCTGTTGGCTTAAGGGCATCAGAAGCTCAAAGTGGCCAGGGGAGGTCTGAGCTTCCAGTTCAATGGAATGTTTGTTGTATCTCCTGGCAGGAGCTCTCCCCTCTCTGGAACCAAGACTTCTAGGCCAGCAGAACTTAAGGTCAAAGGTATAGGAAGCAGAAATTTTCCTAGTGAGTCACTAAGGGTGTTTACTTGATTTAAAAAACTGGCAATAGATTTGAGTCTAGTTCTTGGGGCTTTTCCCCACCACCCAGTACTGGGAACCAAGCACCATGCTTTAAACAAGTTGGCCAAGCACTATTTCACAGCGACCTCCCAGTCCTGTTGGGAACAAGTCCTTGTGCTCACATATAGCACCAGGGAAACAAGGGTTGTCTTTTTAAGGGAAAAGATGTGTAATTTGTTTTCTGCCCAGAAGGCTAGGATTGGAGGTGCCTAATAGCCTACATGATCTTTGCACTACCTGTAGGGCCAAGCCATACCAACTTTCCACAAGCAGGACCAGAGATGCCTAATAGCTAGGTGACCTTTGTACTATCTGTATGGCCATGGGTTACCCAAGCTCCTGCAACCAGGACCAAAGGTGGCTAATAGCCCAGATGACCTCTATGGTACTTGCAAGACAGACCACACCAGATCCTTCCCTAGGCCCTCAAGGTAACACATATAGCCTCTCAATAGATCCATTTCCATGGAAGAAGTGACGTGTACTTTGAGAAGAGTTTCAGTGTAATTATGCCTCAGTGTGTACACAGCGTTATGTTACACTAAGGAAACGTTTTTCCAAGTTGTGCTGTACTTAAATACATCTAAAACAAACTGGCCGGTGTCAGACTTGAGAAGTTTGGCCCAACACTGGCTGAGTCGTGTTGAACTGGAGTTCCTTTGTGCCTCACAGGGATTGTTACTCTGCCAACCCTGGTTGTTTGCAGATGTCCCCACAGTCCTAATGACAATCTTCTAGATGCTGACCTCCAATTTTCCCAGCATTATTTACTAAAAAACAAACAAAAAAGACCCTGTCTTTTCTCCAAGTATATATTTCATATTTTTGTCAAAAATCATTTATGAGCAAAGGGTTGCTTGTTAGTGCCTAAGTTTATTCCTAGAATCGATACTTTTGTTCCACTGACCTATGTGTCTTTTAATGCTAATAACATGTTGATCTAATTAGAATAGTTTTTAAGTTAGACAGTATAATATTTCCTACTCCTTTTTGTTCAAAATGACTTTAGCTGCCGAGAAAGAGGGAGTCTGGGAGGGAGGGAGAGACAGAGACACTACATTGAATCTATGATTAAATTTGCATAGTGAGATAGTTTATCTTGTCAGCTAGGCTGGACTAAGAAATACCTTGAAAACTTAAAAAAAAAATACACCCTGGGTGTGTCTGTGTGAACGTTTCTGGACACAACTAGATCATGGGGGCTTGAAACTAACAACGAATTTAATATCTGAATGGAATCTTGGAGGCAAGAGGTTGGTGTCTGGTTGGAGGCTACATGCTGCCCTGGCTCTTCCTCTTACTGCTTACTCCTGCCCACCATGATACAGGATGCTCTTCTGCTTCCCGCTTAGGTGAAGAAGCCAATCTGCCACCGTCTACCATCCTTAAATTCTGTCCAGTGCTCTGGCCTATGCAACCATGGGCTAAACCCTCTGAAGCCAACCTAAGGCTTCACTCCTTTTCAGTTGATTTTCTTAGGTATTTGACCATAGCTATGTAAGGATAACTAAAACAGACATTCCCCCCGCCCATCTAAAAGCATAGGTTTCTTTTCATCCTTTTTGTTTTCAAAATTCTCATGAATATTTTGTAATTCTTATTGAGTAGACCCTTCTCTAGGTAAATTTATTCCTAGGAATCAACGTGTTTGTGAATGTGAGTGCAGCTATTACAAACAGGTTCGCTTTATAGATTTCTGTTACAGATAGTTTGCTGCTGACATACAAGAATTATTTTGTATCCTATATTTTGTTTGAATCTTTGGACATGGGTGTGAACTGAAAACTTCTCTTCTGACGTGGAAACCATTCCTCTTGACTGACTGTTCTGTCTACAGCGCCTGCAAGTGTGTTGAGTCACAGTAGAGAAAAGAGTGATTCTTGTTTTATGCCACATCTTAAAAGAGAAAGTGTTCACCTTTTCTAAGGGCAATGCATTAAGGGGATATAGGGGAGAATATCTGTTTTCAAGCAAGATTTGGCCACACAGAATAATGGAAAGAACGTGTCAGACCAGCGTGAAGTGACACTGCTGGGCAGATATCACTGTGGAGTATTTTTTGTGTAAGGTTGTGGTTCTTTCATAGTCAGCTGCATGTGAGAACCCTATTTTTATAACCCATCAGCTTTACTTATTTACTGTGGGGGTTGACACAAGCTATTTAATTTTACTCTGACCACTTTCCACAAGTTCTAAAAGGATCCCTGCAAAATGCAAGTCGGCAGAAACTTAAAAAATAATGAAATGATAGTTTTCGTCACTCTATTAGGTTTTGATACACGTTTTCAAGGGACTGTAAGTGTATCTCAAATCTGCTATTCGCTGAGGTCTTTGTTAAAGTCCCTACCCACAGGTAAAACGTCCAGGCTTGCTGAGCTTGCACACGATTTTAAGACTGGCTTGAGCCTCAGAGAGCTCAAAAAGAAAAAAAAAATCAGTACCCTTTGTTCTCAACAAACAAAAGAGCAGTTTTAGCATCTGTTCTTTTTAACTAATGAAACAAACCTGCAGTTTTATTAGGGCACATTTTAAACATAAATCAAACCTTTAAAACTCGTTTTAAACATTATAAATTCTATTTTCCATGCTCTGGGTCATATTTCCAATCTAAAAGCTGGCTTCCTACAGTCCGTGTCTCCTTCCACCCACAAGAGCTTCCACCACATTTCCGATCTGATCCCCGCCGGCGCTCCCGCGCACACACAAAATGCCGTGGCTGTTGGCAGCCTCGAGGTTGGATGACTAGTTCTTCAAACTTCCCATAATTCCTTCTGCATAATTCTCCCAATCATAGCTTTAAAACCTCCTCTACAGATAGACAATTTTCAACATGTCTTCTTTGGTGCCTTTTATCTCTTCTACCACATAAAATATCTTTTTACATTTTTTATTACAGTGTATGTGCAAGATATGCATGTTTAGGTCAAAGCCGATTTTCTTTTATGATCCTCTCCTTTGCGGAACCTGTGGTTTCTTAAGCGAGCACCTTTACCTATTGAGCTATCTTATTAGATCTAAAACGTCTTAATAAATGTGGATAGAGTAACAAATAAAAGCAGTATTCGTTAATTTTAAAAATTCATTTTGGAAAAACGTAAAAGCAATAAACTGAACAAAATTTCCATGGATCCCTGAATTTGTGCCCCAAAAAAATGGGAGAGAAAAATTTAAAGGCGTTTTATGTAGTTAAATAAGCAAAAATAAATTATATATATATATATATATATATATATATATATTATATATTTTAGGAATAAAAATTGATTTTAACTCCATATCTACTTTTTGTAAAAAGTCAAATGTGTACGTTAAAGGTTCTAACATCAGAATAGTCTATACATTTCTTTAAAAAACAACTTTTAAGTAATGAAGCATATGTGAATTTAGCAGTAAACCTGGAAAAACTGTCTCCATTAGAACCACCTCTAGTATTACCGTTATGTCCAAATCCTTGAGAAGAAGGGTCTATTGTGGCTTACTCCTGGGGATATGGCTTGTCATGGTGGGGAGGGCGTAGCAGGGGCCCAAGCAGCCTGGTCACGTGGCACTGACGCCAAGCCATCAGACTTCCGGCCCTGCCCACAGTGACCCACTTTCTCCATCAAGTTTCTAGACCCTAGAGGATGTGCAGCTTCTAAAACAAGCCACCAACTATGGACTGAGCGCTCAAGCGTGAGCCGCCTTCAGATCACAAGCACCACACTCCGAAGAAAACAAGTATAGGCCGCCATCGCAGACTACAAATCCTATGGCATACGCATCAAAAACCCAAGCAGCACACGTGGTCAAACCTGAGTTTGTCTACTGATGTGGTACCTGAGGGTATCCATCGAAGCCGGACGCTTCCCATCACGTTAGAAGACAAGCTTGTGGAGAAAATTGCAAGTAGTGTTCTAGCTACTTCATGGATGTTTCAGTTATTTCAAGGACTAAATTTTTGCAAACACTTCTATAATACTAAAAAAGTTATTTATAAAGGGTTAACGCTCTTTGAGTTAAATGTAGAGAAAAACTTCAACTTAAATTTCTTTAAAAATTATTATTTGGGTGTTTTGCCTACACATATGTATGTATATCATAGGTGTGTATGCCTGTGGAAGTCAGAAGTGGAGTAACTGGAGCCACAGACAGCTGTGAACCAGCATGTGGGTGCTGGGAATTGAACCCAGGTCCTCTGGAAGAACAGCCAATGCTCTTAACCTCTGAGCTGTCTCTCCAGTTCCAATTTACACTTCTGTATATTCAGCTACATTGCACGTAGCAGTGTTAGAAACACTGCTGGAAAATTAGATTTATTTAACTTATCTTGTCATAATCATTTTTCACAAGTGCAGCACTGAGGAGCACAAGGGAACTTTTCACACATTAACAGTGAAACTATTTTAAATATGTTTCTGTGCTAAATTTCCTGCCCTTTCCTAACAATAAAAAAAGAAATAGAACAAAACTAAGGTAAAGGCTAAGTTTAGTAACTAAACAATAGTGTTCAACATGAGCTTTCATGTATGAATTTCATAGCATTATACAGTGTATATGAAAACCATTGGCGAGAAGAACAATGGTATTTTTTTTTTAGCAAGCATTAAATATTTTAATAAAAAAAAGAAAATCACAAATACTTACATGGGTATATTAAAATTTTAATGTAAATCAACACAGGATTGTAAAACACCATGGTACAATAAACCCTGTATCATTTATTTCTGATGAAACATACAAACACTTTCTATATGATACAAATGCATTTGTTCCCCAGCGGACTAGTGATCACTGTCACCGAGATACGTCACGCTGCTGGGGCAGGAGGGGCACTTCCTATCTCAGAGAAAACGCAATAAAGTGCTTCTGCTCTGCTGGGATAAGTGAAATACAACAGCCTTCCCCCGCTGTCATCCTGCTTATTTATTTGAATATCTATCCTCCGTGCTAGAGAGCAAACTCAGAGTTTAACATTCCGAAGGCAAGTGTACTACCCCTGAGCTACACTCCAATCACACTTAAAAATCACATTCCTGAGCCATAAAGATGGCTCAGTGGATAAAGACATTTGCTGCTAAGCCTGAAGACCCGAGTTCAAATCTCAAGAACCACAGGGTAGAAGGAAAGAATTACTCCTGAAAGCTTTCCTCTGGCCTTCATACATACATAGACATACACAAAAAATAGATGTAGTTTTTTAAAACCTCACTCCTACTTAAAGTGATATATATATTTTTATATATTCATGTGTTTCATGTACTTATACAAACAGCCTGAAGGCAGTTTATGTACTGTTTCTATGTGCCTGCCTTCTGTACGCTGTCACCTGAGGGAAGGGGTGGGATTTGTCCCCTTGTAGCAGCATCATTTGGGGACATAATATAGACGAGCTGAAATTTTTGGAGTCTTTTAGATTAGGGAATATTAATTTTATTTTAAAAAGTTGTAGAACTGACCTAAAGAACTCTACAAGCAATGACACTTAGGAGACAAGCTAGTTAAAAAGCAGAAGCCATTCCTATGCCCGAAACTATTTATTTTCACTGGTCTAAACACAGCATGGTTTTCTACTGCGGATCCAAGCTCCAGTGAATACACATTTACTATCTTTGGTGAAAACATGCTCCCAGCAGAAACACTCGATAGGTAAGTGTCATTAAAATGTTAGGATCCACGTCATGGAAATGGTTACACTCTGGTTCACACTGATGAGGTGGCCACACATTTCATGAGGGGAATTCTAAGCTGCGTGAGGTCCTAGTGCAGTAACACCAGTGCGGGAGCACAAGGCGCTAGAATCAAAGGAGGTACCATCTGGGGAATGTGAGCGATGCCTTTGACAACTCCTTCCACTTTCTGCCGAAATGCCAACGTGTACGACTTGAACATACTTGATCAAGTGCGTGAGACTGCACTTAATTCTCTAGACAGCATCACTCAGTACACAGTTCCAAGTGCGACGCCCCTGCCCCAGTCACGGCATTGGCTTACGCTGCAATATGTAACGTAGTAAGTGCTCAGGAAACTCCTAACTGCTAGGAGGACTCTCCTCTGTAAGTACAGTATACGGCTGCAGTTTCGGGGTTGTGTTTTAAAAATCTCAAAAAATTAAAAGTAGGATTATGATTTAGAGGTAGATTAGAAATTATTATTCATTTAAATAATAGGGAAGACAGATAAAGTCACTGTAAGAGAATAATGTTGGGGGAAAAAAATCTTGCCTACGAATCTTCTGGTTGTTATTTCAAGTCAAGAGTCTATCATGGGAATTATTGCCTTTCAACATTCTGCTTCTGGAAAATAGTCTTTCCAAATTCATATGTACTGATCATAATGGCACAAGCAGGAGCAATTTTAACTAATCGAGGAATTAGACCTGGAAAGAGAATAGGGAAAAAAAAATCACATATTTACCATAAACTTAAAAAAAATGTAGCATTCGGCTTCATAATGACCAAATTAAATGAATTGAAACATCAAACTCCATACCATAAATAGATAACAAAGAATAGATCAAACTGTTCATTTCCAACTTCAAATTTTCTTATTGACAATAAATCTACTATTGACATTTACTTATAACAATATTTAGGAGAAAATAGCAAATACATAATGTTACCTATCATTTCTTCCTAGAAGCTAATTGTAGAAGGAGACTTAAAAGTAATGACTGTGTCCAGTGACTATGTGAAGCAAGGATTTTACCTGTAAACAACCCGGAAAACCCATTTTTGGCAACAATGTTCTTCATTATAGACCAGGTTGACATAGGCAAAGGCATAGGAACTGTAAATGTTAAAAGAAAAAAATAATACCATCATAAAACACAGTTTAACAATTGGTATTACCGATCTGTTCTAGCTACTATTCTACTGCTGTGGAGATACCATGATCAAGGCAACTCTTGCTTAAAAAAAAAAAAAAGCATTTAGTCAGGGGCATACTTATTTACACTTTTGGAGGGCAGGGGTAGAGCAGTGGCTGAAGTCTTTACATCCTGATCCTCAGGCAGCAGGTGGGGAGAGAGAGACACTGGGCCAGGCCTGGGCTTCTTAAACCTCTAAGTCCACCTCCAGTGACACACCTCCTCCAACAGGCCATACTTCTAATTCTTTCCGAACAGTTCCACTAACTGGGACCAAGCATTCAGACATACGAGCCTATGGGGACCATTTTCATTCAAACCTTCCACAAGAGCATTCATAAATAATTGTGCTTATCACTTTGGGTAATGTATTATTTCATTGTAATCAGAAAAGATCTGTTTATGTAGGAGTTATCTTCAATCTTTTTTGTTCTGTTATGCTGGAATATGGTCTCGTTACATAGCCTAGCCTGAACTTCTTCTATTTGCTCTCTAGCTGAGGTTAACCTCAAGCTCACAATCTTCCTGCCTCGGCCTCTTGAGTGCTAGGACAGATGTGAGCCACCAGACCCAAGTTCAATTTTTAATACCTGGCTTCCTTAAAAAGAAGGCAGCTCTACATGCAAACATGCATACATCTGGATGCAAACAAGGAGAAACATACACAAGGACCGGCAGGGGTTCCTTAGTATCAGTGGTATTACTGTTTATATTTTCTTTCATGACAAAAGTCTTTCACAATGAAAAACAAAACATATATAAAACTCACCTAGGGTATCTCATGTATCTTTTCTAATCTACGACAAGTCCAGAAAAACATTCATTTCAGTTTTATTATTCACAGTTTAACAGAAGGAAAAAAAAATGACCTAAGAATGGTTCTGAGATCAGGCCATTCTCCCTAACGGTGTTGTGCTTCAGTCACAATCTGTAATATTTCCTTCAAGTGGCAGGTTTTTAGATAGCAGCTACGTTCTTAGTTTTCTCCACTCAAGCACTGGGGGGTAAAACTCACATCGCTAGTGAAGTAGCACACACTGGATGTGAAAAGATGGAAGGATGATCTGCCAAGTAAACAGAAACCAAACCACGCGGGAAGGGCTGTTCTTGAACCCCCCCAGCTTACTGTGTCAGCAGCTGAACCTCAAACTCAGGACCTCCTGCCTCTGCCTCCCAAGTTATTGGGATTATAAACGTTTACTACCCACACTCAGTGATTGACAAAACAGATTTTAAGGCAAAAATTATTCAAAAAGATAAAATCACTACATTGTATTAATCTCCCTAATATTTCTTAAATTTATTAAGAATTAAAATAATTTAAAATTTTAAATAATATTTTAAGTTATCAAGTATGCTTGGAGAAAATGAAACTTAACCTCTGGAAAACAGGCAAGTTTGGGTTAAGTTTAAAAGGATAAAGCTAGGCATCACATTGTTAAAAAGAAAAAGAAAAGAATTAACTGATTTGTACATTTATGTATATGCACCATGGCACACTGGTGGAGATCAGAGGACCGCGTGTAGGAGTCAGTTCTCTCCTTCCACTGGGTGGGACCTGGCCACTGAACTCAGGTCATCAGGCTTGGTGGCAAGCACCTTACCTGCTGAATAATCTTGGTGGCCCAAGTTTAAAAAAAAAAAATTAAATTAAAGTGGTGTACTTATAGATGAGGTTGTTGCCTCTCTCCTGGTAGGTTTTTGAGTGCCTCATTTATTGGTACACTTCTACCTGGTACCTAACTCAGAGCAGGCATTCAATAACCGAGTAACAGACGAAGAATAAATGTATCATTTCATATGCAATTTTTTCTCTTTTATACATAGTACGGCGGTTTGAATGAAAAAATGGCCTCCATAGGCTCAAGTATTTGAATCCTCGGTCTCCATCCAGTAGGTGGAGCTGTTTGAGAAGGATTAGGAGGTATGGCCTTGTTGGAGGAAGTGTCACTGGAGGTCTCACCATCCCAGTGTCTCTGCCTCTCTCTGCCTCAGATGTGAGCTCTCAGCTATTGCTCCAGCCCCATGCCTGCCTGCTGCCATGTTTCCTGCCATGACAGTCTGGAACTCTAAGCCCCCAACAAATGCTTTCTTCTATAACTTGCCTTGATCATGGTGTTTTCTCACAGCAACAGAAAAGTAACTAGAACATTTAGAGATCAGGAATTTGGTGCCGCTGAGCTGTAATGGAGGAAGTAATTCCAAAACAGAGCAAAGTTATTTTTTGGCTGGGATAAATAATGTGTGACACAAATGATAAAAACAGTTTCAGGCTATTTATTGTGTAACTTTCAGCCTAAATGATCTTGTGAGGGTGGTAAGCAATCTCAAGTGCAGTAATAGGTCAAACTGAACAATGAAAGTCACAGAAAATGAAAACCCAACTCTTCTTTAAGGTTTCTCATTTTGAGCTGAAAGAGGGGCACTGATTAGAAAGAAACAGTAATAGGCAAGGCTTAAACCTACTGAAGAAGATGGCTTCCTTGTCCCACAACAACGCCACAACTATACAGCTTATAAGAAATTACACAGGAGAGAATGCTCCTACCATAGTATATATTTAGCAGAGAAAATGTATTTGGATGAGAAAGAGGAAAGAAACAAAAATAATTCTAAGTTATCAAAGGAAGACAGTGCTTATGCAGCTAGAAGGCTCCTACAGAGAAAAGAGAAACTGACAGAATGAAAGCATTATCTCTCAGGCTTCATTAGTATCTTAGATATGACTAGGTATTTAGCAGGTCAAAGAGAAAGCCATTCAGATTTATAGGTCTATAAACAATGTTTCTTTAACTTTATAGTGCCAACTTCATGCAAAAAAAAAAAAAATCGGAAGTTAGAAAAATTATTTGCATTAAAATAAGCTATCATGAAGCTTATAGAAAACATTTTTACAACAGATAGTTTCTTTAGGCTTGTTACCCTCCCTCCCTTCCTTTCTTCTTCTCTCCCTCTCTTTTCAAGATGGGTCTCACACTTGGATGATTTAAACCCACGAGCCCGCCTCTGCCTCCCAAATGAGTAGATTCCAGGTATGTACAAAAACAGCCAGGGTGGCTAAACTTTTAAAACAAAAATAATGGTGTGTGTGGCGGGGGTCTGGTAGAATTAAGTAGGAGTACACTTTGCTTTTAGGTTATAAAGGTTAAAAAGAAGCAAAAAAATAAAGATGAAGAAACACATGGGGAAAAACAGCAAGAATATGGAAGCTAAATACTAACCTCAGTCATTTCCCAGTGTCTTTCTGGAAACGAGTTCTCATTATGTAGTCCCAGATGGCCAGTTTCTTATCTTTTATACATACTTGCCTATTCATTTTATTGATTAATTTTAAAGAATACTTACATGATGAATGAAAATAAAATTTGAAATAGATTTGAAAACTACAAGAAAAACTACACAATATAGCTTTTACATGCTAAAAGTAACTTTTAATATAAGAAACTTAGATGATGGCAGACATGAAGCAGGCTTTAAGAGTTCTAAAATTTTCTCAGTATTTTTCTAGGTATTCCATTCTAACAGTACATCTTTATCAGTTTCATTAAAAAGGAATGAGACTACAAAAAATGAAAAACAATACTCTTTTCTGATTTTATGTATTCCCAACAAAACCACAAAAGGGCAACAAACAACAGCATCTAAACATGGTTTAGACTTACGCTTACAAGTTTCGTATGTCCAAAGCTGTGTCTGTTTCTGTGTTTTTACCACATCAAATGGTAAAGTTGCAACAGCTGCAAACTATCAAAAAGCAAAATTAATTTAAATTCTTGTTTTTTTTCTAAAATATTTAAAGCAAATTTATTAGAACATTATTAAGGATGATGACAAAATCACAAACTGAAATTAATATAAACCAGATATACTTAAAGTTTTTATGGATGCAAACAGGCTACATCTAAGAACTTGCCATAAAACTCCACCGTGCACAGTGTCAGCAAAGTCCCTGTGTTCTCTCCTGAGAACATATGGCTGCAACGGCAGAGAAGAATCAAGCCTCTGTGGCTTCATTACCAGCACTCACAATTTCTGATTTTCCCATGTAATGCAGTACTATTTTACTTCGCATTATGAGTGAGTGTGTGTGTGTATCTCATGTAGCTCAGCCTCAGGTCAACTTTACAGCCAAGGATTAATTACCTTGACACCGCTGGGCAATGGCAAGTGCTGGGATTGCAGGCATGAGTCACCAAACACAGCTTTTAAACATATTTTAAAACAGAAATTCTCCAATATGTACTTAGCATATGAAAATTTCCAGCAAACATTTTTCAAGTAATTAGAAAAATTAAATTTAAAAGGTAAAGAAAATGTACTTCAAACTTTTTGTTTTTATATACCTTTTAATGGATTTCAACATATCAAATATAGTTGCTATGGTTCAAAGAAATCACATTTTCACTTTCTAAACTCTTCTCAAAGTGATGCAATTTAACACCTTTTTCCATATTGCCTTAAGTGAGATTTTAAATGATAATTAAATTCCTCTAAGAATGCACTCATAATATCTGATAAAACAGCCGTATACAATTTTTTTTGCTTACAAGCTCACATCTGAATAAATATATTCATAAAATGCCTCTTAAAATCACAGTTTATTTGCTATCAATGATGTGCTGTTCTTGAAATCGGCTGCGAAGATCACACATAATATGAAATGCATTGCCCTTTTCTCATTTCCACTGTCAACCATGTAGAGAGGTAACAGGCTGCTACTGCACTTTCTAAATAACACAGTTAAGACATTTCAGTTTGTGGCACCATCACCTTCACACGCTTGTTCCATTGCACGGACAAATCTTTATTTGAAATCTGTCAATGCTACCAATAATTTCTAGATTAAAAACATCCATGCTTTCTATGTTCAATAGCAACAGGAAACAGGAGGCCTTCCTGTTCCTGCACAGCTGGTGTTCCCTGAAGCCATTGCTAGCTGAACTGACCAACAGTAGATCTAATTCCTGCTCCTATAGCACTAGTTGCCTTATCCCAGGTTTTCTGGCATGTTCTTCCCATTTTTTTTTGCAACTTTTCACCTCTTCACTCAATCCTTTGTGTCTTACTTGTTTTTCTTTAAAGACAAAGGATGTCACCATGTGGGTCCAGCTGGCCCCAACCAGGGTCTTCCTGCTTCCACCTCTCGAGCTCTGAGTGCTGACTTATAATCTTGTTGCTCTGTAACTACAATCTGTCTGTGTAATGTGATCACACACTCATTTTGGAAGTATGCGAATCTAAGAAAACTCTTTATGGCCAAGGCGGTAGTGAGACGAATCTGCACCATGTAGAGAGGAAGGAAAGATGAGCTTCCTGTTACTCAAAAATGGTCCTCTGTGATTCTTCCTTTCTGGTTTCAATGTTTCTCAAAATTACTTTAGGAATTTCTAAATAGCCAAAATGTTTCCACAGAACCATAGCAAGCAGAGGGTGGAACATCACCTGTCCGATTTGATTACACGTATTAGACAAAGCTCCGTGACGACTGGCTAACCATACCTCCTAGCATTAATTGAACGGATGTAGTATAAGATGCTCTAAGAATAAAGTACTTTCTATCACACAATCATGATGATACCAGTACGAGTTTGTTCAAAAATGAATGTGTACAATAAAAACATAGATAAGAAGTGGATGGTAAAATATCTTAATGGCTGGTAATTTATTTCCTGAAAAGAGGAAAAAGTGTCCTCTCAATACACATGAAATGCTAGGTAAAATCCTGTTCTGTTTAATACTAGCTAACAACTTTTCTGGAATATTAACAACAACAAAAAAATAAACTTACAGAACCAGACAATGCCCCTGAAGTAAAGTTGATCATAAATGTCGGTTCATATACACCAGATTTCTCACACAACCACTTCTTTAAAAGTTCATAGTTATACCAGTACATCGCTATAAAACAGAGAATGAAATGAGCACAAATTTAGAAACAAGATGTAGACTTTAGAGAAAAGATCTATTAAGTTATAAATCAAAGTAATATATAAACTCTAGCATTGATGCACGATCCTTTATGCTAGCTAGGTGGGATTAAAAAGGGGGGCACTGAAATTCTAAGTAATACTTTAACAGTCATTTAAGAAAACAAAACTTTCTATGTCAATATAGCTGAAGCATAATCCAAAATACCTGACAGGGTAAGTAGGCAAAAGGACAGGCAAAGGGCGACCTACTGACAAGCAGAGTGTGAGAACCCAAGCAAAAGGCAAAGCACGTGGAACCAGAGTGCCGTAAAAGGCCATACACAGTGGCTAGATGGAGGTAATCCATAAACAGAAGGGTAGTTAATAGAATATATACCACATTAATAAAACTATGGGACAGCTTACTTAAGATGGAAAACATTTGATAAAATTAACATTTCCATTTAAAGCTAACTCAAATTTCTTGGAAATATAGAGATGCAAAGGTGCACTAAAGACTTGTAGCGTAAGTGACTACGAATACATAGGAAGAAAAAAAATGAGGAAAAATAAGAATAAAAACATTGAAGCTCTAATATATATTATCTACAAAGATGCTCAGAAGATATTTAGGCAATTTAGAATTCATTCATTTTTTAAAAGGTAGCTAGATATCAGCTAACACGCAAAAACTCAATTGCAACTATACCAGCCACAAAACTTTATGAAGCATATTATAAATATATACCTTTAAAGAGAACCGCAAGGGCTGGTGAGGTACCTCAGAGGGACAGCACTGACCTAGCACATAGCACCTAGCACACGTCCCAGGTTCAGTCCCCAGCACCAAGCACATAAATCAATCAAACAATCAAGTAAGTAAATGCTACCAAAATCTGGAGGATGAGCTTATCAAATATAAAAGAATGTATATAACCTTAATGAAGAAAATTTTAAAGAGCTAATAAAACACTTAGAATATTATTAACACAGATATATAATTATCAGAAAAGAAAAGTAAGGCAATATCAAGATTTTTTTGTAAAGCACTAGTAATTTGGGCAGTATTATTGGCAGATTAGTATTAGACAAATGAACCAGTAAGACAAACCCATCCATATATGAAAATCCCTAAAGTTACTCAATGAATGATGCGGACAATGATCTATAGGGTCATATTCCCAAATCAACTATCTCCAAACAAATGGCCAACAACACAATGCCAACCCTTTTAAGTAAACAAATGAAAGTGAGACATTTTAAATGATCAAGTAAACAAAATTTAAGAACCCTGACCATAAATAGCTTGTGAAAGTGTAATGCAGTAGAAATCATCATAATTGATGTACTGACCCATTCAATCACTGATTTTTTTCTTACTAAATTATTTATTGTGAGTGCACATGTGGAGGTCTGAAAACAACAAATAGAAACAGGTTCTCTCCTTCCACTTTGTGTGTTCTGGGGATTGAACTTAGGTCACGAGGCTTGGCAGCAGGCACCTTATCCACTGAGCCATCTTGATGGTCCTATTTTTGTTGCTGCTGTTGTTTTAGATAATTTAAAATCTTATTTTATGTATTTTTGCCTGCATATATATCTGGCATGCCTGATACCTACAGAGGTCAGAAGAGGGTGTCAGATCTGGAACTGGAGTTAGGATAATTGTGAGCTGCCAAATGGGTGCTGGGAACCGAACCCAGGCCTTCTGCAAGAAGAGCAAATGCAGCAAGTGATCTTAACTGTGGAGCCATCTCTCCAGCCCCGTTTTGGTTTATTTTGAGACAAGATCTTACTATGTAGTCTAGCCTGGCCTCAAACTCATGGCGATCTTCCTACTGCAGTCTCTCAAGTGTTGCTATTACAGACATGAGCCACCACACTTGGTTACAACCACTTTTTTAAAAGGTTCATTTTCAGCTGGGCAAGGTGACACTCACCTTTAATCCTAATATCTGAGGGGCAAAGGCAGGCAGATCTCTGTAAGTTGAGGTCAGTTTGGCCTACATATCAAGTCTCAGGCTAGCCAAGGCTACATAAGAGAGACCCCAAACAAAACAAACAGCTCACTTTAACTAGCAAAATTAGACAGATACTTAAGAAATTTAGATGAATCAGCAAGTCCAATACAGGAAAATTGTTGCATAGGTACTATAAGAAACTGTATAAAATTTTTCATAGCAGTACTGTTTTATTCATACGTACACAAGATTAAAAAGAAAACAATTACTGACAAAACTAGAATGTCTCTTATGAAACTTTTTGAGTAGGAGGATCGAAAGCTGAATATATTTTTAACAGTAATACATTGGAAAATATTTTATAACCAAATAGATGATAAAAAATCTAGTACGGGGCCAGTGCGAGGGTTCAGTGGGTAGGGGCACTCGCTGCCGTGTCTGACAACCCAGTGTGAAACCCAGAGCCCACATGGTTGACGGAGAGAAGCGACTCCACTCGCTGACTTTCACGAGTGTTTTTAAAAAGCTAGTATGGTGGTTACCACTGGGGACAGGGTGTAGGTCAACAGCACAAGGGCATATATAAATGGCTTCCTGACCTAACACACAACACTGAAGCCCAGATGGTGACATGGCAAGTTCAGAGGTGTTCATTTTGTAAACATGTATCTGTTTACATTTTACATACCTGGATATATTTTTAAAGTAAACTGGCATAGGAGCTTATAAAATAATTACTTATTTTAGGTCTCTATATAAGTGAACATAACCATCTATTTGATTTATAGTTTTTTAAATAAAAATACTTATTTAATGGGAAATGTTTATTTTTCATTACTGAAAAATTAAGAGTGCTTAATAAAGATGGCCTTCAGTACAATATTTTGATTT
Organism: Cricetomys ansorgei; assembly: GCA_026225945.1. Lineage (NCBI taxonomy): Eukaryota > Metazoa > Chordata > Mammalia > Rodentia > Nesomyidae > Cricetomys > Cricetomys ansorgei. The sequence continues at coordinate 52,508,548 of JAMJFZ010000056.1, read as the reverse complement.
CTATTTTACTTACCTTACTGACTATGACTTATTTAGGATACTGTTAAGGCAATTTCTATTACCTGAGTATGAATGCTTCACAGTAATTAAACACAAGAAGAAAACATAATGACCTGAATTAGAAATTATTCAATCATAAAGGCTTGTGAAAGTCTGAAATTCAAATAATGAACTACAAATGTGTGGTCAATACAGAAAAAAAAAATTTACTTTTAACCATAAAGAGTTTAGAATCTAGTAAAATGAATACGTGACCTGGGACAAAGCTTCCTAAAATTAACCACCACTAGTAAGACAAATCCCACCTGAGAAAGGCACATCCCTCAGGATGGTAGGAGCCCAGCCCTTCCAGAGGGAGATCCAGCCATCTTCAGACACGTTCCTGCTCACACACCGATGCAGTTCCTTGTAGGAAAACCTCTTAGACTGCATCTTAGTCCTGATCAACTCCAACGGGCTTATCACCGTAACCGCGCCAACTAACACAAACACAAACACAACACACAATAAAGCATGTACAACGGGAGCGCATAAGCAAAAGACGAACATTTATATGCTTTGTATTATTTTCCTTTATGCTCCCCCCAAATTGTGTAGTCCAGTTCTCCACATTTGGGGAAATGGCGGGGTCAGCACACTCAGAGTGCAGTGGGTGTCATCCTAAGAAAACCACTTTCATGATCATAGGATCATGTTTTATTTTTATTTTCATTTAATTAGCTGACAAAGAAGGGGCATTTGCAAACATACTTTGTTTTGGTTGACTTCTGTTCCCTGATTCCCCTCTCCATGTCCACCCTTCCCACCTGCATTCTTTTGAGCCTCCCCTTCTACATTATGATTTCATGCGTCTATGTTATCCTTACTTATTCTTAATGTCTATAAATATTAAAATAGAACAGCTAATCATATCAAAAAGATTTTTTTTCTCATTAAAAATCGGTCTATTTTCATATAACCTTTTCTTGGTTTTTAGTCTTTCAAGGGTAATACTAGAAATGTTAGTATGATCCAGAAAAACCATTAAAAATCCCAGGTAGTATTCCTAAATAAACAACAGCAACTACTTCTCTTCCTCCTCTATGAAGCCCTGAGTGGCACAGAACTCTCTATACAGAGCCAGGCTGGCCTTCAACCCAGCAATCACCTGCCTCTGTCCCCCAGTGCTGGGAATAAAATCATGTGCTACCATGCCCAGCATAAGCCTATTTAAAAGAGAAGAACATTCTGCATAGAGGCAGTCTTCTTTCTGACTACAATCTGAATCCTAGCATTTATAAGAAATGTCTGAGTCATGTAGAGACTCAGATATATTGGAAATTTAGGTGAATAAGAATCAATTCTGACATCACTCCTAATAACTGTCCAAGATACTATGAAAATGAGACAATAGCATCTCATTCTGATGACAATCACCTACTTACTACGTAACTTCTGGAATATAAATATCAACAAATTACTACAAACTAGGAAGCAAAAAACATCATACCATAATTCTGTATATTGCACAGATTCTCTGTAAGTACCAAAATGTGAATAGATGCTCTAAATAGAAATTAAAATGAAAACACGCTCATTACTCACATCTGGCAACAATCCCAGCAAGTATTGGTACCCGGGTTTCATTTTCTCCTAATTTAGCTTTCAGAAAAGCACTTAATTGTTCATAGCAGGTAAAATAAATAACCGTGGCAGGAATCGCCATCACTCTGTCAGAAACGCACAAAAAATACGTTCAGAACTATCAAAAGGCCTCAAATACTGTTAGGTTCACACATCATACATTTTTATATTGGATAAACTAAAAATTATAATTGCTCCAAGAGATAAATGTGCATGTGTGATGGACATGTGTGTGTGTGCATGTATAAAGCTGGGTGTCTTGTTCAGTAGCTTTCCACTTATATATATATATGTATGTATATATATATATATATATAGATACGGTCTCTCACTGAACCTTGAGCCCATTTATCCTTGGACTGATTGGCCAGCAATTGGCCAGCAGGGACGCTTCTGTCTCTGCCTCCCTGGTGGTAGGATTACAGGTGTGCACTAATGTGGCTGACATTTTAAAGTAAATTTAAAAAGTAAAGTAAAAGTCCTTTAAAGTAAAGGGCTCAGGTCTTCAGGCTTCCACGGAAAGCATATTATCACCTGTGGTGGTTTGAATAAGAACGGCCCCCACAGACTCATATTTGAATGCTTCCAGAGTGGCATTAGGAGGTGTGGCCTCGTTGGAGTAGGTGTGGCCTTACTGGAGAAGATGTGTTGCTGGGGGTGGGCTCTGGGGCTTCAAATGCTCAAGCCAGGCCCAGTGGCTCACTCTCTCTTGCTGCTACCTGCCAATCCAGAAGTAGAACTCCCAGCTACCTCTCTAGAATCATGCCTACCTGTGTGCTGTCATGCTTCCCACCATGATAATTATGGATTAAACCTCTGAACTGTGAGCCCGCCCTAATTAAATATTTTCTTTCATAAGAGCTGCCGTGGTCATGGTATCTCTTCACAGCAACAGAACTGTGACTAAGACACCTGCATTTGAGCTATCTTCCCAATCCCAGTTTTTCTTAAAAGTCCATGAATAACAACAAGTAAAAAAGTTTTAAACTATAGATTATATATCACAGCTACTTATAAGTAGAAGTACATTACAATTAACACTGCCAGAATTATATATGATAGTTGTGAGGAAATTCTGATGACATTTTAAGTAAAAATATCACATGAAATTATTAATTAAATTGAAATCAAAAATTCAGGTGCCATTATGTCATACAGATTAATGCAGCAAAGAGATCAGTTTATGTTTTTGGCGTATCATAACAGTCACGGGGACAGACTTGGGATACTTATATTCTACAGAGACGTTCGATGCTAAGAATTTAGAAACAGAACTGAATAGCAGTGATGTCACTAACATTACCATCTTAGGCATTAAAATATATGCCTCAAGACTGAGCAATCCCTTCCATACAAAAGACAGAAGAAGTTGCGAGAGACAAATGAAGTAGAGGAAGCCATATGGCACTTGACATTCAGCTTTGCTAGTTTAACATATTTGTTTACAAATCTGTATTTGGTAGAGAACTAGAATTGGATATATGATTATTCAACATACCTTGCAGTTTTAGTAGAACAAAAAGACAAGTACCAAATTATTTATTTTTAAATGTTAAAAAAAAAATACTTAGCAAAAACTTAACACAGTGGGTTTGGCTGCTTAACTCTTATCTAATGTCTTCATGAGGGCCTGTCTGTATGCTTATCTTTAGCCACTAGGCGGCTCCTGTGGACAGTGCTTTAGGTATGTCTAAAGCTCTAAGAAAGTTTGTCTAGACTGACCACATAAAGCTGTGATTTGTGGCATACAAACTTTTTCCCTCAGGAGTATGAAGACAGAACGTTTCCTGCAGCCAACATTCAATAAAACTGAGCATTCTGAAACTCAGGTGAGTTCTCCAAGGCAGAGCACTTCACACTGCAGTTGCTTGTTGCCAGAATAAGTGCATCCCGTGCTATGCCAGGAGAAGGAATTTAGAAAGTGACACGGTCACCTTCTGGTGGGTCTTTCCTTACCAGTTATACTTGGTATGCTATACCTATAATGAACCATATGCATTAATATAACATTCTGTGGCTTCTCTGAGTCCTTCTAGAACATCAAATGTGTAGTTGTGAAACTCATAAAACAATACTTCAGTAAATGAATGAAATATTAGCCTTTGTTCAACCATGCTGATTATAACCACACTTAGTAGAGAACAGTAAATTTCAACTTACAGAGTAGGAGGGAGACCACTCCACAGGGATTTAATGCCCTCATTTCGGAGAATTTTTAAAAAGGCATCCTAAAATTATAATAGAAATATAACCAAAAATATATCTTTAAACCTGATAAAAAAATTTAATGATAATTGGTAATTTAAATATTGTAAGCATTTATTTCTAAAATACAAGTTCGTTGGATTCATGGATCCCTATTCTTAGAAAAACAAAAGACAATTTCACATAAGTAAGATGGAGTGTTTCTGCACAATAGTCTTACAGACTGAAGCCTTCATTACTTGTTTTGGCTTTTAAAAAAAAACAAAAACAAAAACTTGTTTTATTTCATTGCTAGCTAACAAGCTTTTGCAGGGCTAGAAAGACGGCTCAGCAGTTAACATACTCTTCCAGAGGACCTGAGTTTAGATCCCAATACCCATGTAAGGTGGCTCACAACTGCCGGTAAGGCCGGCTCCAGGTAATCTGATGAGCTCTTCTGACCTCTGTGGGCGCGCGCGCACACACACACACACACAGACACACACGGGCATATACTCACACAGACATATATACATAAATTTTTAAAATATTTCAACAAGTTTTTAAAAGATTATTATAAAAAGGAAGTACAGAATTGACTATATAAATTATTCCAAGTATGAAATCTGAGAAAGTGATATTGATGATCACTTTTTGAAATGTCTGGAGAGAAATCAAAAGCAGTCAGAAACTAAAGCAAAGCCTGCTGTAAACAAACTCTTACAACTTAATAATAAAAAACTTTTAAAAAAAAGTGTCAGAAGATAGAATTGAAATTTCACTATGAAAAATAGATTCAACATCATTAATCACTCTGGAAGTGAAAAGCAGGATTACTTTGAACACACCAGGAAGACTAAAATAAAGACAAGTTAGGTGTGACTAAGCACACCGGTAACCCGACTTTCTGTGTGGCTCACCAAGGCAACATACTGAAAGGAAGGAAAGAAAGAAAAAGGATGGAGGGAGGGGAGAAGTAAGAGAGGCCGGCAGGCAGGCAGGAAGAGAGGGAGAAAAGGAGAGAGGGAAGAAGGGAAGAGAGAGAGGAGGGAGGGAGGAAAGGGGAGAGAAAACAGGTCCAGTAAGGACCAGAGAAATTATAAGCCTTGTACATTGCTTATGGGAAAGTAAACTGACAGTGAACTTAAAGCGTATCTATAAGAAAAACTGTTTCAATTATAGTGTTACAAGTGGATTTAAAATGCACTGAAAGCTGGGTGTGGTGGCACACAACTTTAATCCCAGCACTTGGAAGGCAAAGGGAGGTAGATCTCTTGAGTTCTAGGCCAGCTTGGTCTACAGATCAAGTTCCAGGCCAGCCAAGGCCACATAGAGATGCTATTTCAAATCCAAAATGAAACAAAATACACTGAAATACCCAACATCGTAAAGATGTCATTTCATTCTAAGCTGGTATAGAAGTATAATATAATTCTTCTAAAAAATCTTAGAAATATTGAAAAATAACTTTATCTCACATAACCAACTCCCCAAACAAACAAGATGAACTGTAGAGCTGTCCTAGAGCTAAGTGAGTCAAAGCAGGCCTTGAACCCCAGGTTTTCTCATCTTGAGAGCAGTAGGAGTTCGGTTGCTCCTCACTTTAGTCCTGGCCAGAACCCAGCTAAATATTAAATACTATCTGCTTCACAGAAGGTCATTAGCAATGGAATGTGGCTGGGTTAGTGCTTATCTGTGCTGTAGCTGAAAGCCTAGGGATGGGTCCATTTACTGATAAGGTGCCCTTGCAGGGCCTTGACTCTTGGGTTTGAGCTCCACATGCAGATGAGACTACTCTCGTATCCTAGAATTAACCAATGGATCCCATCTTTGGGTACCAATGACCCTCCCCCACCTGCACCCTATAAATACACCCTGCAATAAAGGGAGAATGCCCCACTGACAGACGTCTCCTGAGTCCTGTTCTGGGCGACACCCAGGCTCCCATCAAAGACAGGATGGATACTCAGTAAGGACCACATGGCCCTCACCGCCTCACCACATGGCTTCCCGCAGATTGGTTACAGCTGCGGGCCAGCAGACAGGGACATCTGTGGGTGAGATTTGATACTACAGATGTGGCCCAACTTGGGGCTTACTGTGTATCCATCCTGCCTTTGGTTGGGTCCTCATTGGCTCCTACCATCTTTGATTCTGGCCACATGGCAAAAAAAAAAAAAAAAAAAAAGCTGGCAATTTAAATTTTTATTAAAATATGCCCTGCTGCCAAAATCATGTCTTGTCTTACAGATTATAGTTTTATACTAATAACAACAGCACAGGTCAAAGACTTTAAACTTTAAGGATGGGTACATGCTGAAGAACCATGCCACCCATGCTCCACGCAACCCCCGAGGCTTTCTGTCTGGGGGGTGGCCAGCTGTGGGCCAGCTATGGCTGCTTCCTGGGACAAGGAAAGCATCGGACCAGGACATGCAGGGATGAGATTCGATCTAACAATGTTTGTGGCAGCTTTTATTCACGGTAACTGAAAACTGCCAACAACCCTGAATGAAAATGTGGCATGAAACTATTGAGAGAGAAAACAGAAGCAAAGGGTGGACTCACACAGCAGCCTGGATGAATCTCCAGATAATTACGAGAAGTGAAAGATGCCAACCCTAAAGGTAGCATACGTCATGATTCCAAAGTTTCTAAGTTAAGGATAGATTAGAAGTTGCCAGAGGTTATGGAATGAATGAAAACACGAAGAAAATGGGTATTGTTCTTCAAAGGAAACAAACAAAATCCTCAGAGTGCTCTTTAGAAGTACATTAATGTTAATACCACTAAGGAGAGGGAGACAAACATACATGAGTTACATGAGTCTGTTTGTACGTTTTTTTAGAAAAATACAGGAGATCTACAACTCTCAAAAAACTTAAAAATAATTTTGAAAAGTGACTTTCTCTTTTTCCATTATAGACAGGATGAACAAATGAACATTAACAAATTATAAAGGAAAGAAATACTTTTCTTTACCATGATTTAGTATGGCAGACTTTTAATTTCCTTAAAATTGGGAAGTCATAAATAAGAATAGATTTAAGAACAGAAAACACACAAAGATTGCAAATAAAAGCATCTTTTTACCACTGTCCCCCGGAAATTTCCTGGCTTCTTATACCATGCTTCCTTGCTTCTATCTTCACAGACACACATATGATCCATGAGTCCATTACTGTATACAAAACACGTTCCTAGTAAAGGAGAGCCCAATAAGATACTTATTTTACACAATTATTTCACATAATTACATTATTTATACAGATTCATTAGAATGGAATGGATCACAGGCTGTGGTCCAGCTAGTCTAACAATGGCTGTCTACCAACTGAAGGTCCAAGAATCCAGTAGTTGTTCAGTCCTTGAGGCTGGATGTCTCAGCTGATCTTCAGTTGCCAGAACCCCAAAGGCTCTAAAGCCAGTAAAGGAATGAAATGGCTAGCAAAAGCTAGAGCAAGCAGGAAGAGAGCAAGCTTCCTTCGTCCATATCTTTTATATAGGCTGGCAGCAGAAGGTGTGACAAATATTGAAGGTGGATCTCACCACCTCGAAGATCTTACACTCAGGTAGACCTTCCCACTTCAAATGATTTAATTAAGAAAACTCACTTCACAGGTGTGCTCAGCCACTTGGGTTTTAGTTAATTCCAGATGTGGTCAAGTTGATGACCAAGAATAGCCAACACAGAAAAAGAGCTAAAGCACAAGATAAAGACCTTAAAATAGCATTTATGAATGAATGATAGAAGTCCTTAAAGAGGAAATGAATAAATCTCTTACAGAAAACTATGACAGCAAACAGAGAAGGAAATGAAAAAAAAAAAAAGTTCAAGACTTGAAAGTGGAAATAGAATTAATAAAGAAAACCAGACCTGTGGGAAGTCTGGAAATGAAAAATTTAGGAACTCACACAAGGCGAGCCTCACCAACAGAATACAAGAAACGAAAGAAAGAATCTCAGGCTTTGAAGACACAATGGAAAAAAATGCTTCGGTCAAAGAAAATGTGAAATCTAAAAATATACAGGCAGAATAATACATCCAGGAAATCTGGGACTCTATGAAAAGGCCAAATCTAAGAATAATGGGAATAGAGGAAGAAGAAGAATCCCAGCTTAAAGGCCCAGAAAATATTTCAACAAAATCATAGAAGAAATTTCTCTAACCTAAAGGAGATGCCTATTCCAGTACAAGAAGTACACAGCACAACAGATCTGGTTCATAAAAATATTAAGATCTAGATGGATAGATTTATGTGTGTATGGTAAATAAAAAGGAATAGCTACCATACATATCTTTTTTTTCTGCCTAAACTTCACTGAGTTCATTTAAAAGATGAAAGTCAGGCGGTGGTGGCAAATGCTTTCAATCCCAGCACTTGAGAGGCAGAGGTAGGTGGATCTCTGTGAGTATGAGGCCAGTCTGGTCTACAGAGTGAGTTCAAGGACAGTCACAGTTACAACAGAGAAACCTTTGTCTGGGGGGGAAGGTGGAAAAATGTTTACAAATAAGGCATCAATTCTAATAAATTAACAAAAAGCATTATACAAACAAAAATGAGTACAGTAATCTGTATTTAAAAAAATCTAATAATACTGTTAGGGTATCTAATATACATACCTTTGGGGAATGGGTTGTTCTGGGCTTGGAGTCGAATTTTAACAACATCCAGGGGTGTCACTATGAATATATAAATTTCAATTAAGATGTGGTATCTCTAAATTGTATGGCTAGTTTAAAAACTAAACTACACATCAATTCATACTTTTCCTCATTCTGTCATTTCTGTCTACAATTATAATTCCATTAGTGTTAAAACTAAAGCACTACAATTTTAGAAAATGTTATTTAAAGTTATGAATGAAAGTTCTAAACATCTAAAGATTTGAGAAAAACTTCGTATTTACATGCAATTAAAAATCAGACAGTATTATTAGTCTTCCCACTCTTTTAAATTTATCTGTGTCAAATACAGCCTGTAGGAAATGAAATTTGGGGTAGTCTAGCCATAAGTCATCTTCAGCATTAGGTTATGCCATCCATCTGGGAACAACAAAGCGAAGGTCAATTGTTCCCATGTACGCTCTATTTCATGATATGAAGAAAAGAGTAACAATTTGTGTTTTCAAGAAAACTATTCCTCATCAGAGAACGAGAAATTCACATTGGATAATTTGTAAGGCTATTATGAACTTGAATTCTAACCTGAAGATATGCCACAGAGCAACTGGTTTGTATGTTCTAATCACTTTTTATCTTGATTAATCTGGTAACTTAAAAATCACTCAAATGTTAAACTATATTTCATTTGGTTATGTCTATAAGAAATACACTCTATGAAACACAAAAAGGTAATACATATAAACTTAAATTCTGTTGCGGAAGTTTATTTTTAGTTATATATAAAATAACTGTTTTATGAACTGTTGGGTGAGAGGCTGTCTGGGGCATTTTGTATTGTTTGCAGGTATTGGATTTCTGTGGGGGTTGTTTAATTGCTAATGATCTGCATGTGCTATCAGTAGAATACCTGAGGAGCTCTGAAAGAATAAAAACACCTGAGCTCAGACGCTCAGGGTTCAACTGTCAACTGAGTATGGCTCTGAGTATGGGAACCAGAACAGTGGTTCCCTCTGCTGAGGTCTGGTAGAGTTTCCACCTATGAGAATGCCTCCCTGTTTTCTTGCTGAGCCACCACCGTAGGCAAACAACTATAAATTCTGTGCATACTAAAAGTTGCCTCAATTCTGTTATTCCATATGAAAACATTTTATCCTTTTTTATATTAAAAGACCAAAAAGAATTGTAAAATCTAAATAATGTTGACAAAGACCTCAAAGTACTCTTATATTTAAAACCAATTTTCTTCTTTCCTTCATTCATTCGTTTATTTAGTATTTATTTTTGAGACAGAGAGTCTCTCTATTATGTACACTGGCTATCCTGGAATGACTACATATACCAGGCTGTCCTCCAAAGATCCATCTGCCTTTGAGTCCCAAGTCCTGGGATTGTACTGCACCCAACTAAAACTCATTTTCAATGAAAAGATAAACCTCGGAAAAATGGGAACCGTCCCCAAACATATCAGCAACCTGTGGGTGACCAAGCGAGGCCAGAAATTCAAGTCTCTTCGTTTTGCTCTTTTTATATTGATAATGTAATGCTGATGAAGAAATACCGACACCCTGCATATTGTATAATATCATTGTCTGGAGGCTTGAGAGATAGCTCAGTAAAGTGCCTGCCACACAACCACGCAGACTTGAGTTTGAATCTCCAGCATCCATATTGAACACTGGTCCAGTGGCACTGGACTGTAATCCCAGCACTGAGGAGGCAAGGACAGGAAGATCCCTGGGGTCTGCTAGTCAATCATTCTGCTCTCGGTTCAGTGAGAGACCCTATCTCAAAAAATAAAGTGGAGAAGGATTGAAGCAGACACCCAGCTTCAACCCCTGGCCTCCACACACACGCTTGCATATACATATGCATGCATGCATGCTTACATACACATACATGCACAGGCACACACAAACAAAGCAAAGGGCAACAGAAGATGCTGACATTGACTTCTGGCTGCCACATGCACACACGCGCACAAACAACGAAAATGTATACATACATACAACCCGTGTACACACCCCTCAAAAATATCATTACTTCACAGATAGTAATATTCAAAGATAGGAATATTCAAAGTTACATAATCTGTACTGGTAACATAATTTTACCCATTAGTGATGTCAATATAGCTCCAGTACAAGAAGCAATCATTTGCTGAAGAGGTGTCACTTGGATTGTTGGTGGTGGCCCCTCAGTTTCAGGCTCCATATTTTAAATAGTTAAAGAAAAGCTGTTAAAACAAAAAACAATATATGTGTACACACAAACATATAACATATGTTATATATATATATATATACATACATATAATAAAGTTTAATTATTTAATAATTAAAGGCAAATTAAGGCAAATGGCTTCAAAATTACCTGTTAAAAGTTAAACAATAAAGATAATAATCAGGAGTGCTTGCCTAACATTCCCAAGTCTTGGGTTTGATCCTCGGCACTGCCAAAATAAAACAAAATAAAATTTATATCAAAGTACATGTTTTTGTCACTGCCAAAGGTAAATAAGCTACAGATGAAAGCTAGTGTGCACCTGCTATAAATAGCACATGCCCACTGACAAGAACATGTTTTGCTAACCTGTATGAGTCGCATTATATTTGCAGGACAGATAACCAACAGGTAAAGAAACACTCTCTGACCAAGCAACTAACCAACAAGAATTTACAGAATCTGTATGTTTACAGATAAACATTACTTAGATGTTTATCTAATAGATGTCTCTGTTCTAGAACAGACTATCATTCAATATAGCACAAATTTTATCGCATACCAATCGCTGTTACATAGTTATAAAATAAAAACAGTCTTAATCAGTATCATACAAAAACTTCATAAGCAATATTGATTACCTTTCAGAAGTCATATATACATATATATGTTAAATTAAAGTTCGGGCGCTTAATGAGAGTCCAGCATTGACTTTTCCAATGCTCTTTATTAATCACCCCCTATGTCAAATCTCAGGGAATTTTATACCCGAGCTAGGCAGAGTCTTCATCTTTCTTCCCCCAAAACCCTCCTCTTTCCTCCTGCCTTAGCCCTTTTAAATTTTTCTCCCACCCCTCTATCTTTTAGGCCTTCATTACAACACAATGATACTAGGCTGGGGGTGATCAGAGTCTTTGCTCGTGATCTCCTCGTGACCTGCTCATGACCTGCTCATGACCAGTCACCTTCAATTGTCTATCTGTTCAGATCTCAAGGCTAGCACAAGGGTGTGACTAGGTAGGAAGCAAGTCCTGTACTGCTGCAAGGCATGTGGCTTCCCAGCTACAAGGTATCAAAACCAAAACAGCACACAATAGTAAAATAGCCCACAACATATATATGTATATACATATATACATATACAAACATATATAGGCATTCATATATGAGTACATGCTTTTTTTTTTTTGAAAAAAAAAAAAAAGTCAGTATTATTTATGCTTGGTTAGTACCTGCCTTGAATATAGTACAAACACTATGATGAACATTAATATCATTTTTAATGCTTGCAGAATATATAATTATGCTTAAACAACCTCTTATACTTAGGTTGTTGTCAAATTCTCAGCAGCAAATTATTTTGATATAATATCCTATGCATGCATCGTTTTGTAACTTTCCTACCTTACCTTAGGGAGGAAACTAAGACAGTTAGGGTGTAATATTTTAAAATTTAATACAGAGTGTAGTGGCACATTCCTTTAATCCCAGCACTTGAGAGGAAGGGACAGGAGGACTTCTGTGAGTTCAAGGCCAGCCTTGTCTACATAGTGAGTTCCAGGACAGTGCGACAATGTCTCGAAGAAAACAAAAACAACAAAACAAACACAATACCAACCCTTAATACAAAGCCTGGTGTGGTCGGCGAACACCTGTAATCCCTGCTCTTGGGAAGGAGGAGGGTTACAGACTGCTCTGGATTTTATCACAAGAGTGTTACTCACAGACAGATTTTGATACAAACTTCCTTTCCAGAAAGACAGACATGTAGTATGTCATTCCAATCACTCTATATGTTCACACAACCTCTCTAACATTACATTGTCATTTATTTTCTCTGAACCATTCAAAATTAGACAGTTCACACGCTCTTTCGGGTAATCACAGAATACTTAGCAAATTCCATAAACTTAATTTTGACACCATACAGTTCATATTCCAATTCTGTCAATTACCTCAATGTTATTTATAAAAATGAATGATGGTACCCTGTTTTGTTAAACCTTCATAATTTACCTACCTGTTTTATGTCTTTTCCTCAACTCTATGTTCCAGTATTTCACTGTTTGTAGTATCAGTAGTTGAAAACCTGAAATGAAATAAGGTAACTGCCTTATCTTTTCACACACAAAAGTCTAAGCCTATATGAGTACGTAAGGAGGTGCTGACTAGTTTTCTGTAAATATGATAGAAGCTGGAGTCATCTCAGAGGAGGGAACCCCAATTGAGAAATTGCCTGCAGAAGGTCATGTGTAGGCAAGCCTGTAAGGCATTTCCTTAATTAGTGGCTGATATGGGAGGACCTAGGCCAAGGTGGGTGGTACCAGCCCTGGGGCTGGTGGTCCTGGAGGCTGTAAGAAAGCTTATAGAGCAAGCCATGGGCAGCAAGCCCGTAAGCAGCACTCCTCCCTGGCCTTTGTATCAGTCAGCTCCTGTCTTCAGGTTCCTGCTCTGTTTAAGTTCCTGCCTTGTCTTCCCTCAAAAGACCACATGTGATTCAGGATATGTAAGCCACATAAACCCTTTCCTTCCCAAGTTTCTTTTGATCATGGAGTTCATCACAGAATTAGTAACCCAACAAATAAGCCAAAAGACTTTAAAAAAATAAATCAGGGGCTGGAGAGATGGCTCAATAGTTAAGAGCACTGGCAGGTCTTCCAGAGAACCTGAGTTTGGTTTCCAACACCCACATGTAACTCCAGTTCCAGGGCCTCCGAGGGCACTGTACACGTGTGGTGCACAGATATACAAGCAGACAAAACATCAATATGAAAAAAACACACTTCATTACATGCTTTTTTGTTTTAGAATTTCATTAAAAGATTTGTACATGTATATACACGCATTGAGTGTGCTTGGCGTCTGTGAAGGCCAGAAAGGGGCACCAGATCCACTGGAACTGGAGTTAGCGACAGCTGGAGGCTGACAAATGGGGGCAGGGAACTGAATCTGGGTCTTTTGCAAGGATAACCAGTGATCTTAACTGCAGAATCACCTCCCCAGCCCCTTAAATGCTTTGAGTGCTTTTGAAATCTCTGCTTTGTCTTTTGAGGCAGGCACTCACTATATATAGCCTGTGATGGCTTCGAACTCATGATCGTCCTATCCCATCCTCTCAAATATGGGCTTATAGGCTTGTGTCCTATGCTCACTCAGTTCTATTAACTGTTTTAAGGAATACAAGGAGAACTCCACAATCTTAAGCATTAAAGTTTACGAAAGCATTTTCACAAAAACTATGTTTCACAAAAACTAGTGAATAGACATTAACAACAAACAACCAAAGCCAGAAGACAGCAATCAACTTTTACATCATTTGTAGTGAGAATTAAAATTTCCAACAAAATTAAAGAGCCAATGCGATCATCTATGAAGTGGTTTTGAAGGAGGGATGGGGGACAGAAAACAAAAAAAGCTCCTTCGTCAAACTTTAGATCTTCCAATTCACAGAAAATTCAAAAACCAGACTAAGAAATCAGATATCATTATATTCTAGCCAATAGGACTGTTGTCTTGAATTCAAGTCAAAGTAAGGTAGGACAAAGAGCTTTTAAATTCAAAAAAGTGTTGGGAAGACCAATAATGTAAAGCATCCTGCTTAAAACAAATTTTAAAAGCCAGTTTGAGGGTACCTAGAGAAATCTGACCTCGTTTTGGTATAAAATACTAATTTATTAGTTTATAAAAATGACTGAATTTTGAGGAGATAATGGTTATAATATTATAAAGTGTTCTTTTTAAATTAAATGTTCTGATTGTTGTAGCTCACAATACTTTGAAAAAAATATATGTAGAATCTTCAAGTCTGTAAACATTCATTTGTTTGAGCACAGTTCTTTCAAGTGAAAAGATAATGCACATGTGCGTGTAAGTATTGCTACGGTTTGAATATGAAGTGCCCCCCACAGCGCTCATGTTTGGAAGCCTGAGAAATGAACAGATCCTGGGGGCTCTAACATCATCACTGGATCAATCCCTTGAAGGATACAGAGCATGATGGCATCATTAAGCGACAGTGGAAGTAGGAAGTGGGTCTGGTTTGGATAAGTAAGCTATGGGTGCATGCTCTAGAAAGATGTGCTTGTCCCCTACCTGCCCTCTGCTTCCTGGATGTCATGGGCTGAACCCCTCTGCTCCTCTCACACTTCTACCATAATGCTAAATATCATTGGCAAATGGGTCAAATACAGGTAATTATTACTAGAGGCCTCAAGTGAGCATTAGATAAAGGTTGAGTCTAGGTCAGGTTACTATGAATAAAAAAAGAAAACACTTTTTGGCAGTAAGGGCTTAAGTGGAAGAAATTAGAAAGGGAAATGATAGGTATTATAAAAGTATGCGTCTGAACTCAATATAAAATGTGTATTTGGTTATATGTGACATAATCAGAAAAAAGCAGATTAGGTCTCCTTTGATAATCACAAAAGCGGCAAAACAGATTGAGCAGATATTAACTTCATTAACAGACAAGCAAATTATGGAATAACGGGGTTAATACTTGGCAGCAGATGTAACTCAGTGGTAAAGCACGAGGTACCAGGTTCAATGTCCAGAAACACACACGCACATTAGAATTTGTCCAAGGTCATTTTACTTACTTGATTACTTACTTATTTACTTACTTTTGATTACTACAGTAATTAAAATTACTTTAGGGCTAGACCAGTTCAAAATGAATTCATTTCTCTTGATTCATAGCCAAATAAATGTTCACTTAGTTCCAGAGGTGTCCAAGCTTTTGACATAGTGACATGATGTTATCATTTACAAATGTGTTGGGCCACATTCATAGCTATCCTAGGACACATGTAGTTGATTGACCACAAATTGGCATCTGGCCAGAACTTGGGAGACAGAGGCAAGCAAATCTCTGAGTTTGAGGCCAGCCTGGTCTACATAGTGAGTTCCAGGACAGCCAGAGCTAAGTACTGAGACCTTATCTCAAAAAACAAAAGATAAACAAGTTAGACACACATCAATGTTTCCAGTTTTCCTCAACAGAATGCTTTAATCCAGTTTCTTACTAAAATAGCTCTGGCCCCATTCATTTCTTCTTGACTGTAAACTCTTCTTCATTTGAAGGACTCAAGTACATTTTCAAGATCTCCTTTAGTCTGGGTGTGGTGCCTCATGCCTGCAATTCCAGCACTTGGGAGGCTGATGCAATAGAATTCTCTATTGAATTCCAGGCTGGCTTGTGCTACTTTGTAAGTCCCAGGCTAAGCTGGGCTACAGGAAGAGAGACCATCTCAAAAAGAGAAAGAAAACAAGATCCGCTTGAACATTAGCCACATTCTTCTACAGACCTGATTACTCACAGGACAGGTAAGGAGATTTCTATCTTTATACAATCAAGTTCTTCTTCCTGCAGCTACTTTAAGATTTGGGTTTCACTAACATTTTTTTTTTTAACGTGACACACTGGTGGGTAGATTCAAAAAATTACTAACTACATGGTGAGTAGATTTTTTGCTTATTCATAGCTTGGAATTATCACTTATGGAACACATAAGGGCGAGTCAACGGCATGGGTCCAACTCTTTCACTGTCCTAGCTCATAAGAAACGTAATTCACTTATCACAAGAACGTAAAATGGACTTCCATTTTTCATTATTTTCAAAAGAAACATGATTACCTTTCCCATATCCTAAAAGCAAAAACCTTTTTCATCCAGTGTGCTCAACTGTGCTTTCAAATCGCTTTTGACTAGTACTTAGCTATCATTCAAACTGTCATTAAGGAAATGAATGAAGGACATCTCCCACATCAAAACCGTAGGCCTACTTTTCAGGTCTTAGCTGTTTTGAACTCTCTTAGGAATAGAGAAGTACGAGGTTCACCAGAATAACAGCAATTACAGAGCTCTTACTGCACTGGACGCTGTACTATGCTTTCAAAAATATTCCATTCAATCCCTACAACACCTGAGGAACTACTGACCCCTTTTCCCAGACTAAGACTGAGTGTCAACATAGTTTAGCGAAACTGGAACCACCTCAGTTCTGTAAGGAAATCCCATGGTGTCCCACCATTAAGTTTGGATCCCAGCTCTCCTCCAACGCCGCAGCTTGGCCTCCTGCTCTTCACTGATTTTCCTATCCTCTGACCATCTCTCTCCTCCAGGATATTTCACCCCACCCCCATGGTTTAATTCTATTCTGTATTAGTGTTTCTCAAACATGTAAGCCATTTTATAAACATGGAAGTTCTGTGTTCTTTCTGTAGCTTACATTTTGAAAACTATTTCCTCCACAAAATGCTAAATGTTTGCTTACACTCTACCTCCTGTTTCTCAAGATCTGTTTAACACCTGTATATAAACTCAAATCCATCAGTACAATGTCTTGATATGTATTTCCCCTTCCCAGCTCCCTCTCCCAGACATTTCTTGTGAATCACAAATACTTCCAACTGTCTAATAAATTGTTTAATAATGATAGACAGTTCCATGATTGTTGCCTCAGACTCCATCCTCAACCTATTCAAAACAAAATCTTCATTTCTTTTAGCAATCCTACTCCATCTTGGTGTCCTGTCTCACAATTTACCTATCTGTGCTTCAACATACTTACTTGCACTGACTGTCTTGAGGGTACTACATCAAAAATCAACTACTATGTGGAGTGCCAATTATGGTTAAGACATGCAAAACAGTACAAAACATAACGTCTGTAAGGATGCGAGCAGAAGTTTTCGGAGGCATTTTCTCACTTACAGAGCAATATTAAAACAATTCACAAATACCTACATTTCAGCTTGACCATTATTCTCGTTTCTTACAGACGAAAAACCCTGAGATTTCATTTTCCACTCTTCTATTGCTGCAAAGAAATTATACACACAGAGAGAAAGAACAGGTCTGTCCAGAACAAAAGTGCTCCAAGCGCTCCGACAGTCGGTTAGAGCGGGGGACTCCGGTCCCGCCGCCACCCCAGCCACCCCGCACCTCTGCGGCCTGTCTGCAGGTCGGCGGGAGCCCGCAGCCGGGCCCTGCGTCCCACACGCGGACCATCAGCGTACCTGGAGGCGAGGCCACTGCAAGGCGGAGGTCCCAGCAAACCTAGCTGGTGACAAGAGCCATATGGCGAGCCGGCCGGCCTCCGAAGCAGACCGCGTCACCTGCCCGGGCTGCTACACCCTCCCGAGTCTGCAGCGCCGCGCCGGAACTTAAAGAGGACGCCGGAGAGCAGGGGTCTGGGGCGGGGCAGGCCCGCGCGCGGGGGGCGGGGCGGAGGCGGGGCCAGCGCCCGGGTGGGCGGGGCCCGCGGCGCGCGAGGTCCGGCAGGTGGAGCCTGCGCGAGGCCGGCCCCGCGTAGGGTGGGCGGGGAGCGCGTCCGGGCGCCGCGGCCGCGTGACGCGTTTTCAAATCTTTAACCGCCGCGCCTCACACGTCGGTGCTTCAGCCTCTTCCTGCTCGCTGACTCTGATCCGGAACTGGCCCTAAGACTCAGCCTGAGGACGCGGCCCCTCACCGCACCGCGGAGGGCCGGGGCGGGCGGGCCTCGAAGCTTTGTGTCCGCGGCCGTCAGCCCGCGGCACCCTGTGCGGACCCAGCATGTAGGTGCCCGGCGGCTGCCATGAGCCTCGAGACCATGAGGATCCACAGCAAAGCACCTCTCCCGGGTACGGAGCCCTTCCCCCGCCGCGGTCCCTTTAATCCTTTCCTGCTCTGCGGGTTCCACCGCGGAGTCTACGGGGCCCTCCTGCGGGGTGGCGGGTTGGGGGGGGGGTCTCTGCTGCTTTTGCAGGTCTGTGGGTTCTCGGCGCCCCAAGGGCGTTCGGGGTCGGGCTCCGTGAGGGAGCAGCGCTGCCGGGGCCCTGGCGCCCTCCCCGCCGCGGCCGCCGCCTCGCCTTCCCGGGGCTGCAAGCCGCAGACAATGCGCGGGTCCCCGCCGCTCCGTGCCCGCTCGGTGTGCGGCTGTCGGTTTCCTTCACCCGGGATGAAAGCACAGAGAGTGTGTGCGTGGAACTCGCCGTGCTGATTTCAACCTCACAGACGAGGGGAGACAAAAACAGATTTCTATTTCAATCGCATTGTTTTCGTAAAAAAAAGTAAAAATAAAAATGCATCGTTAAGAAGTCTTCCAAAGAGATGATGGTACCTCTGTGTCTGTTACGTAGACATAAATGCTGGCTGTGCTCGAAAAGTTTGAAGAAGTTGCTTGGTTCTCACTTAACTTTTAAAAATAAAAGTAACAGATAAATGGCAATGTCTTTCTTAGTGGGCCTAAGTTCTTCGTCTGTAAACAAAGTGTGGGCACCAGATCACCTAGTGATTTTTAGTACTAGACAAACTATGAAACCAAATTGAAGCACTCAGTAACCCTCGAGGATTAGGTTGTTTATTCTAGATACTTTTTTTTTTAACCTGGATAAATAAGCGTATGAAGTTTACATCCTGAGAAGGTAAGTTTTTCAGAAAGGCTCCAGAGAGTACATGGAACTGGAATAAATAGTACTTCTGCTGATTCAGCTCTTGTCTCCAATATATACAGGGTAATTTACCTTCGTCCCAAGTGGTAATATTCGGGGATAAATTTAGGTTCTAACGGCTTAAATTGGTATGATTGATAAGTTTTCCTTTCTGTAGTAAGGTTGTTGAAGTTTTTTTTTTTTTAAGCAATTAAACTTGTGTCCGCATAAAACATTACCTGATTGTTTTTTAACCACAGGTGGCATCCAAGACAAAAATGAAAAGAACAGATCATCTTTGAAATTCCTGAAAACTGAAAATAGACTGGAAAAATCCAAATACAAGCCACTTTGGGGAAAAATATTTTACCTTGATTTGCCTTCCATCACCATATGTGAAAAATTACAAAAAGACATAAAGGATCTTGGAGGGGTAAGCGAAAACTTCTCACCCGCAAAAAGGGAAAAAAAAAATTATACTAGCGCTTTGTGATATGAAGAATTGAAGAATTTCATTCGGGAAAATAATAGCCATTTATCAATAGTAGCCTTAAAAACTATCAGTTTTTGTTATTAGTGAGTTATTTGGGGACTGGGTGTAGCTCAGTGGTTTAGCACCTACTTAGCATGTGCAAGATTTTCTGTGTCCAACAGTCCCAGCACCAAAGGACAAAGGAAACATTTTTTTAGCCTGACAAAATGTTCACATTTCTGTGGTTAGTGGTTCAGTGTAAAGGAATGAGCCTCCTTTGTCCTAGTGAACTGCCCTCCAAAATAGCAGGAACTGCTTGACTTGATTATTGGGGGGAGTTATGTATTCTGTATAATCTATAAAGAGTTAAAATAGATTTTTTAGTGATATATCTATGACGTATGTAATATACCCATGTATATATGTGTGTGTGTGTGTGTGTATATATATATATATATATATGTATGAGAGATACATACGTACGTGTGCGTGCATGTGGGGGGAGATGTGTGTGTGTGTACGTATAAGGAGAGAACTCCTGAGTCAACAGAAGCCTGTTATTGAGGGAACAGTTTTGGAGTAATCGTTAAACTGTCTTTCTTGCTATATGCATCACTTAGATGATTAGAAAACTTTGGCAAAAATCTAAGAGCTCTTAGGTGTGATGTTAATATTACCTAAGTGCTAGCAAATGAGGTTATAGTGATTTTTATTGTTTGAAAGGTTTCCCCTGCACTGGAATTTTGAGTTTGTGAAGGTTGGCATTATTGAACATTGCAGTCCCAGTCTGCAAATTGATAAGGATAGTTCACAGATTTCTTAGAATTCTTTGTTAGTGTGATATTTTACCTACCTGGCCTTGAAATTTTTCTGCCTTAGGGAAGACATATAAATCAAATTTTACTTTGAATATGAAAAGCGTGTGAATTTGATTTTTCCTTTTGTTGGCAGTTGCATTCATAAACAAATTGTACTGTAATCAGTTGGTTTCCCTTCCTTGTCCTCCCAGTCCTGCTCACTCCCTTTATAACTGGCCCGTCCCTCTCCCATGAGCATCCTACTCTGCTACTCACTTTGTTGGCTCACCACATGTTTGTGGTAGCATTTATCATAATGACCCACATGGCTGCTCTTCTGAAGGTCATCATTGATAGGACTGCCACCTTCTTCTGTATTACCTATCAAGGGTATGTTAATGTACTTAGGGCCTGAGATATGAGTAAAGACCCTTCCATTTTAGAAATGAAGTGTCGTCGGCTAGTCTTCCAATTCCCAGAGTAAAATGGTATACCATCAATGGCTATGGACTAGTTGTTTGATAGCTTTCTCAAATATGATGGCCAATCTGTTAGCTTGAGCTCTAGATCACTGATGTTAAGATTTGTGTTTTTAGCAGTAGATGCTTGAGATGTTATAAGTCCCATGTGGGGAACATAAAAGGGAGCTCTGCCTGAGTGATCTGTGTGACCACTAGGCAGGAATCACTCCCACTACACCTTTCTCTCTCACCCATTCTCACCGCACTTCCTAAGGCACTTTGAAGAAATACATTTTGAATTACTTCTACCATAGGTAGTTAAGGAACATTTTAGTTTCAATGAGTCGAATTTTACCTCAAATGGTTTCACGTATCTCACTGAACATATTAAAAGCGTTAGTTTTGTACTTATGTGGCAGAGGAGTTACTATGATCACAGAGGTGATTTTCTCAAGATGAGAATTATCCATAGCACTCTGAATGTCCTGACTCCTGTGATTTCCTCAAATGCAAAAACTCTGCTGCTATCTTTGTATTATTGAGGGTTGGATCTGCACTATCCCCTGGGGGGTGGGGGTGCTGGGCCAATGAGGTAGCTTGCAGATAAGGGAGGGCATTTGCTGCCAAACCTGGTGACCAGCATGCTAAAAGGAGAGAGCTGACTACCACAATTCACTAACTTTCTTACTGGAAAGAAGTTCTTAGTTCTGTTCTTTATCACTCTTTCCTATATAATTCAGTCATGTCCATTCTGTCTAGGCCCTTGTTTCTCCTAACACATTTCAAGAAATGTTATTTTGTCAAATAATCATCTAAAAGGTTATATTTCTCCCAATTTTTAGTTTTATATAACCCTTCTGTCCTTTTTGGTACGTACTTTGTGTCAGATCATGCTAATAGTGTATTTGTTTAATTGACCACATTATATATTTGTTTTCATCTAGTCCTAATGAAAACATGTTAATATCCTATCTATACAGAATACTCATGATAAATTCAATTACTGACTATACAGCAGTCGGTTTTCATATAATAGCGAGCTTTCTTCTATAGTGTTTGTCGCTAACCCGAAACCACTTAAGGACCTGGAGGAAACTTCACCCAGCACATGGGTACAGTTGATTGCAATATAACATAAAAGTCAAAGGAAAGGGGAGATTACTTATAGCTGAAGAATTGTAGAGTACATAGTTTGGGCACAATAACTAAATAATAACAGAACAGCCCTGTGGAGGCTTTAATAGAAATATGTAAAAATTGTTATCAGGACACAGATGCAAGTGCTAACGTGCCATTATGAATCAACACAGTTAATACTCGATCTGGGTCTTGAAGGGCTGTTAGGACTGTACTTAGTAAAATTTACATGCTTATTGGAAAGAACACATATGTGCCTGTATATGTAGGTTTGTTTGTATAATTGATGACACCAAAGCATACCTTGAGATTGAAATTTAGATGTGGAAGTGGCAAGAATCAGGGTAGAACCAGATTACGAAGGACATTTTCTTTATTATGTAGGATAGAGTAGGGCTGCAATTTTGGAGGGACAAGGCTGGGCGTGGCTTTGTTTTTAGGCCAGGTCTTCCTTTATACCTTGGGCTGGCCTGGAACGTTATAATCTTCCTGCCTCCATTTCCCTGGTTCTGAGATAACAGACCTGAGCCACCACCACACCCAGTAGAAGTGGTTTTCTGGTTTGGTTTCCTTTTGGGTTTGTGGTGATGTTATTTTGAGTAAGATAGGGCTTCTCTGTATTGTACTACGTCCAGAATAAAAAGCCCAGGAGGACTTTTATTATTATTTATTTTAAATTTTGTGTGTGTGTGCAAGCACACATGCATGCATACATCTATACATATATTTACAAAGGCATTGTTGGTGCCCAAGGAAGCCAGGAGAGGGCATCAGATGCACTGGAACTGGAGTTAAGGGCCTTTGTGAGCTGCACGCACATGCCTTGAACTGAACCCAGAGTCCTGCAAAGAGTAGCAAGTACTTTATCTGTTGAGCCATCTGGGTTCTCCTACCTTCCATTTTTAATTTTACATTAAAGAGTTTTAACTCAGTTTGTAAGAAATGTAAAACTGGGAGAAATTTATGGTGTTATAGTAATATAATATACAGGCCAATGAGTGAGAGCTTAGAAATAAAGTGTTTTTTATATAGTTACTTGTTTTTTTAAGTGATAAGATCATTTAGTCAGTTTTAGGAGAACTGGATATTTGCATGCAAAAGAATGAATTTGGACATTTAACTTTCATTATATGCAAAAATTAACTCAAGATATTTGGTTCCAAGATAAAAGTATAAGAGGCTAGATAAATAGAAAATATTGGAAGAACTATAACACTGAATTTGGCAGTGATTTCAATAATACCAAAATCATATGTAATCAGCAGCAGCAAATTAAAAAGATTCATAAGTTTAATTTAGATAAAGCTACTCATCTGTCTCCCAGGACATTAACAAGAAACCCACTAAATGGTAGAGAATATTTTACAAATCATTTATGTTCACTCAATTGATAGAGCACTTATTAGGCCATCATGAAGCTCTGGGTTCAGTCCCTACCACTGTATAAAATGCAAGTAGTGCAGTGTCACAGACCAGTAATCTCAGCACTCAGGGGTAAAGGCAGGAGAATCTGAAGTTCAAGGTCATCCTCAGGTCAAGGCCAGCCTAGGCCATTAGAGACCTCTTTCAAAGGAAATTTGTATATCATATCTGACAAGTGATTTATATACAGAATGTATGAAGACCTACATTTCAACAACAGAAATATACTCCAGTGGATGAAGGGGGCTGTAGAGATGGCTCAGAGGTCAAAAGCACTTGTTCTTACAGAGGACCTGGGTTCAGTTTCCAGCAACCACATGGTGGCTTGCTATGGTCTATAGTTCTAGGGGACCTGACACCCTCTCCTGGCCTCAGCAAGCACCAGGCATACCCTCATACACATTAAATAAATAAATAATGGGTAAAGGGCCTAAAATGGACACTCAGAAAAGATACACAACACAGTAGCCCTGTGGCATTCTAATCATCAGGTAAATGCAACTCTAAACCTTAGTCATGCACATTAGCTACTGAAGAGCAGCCATCTCCAGTCCCTGTTTTCAACTTCCTTTTTTTTTTAATTTAATTTTTATTTTATGTGCATTGGTGTTTTGCCTCTATGTATGTCTGTGTGAGGGTGTCAGATCCCTTGGAACAGGAGCTACAGACAGCTGTGAGATGCGATGTGGGTGCTGGGAATTGAACCTGGGACCTCTGGAAGAGCAGCCCTTAACTGCTGAGCTCCAGCCCCTGTTTTCATTTTCTCAGCACTTCACAATTGGGATTAAATTTTAACAGTATAAGTGGGAACATTCAAACCATAACAGTGACATGCCTAGAATTGTCGGATTCATTGAGACTAAGTAGAACAGAGGTTATCAGAACATGAGGACATCGAGGAGTAAAGGAGTTAAAATTGGAGGTGAAATGTTCTAGAAGTGGGTGGTAGTGATGGCTTTATAGCATTGCAAAGGTGGGGGTTGCTTTTGAATAGATACACTCACTTAAAATAGTTGAACTAGTATATGTGGAGTTTCTGTTGAAAATTAGAACTTTGGCATTACAGGAGACTATGAAGTTTAAGAAAGTATTTTATATATAAATTATCACTTATATTCTTTCCTGCCCTTATACAGGGCCCGTGTTTTCCAGAATAAATAAATATGGATACTTTATTAGCTGGTCAATGAAAATGAGTGTTGCCTAGGAGGGAAAGGATTGCTCTTGTCAACAGCCAGTTCTGACTTAATGGTAGCTTAAATTATCACAAACTGCTTCATTTTCTTTTTAGCCCCTTAAAAAAAATTTTTTATGTAGTGTGTGTATGTTTGAGTATGCATGCCTGTGTGCGATGTGCACTCTTACCCAGAAGTCAGAGAACTTGCAGGAGTTGGTTTTTCTGCCATGTGAGTCCAGGTGACGAAACTCAAATCATCAGGTTTGACAGCAAGTGCCAACCCGCTGAGGCGTCTGCTGACAGACCCTTGTCATTGCCTTTCATACTGTGAATCCTGTGGAAACTGGAGCTTTTAAAAGTTTTTTTTTTTTTTTTTTTTTTTTTTTTTACTGAGTATCAGTTATATGTGCTTAGTTTTTAGTATTCTGTGACAGTTGTATTTATATGGTATATAATAACTACTAGTGTTATTAGACTTACTTTAATTCTTCTTACCCTGGGTAGTGAATGGTTTTAAATAACATTGACTTGTATACATGTGTTACTATAAAGCATGTTGGGGGAGGTGTTCTAACAGTTTTATACTTGTGAGAGTACGGGTTCCTTTCTTCTGTTACAGCCTTAGTGATTTAGAGCTATGGTGTATCAGATAGTAACTAATAGCCACATGTGGCTATTTAAATTCATTAAGATTAAGTAAAATTTAAAATTCAATGGCCTGGTCATAATAGCTACATTTTGGGTGCTTAGTAGCCACATGTAACAAGTTTGTACAATGTTACATAGTACAGGCAGAGAACAGTTCATCTCTGTAGAAAGCTTTGTAGGTGTGACTCCAGCAAGTCACTTCAGTTTTCATTTCCAAAATATGTAGGTAAGTACCATGGGAGTACATGGACTACATTAATTAGGGTAAGATACTTAAGAATAGTATTTAGTACGTGTTATTATATTGTTAATGAAACTCCCATTATACTTTCTCAGAACTTTGAGCTTAAAAAATACTGCATGAAAAGCATGCATGTGTAAGATATTAGATTACATCAAACTGGAATCTGTACACAGTGTTTTTAAATAGCTTTGGAGTTTTATTAAAAATACTTTCTTTTCTTCTAGCGAGTTGAAGAATTTCTCAGCAAAGATATCAGTTATCTTGTTTCAAATAAAAAGGAAGCAAAGTATGCACAAACATTGGGTCGAAATTCTCCTGTACCGAGTCCAGAGTCTGCATACACTGTAGAAACCACCTCACCTCATCCCAGCCATGATGGAAGTTCCTTTAAGTCTCCAGACAGGGTGAGTGTGTCACATAAGCTTTGAGACTCTAGGGAAGTGGAACTCGTGGTTTTGTTTTGAGACAAGGTCTCACTATATAGCACTTTCAGACTGGTCTGGAACTCCCTATGTAGATCAAGCTGGCCTCAGAATTCTTAGTACTCCTGCCTCAGTTTCTCAGATAAATTTTGTTCATTTTTTAATAATCTTTCTTGCCAAGAGAATAATGATGTCACTTTTGAATATATATTTACCATGTTCACAGCCATTGAGACTTATATAAACAAAATTTATCTATTTTAATGGTTTCCCCTTTCTAGCCTTTTCTCTGATGAAGTACTGTAACTCTTTGTGTTGTCTTGGTCTTCTCCAGGTGTGTTTGAGCCGTGGAAAATTATTAGCTGAAAAGGCTGTCAAGGATCATGTGAGTAGGAACTTGAAATTTATGGTAGTGGGC
Source organism: Cricetomys ansorgei (assembly GCA_026225945.1). Classification (NCBI taxonomy): domain Eukaryota; kingdom Metazoa; phylum Chordata; class Mammalia; order Rodentia; family Nesomyidae; genus Cricetomys; species Cricetomys ansorgei. The sequence goes on along the minus strand of JAMJFZ010000056.1, from coordinate 52,482,283 downwards.
TGCAGCTGGAGCTCAGGCAGGACTGCACTGGTCTAGCTGGTGTGAGGGCCTTGCTGACTCTAGCTCTTCATAGGCCAGGTGTGGTAGCATTAGTTTGTCATCACAAGTAGGGAGGCAGAGGATCAGAAGTTCAAGGGCATCCTCAGCTACAGAAGGATTTCAAAGTCAGCAAGGGCTAGAGACCCTGTCATAGAGGGACAGGGCATGGGAAGGGGGATGTATATTTTGTTTCTTTACTGTCTGGTTTTCTGAGACCGATTCTCAAGTAGTTCAGGTTGGGCTCAAATTTGCTATGTAGTTCAACTTCCCAAATGCTGACATTATAGATTTGTACCGCCAAACCCAGCTATATTTTATAAAAATTTTAACTGGAGTGGCTAGATGGTTCAGTAGGTAAAGCTGCCTGCTGCCAAGACTAGTGACCTTAGTTTGATATCAAGGACACATATGGTGGAAGGAAAGAACCGATGCCTGCAAATTGTCCTCTGATCTCTAAATGTGCATGGTAGTGTGTGTGTACTCACACACATAAACACAGTCATGCACACATGCAGAATAAGGAATTAATAAAAATCTTTAACTTGGGGCTGACTGTAAAGTTGGTAAAATGTCTGCCCTGAAGCTATGAAGACCTAAATTTTGGATGCCCAGAATCCACATAAAAAAGTAACAATCCAGGCATTGCTGCAGGTGCTTCTAATCTGAACTTGGAGTTTTTTGAAGGGGGTTAGGGTGGGACAAATGGGTTCCTAAAGCAGATAATGGAGAATGACTGAAGAAAAGACACCGAGCATTGGCCTCAGTCCTTTGCGTGCACACACATGTGTGCGCATCACATACAAACATTTTTAATTGAAACTGCAGATTTTCTGGAGACACTTTTTAAATTTTTAATGGGAAATTCTTAAATTAAATCATCTCAGTCTATCAGTTACAGAAGCTACTTTTTTCCTAGAGAAACACCCCCATCTTGTGGCCATCTAAAATATTACTGGAAACTTGGAAGTTTGTCCTAATAGATACTAAATTGTTAAAAAATATATATTAATTATTAACCCAGGTATAATCAGGCATGCCTTTATTCCCAGCACTTCAGAGGCAGAGGCAGGTGGATTTCTGAGTTCCAGGGTTGACTTAAGAATGCCAAAAAAGGTCCTTATTGATATTGTAATTTTTTAGGAACATTTATGCATAGCCTCTTGAGTGGTATTAAGATTTAAATAAGTTTTTTAAAATAGTAATTTTAGACAAACTTCTTGTCTTATAGGATTTCATTCCTGCTAATAGTATATTATCAAATGCCTTATCATGGGGCGTAAAGATTCTTCATATTGATGGTAAGGATCTTTTGACAGTATTTGTTATAAGTTTATTAGTGTCTGTGTCTATCCCTTAGTTTTTAACTTTATATTGTAAAAATTTTGAGAGTAGGGGTTTCCTCCAGTGATAAGCACTTAACTTAAGTTTACTGCTACTTAAGATATAACTATTTAACTCCAAAGGTAAAATTGCTAATCTTTAGTCCTTCTTTCTGTGAAGAAATTAGAAACTACATTGAACAGAAGAAGAAAGAGCTATGTGCACTCAAGAAATCAAATACTTCTGTGAGGGATACGGTATGTTGTTTTCTTTATTTTTAGACTACTGTTAAAAGTGGTATCTTGGGTTTTTCTATGTATATATCGCATGTTTCTGAATTGTTATCATTTGATTTGGAGATTATATTCATGAAGTGAAAATTGTTTCCAGGGTAGTGGTGTACATTTTTTTTCATCCTTTTTGTTGATAATATGTTTTAATAGATACTTTTGTTTGTTTATTCTGTAACAAAACACTCAGATTAACCTATTACATAAGAAAATCCAAATGTATGTTTTATTTATGTTAGAGTGACATCTTGTTGTCAGTCTAGCCAGTTAGTCTGAGTTTAAGGTGTTTGCAGTTAGTTTTATGCTGTTGTTGTCCTAATGTCTTCTGTCATCAGTGTATACAGTCTCTTCGGTTTCTTCTCTGAAGCCTGTAAGCACCCTTTTTTCTGTCCCTTGATCTTACCCTGCCTAACTACTTACTGTTCAGTCTTTAAATCCACCTTCTCGGTATTTCATAGATCTCTGCTCCTGTATTTCTCGCTCATTCTCAGCTGACAAGTATGAAACTCCTGCTGAGCAGTTTACCAGATCATTTTGATCTTTTAAACTCAGCTGTGTTGGCTTTTCTGCTGTTGTTCATTCCCTCCTTGAACTCTGTTCGTCTCTTCATTTCTCCCTGCTTTTTCTTATTCCTCAGACTGTTCTTTTGTGGTTTGCGTTTCTTATATTCAATCCTTAAACAACCCAGATATGAAGAAAATAAACTTTATAGTTGAGTACATAAAAAGGGGTGGAGACAAAAGTCATTTGGTAGTTTGAGTCATTTTATGAAATATAATAGGCAATTTGCAATTTCCACAACTCCACAATCACTGAGGACATATATCTGATGTTCTGTTCATCTTTGCATTTACTAGCACTTCACTTTGTCATTTACATTCTGGTATTGAGACCACCCAGCATATTACCATTAGTGCTGCCCTTTTCAATGCTACATTCTTTTTTTTTGTTCGACATGTACACGTATGTGTGTGTGTGTATATGTATGTATAATATATGTATTACACACATAATGGATATATATTATATATATATAGTATAACTTTTATGTGTCGGGTAAGTTTTGACTACACAAAACATATTGTCAGTGTTGTGTAGATTCCATACCTATTATAGTAATTAGACAAGGTTGATTTTGTTTTTGCTGTTGCTGGTTTTTGTTTTTCAAGACAGGGTCTCACTATGTAGCTCTGGCTGTACTGGAACTCAATGTAGATCAGGCTGGCCTTGAACCTGCCTTTGCCTCCCAAGTGCTGGGATTAAAGGCATGTGCCACCGTGCCTGGCATTACTATTGTTTTAACAGATAATACCCCCCCATCCAGTTTTTATTCTGACTGTAATTTCTATCTTAATTTTGTGGTTGCCTAGTCATTCTAATATGATACAGTTTTCAAAGACTTGCATGCATTGTTGGGGATATTGTGTACACATACTACATATGGGTTAGTCTGAGATTTAGGCAGTGATTTAAACCTTAGTTCCATTTCCAAAGCCCTTTCTATACTTCCACTTTGGATCTATTGGTAGCGTATGCAAGCTGAGTTCGGCCAAGCACATATGTAGATTTATACAGGGAATAAGGGGTGCCCCTCTCCAGCTGGTTCCTTGTGTCCTCTGTTAGAGCTGTCTTTCCCAGCTCTAGCAAGAAATTGGGGATTTCCCACACTATCCAGACTACTACCCACACTACATTTATAACTGGATTGCACCCTCAGGACAACTGGAAGAAAAGAAAGAAAAATACAGAGATTTCTTTGGGCTACTAGAACTTCTTTTGTTATTTCTCTAGTGAAATAGATGAAGTTAGTTTAATTTTTGACCAATTTATCCTGACAACTTTGTGAATGAAGGTCCAAGTTTAACACCCCCCCTTCACAATCTGCTTCCTCCTTAAAATTTATATATACCTACCAAGTTGCTTATTGAATGTTGTGCAGAGTCTAGTTGTAATCAGTGGATTGATTGCCCTGAAGGTATATATTTCACGTAGGTCTAAACTGTTAACTGTACCTTGTCCTCATTAGTTAATGTTGAAAGCTAAAACATAATCTAGAATGTAAGGGCTGAAGTTAGAACTAGGATTGTGAGGCCCTGGCTTCGATACCAGCACCACCACCCTCCAATAAGAAATGTAAAAATAGGACTGAATTCTGTACAGATGATCAAGATCTTTATTTCTTGAATGCTATTCACTTTGATTTTTAAAAACAAGATTTTTTTTGCCCTGAACAATAACCACCCCACTTTGATAAAGTATTTTTCCTGGTTGTTTTTTTTTGTTTTGTTTTTTTTACTTGAAGATATTGGACAATTGTCTGTGCAGTTTTTGCCTTGTTTTCAAACCCGATATTTTCACTGTATCCTTTTTCTTTTTTAAAGGGGAAAAAAGTTGGTACTGGAATACAAAAGGCAAGAAGTAAGTATTCTGATACCATGCTTAATTTTCTTTTAGATAGCAGGAAAAGATTATAAGAAGGTTGAAGCTTGAGGCTCTGATTCAGTGGTAGAACACTTACCTCCCATGTTTGATGCCCTAGATTTGATCTCCAGTATACCCAAATATATATAATTACAAAGATTTTCTAAGATAAATAGTCCTTCATGATTTATTCAGGATTTCTTAGTAATTTTTAGAACATGGGCCTCTCTGACAGTCTGATGACACTTATGCTGCTCTCCCTGTGTTAATAGTTTTTAGAAGATATTTGTTTGATTATGTGTGTGGGAAGGGGTTATGTGTACATTGGTACAGGTGCCCAAACAAGCCAGAAGTTGTTGGATCCCTTGGAGCTGCAGCTCTAGGCAGTCGTGAGTCTCACTGTTGTAGTTTCTGGGAACTGAATTCCTCTGGTCCTCTACAGGAGTATTAAGTGATCTTAACTGTTGAGCTTGTTCATTGGCCCCCAAATTAATATTTCCAGAAACATTTTTTAAACTCATTAAAGTCCCAGAAGAAACAATTATTCAAACCCATTTTCTGTGAACATAAACAGTGCTTTGAGGTATCTTCACAGTGTGAAAACATTAGCACCATTTGGTTTAAGAACCTTGTATGGCTGGGTATGAGCAGCATGTGTTTGTAATCCTAACATTGCAGAGACTGAGGCTGGAGTATGAGAACTTCCTGCCCAGTCTGCGCTGCAGTAGATAGAGAGACTTTGTCTTACAGAACAAAACAAATCCTCAGAATATGACAGGTCTGGTATGTGGGGTAGATGTTAGAAAATATTTTACCTGGCCTACACCTTTCAGAAAGGATTTCAAGGGGATTTTACCTATAGTAGAGTCTTTTAAGTACCGATCTGCAAGTATCTAATGATATTTTCTCTTCTCAAGCAGGGAGACTCAAAAAGCCTTTTTTAAAGGTTGAAGATGTGAACAGGTAAGTGTCCAAGTCCAGTGTGTGGGAAGTTGAGTTGGTGTTAAGGAGAATATCTCATTAGACCATTTCTGCTAATGTATTTACTTCCTTTGTATGACAGAGATGTGCCTACAACATTAATTCACTAGTGTTTAAGGACTGAATTTAGTTTCATCATATTGTAGATTTAAATTCACAGTGTCAGCTTTAGGCTAATCATAAAAATCATCTCATTTTTTAGTATTTTAAATAATCACTCTTGCTAAATTCAGTATTGTAATTGTGGGGAAATTATTGCTATTACTTGGAAATACAAGACGTAAATATGATATCTGCTATAATAGCTCTCCAAAACTCTAAAGTTTTCTAAAATAATCTTAATGAAATCAACAAATAGAGCTAAGTTAGTTTGGGATAGAAAAGTTAGATTACTTTCCCAAAAGGTATAAGCAACCTCACATTGGCAAATGTATGGATAATTGAGGTATAGAAGTTAGGTGTCTGTATATTCTGACAGTGGAAATGTTGCTAAAAGAATGGTGAGCCTTCAGGACGTCATCCTAAGAGAAATGTGAAGGGAAACTATTGCATTATCCCATGTACGTAAAACATTCAAATATTCACATTTGTCGCTGGGTTTGCCAAGGGCTGGAGGGAAACGGATAGTTATTGTTCAATGAGTAGGGCTTTTGCTCTTGTATGGTAAGCACCTTAGAGGATGGAGTAGTGAGTCCACAACTTAATGTTTACTATAGCTAAACTGTACAGTTTCAAATAGTTAAGATAGTAGGTGTTTTGGTATGCTTTTGTTGTTGTTTTTATTTGTTTGTTTGGCTTTTTGAGACAGGGTTTCTCTGTGTAGCTCTAGCTGTCCTGGAACTCACTCTGTAGGCCAGGCTGGCCTCAAACTCACAGAGATCCACCTGCCTCTATCTCTCCAGTGCTGGAATTGAAAGCATGTGCCACCACCTTCACCCCTCATCTCCCACCCCCAGCATTTTGGTATTATTTAAATGGTGTTTTTTAGGTGGGGAGGATCTGAGAGATGAGGGAGAATTGATCAGAGTATTGTATGAAAAAAAAATTATTCTCAACTTTTTAAAAAAGTCAAATGCTTAAAGAGCAGTTCTACAAATTGGTTCCTTGAAAGAAAGGTGACCCCTACCAGGTCTCTATTGTATATTTCAGATTTGAGGTGAATTATCTGATTATGAAATATAAGGCTTTAAAACCTTTCATCCTAGAGAAGCTCACGTGTTTGTCTTTTTGTCTTTTAGGTCTTACAGGCCATTTTACCTTCAGCTGACCAGTATGCCTTTTATAAACTACTTTACTCAGAAGCCTTGCAGTCCGTTTGATGGGGATAAGCCACCAAGCGTCCAAAAGCAAGCTCAGCCTAAACTCAGGTGGGTTGATTTAAAACTTTATTTTTACAAGCAATGCTATTTAGATTATCACTATTGTTGCTTTTTTTTTTCATTCATAAACATTTGCAGTAGCTTATTTTATGCCACAGTAGTGGTATGTGTGTGCTTGTTCTTCCCCTATGTATACTTTTAATGCCTCTATGCTGCATTTAATCTAAATCTAAGTACATTATTTAGACATTTTGGATGGGAGTGGGGCTAAAAGAGTGACCATTTGGAGTTTCTTCAGAGTATTCTTTACATTTCGTTTTCTTGAAACATTACATTTCTTGAAATGCAGTTTAAAGTATTTGCGGTTACCAGTCTCTGAAAATTGTTGCAGATTCTGCATATGATAGTTTAAGACAGTAAATTTTTTAAATTAATTTATTGAATTTAGCAGTTAATTTTGTTACCGTGTATTTCTATCCCTAGAATTAATACGGATGGCGATAAATGTGGTGGAACTCCAGTTCAACTCCAACTGAAGGAAAAAAGAAAAAAAGGATATTGTGAATGTTGCTTACAGAAATATGAAGATCTCGAAACTGTAAATGTGATTTTACACTTGGCATTTGTGTTTCCCAAAGTCTAAATACTGTTTTTATATTTAAATCTTAACTATTCTTGCTGGTTTGCAATGTATGGTTATAAATACATTCTTTGGTAGAAACATAGCGCTTGTTTGTTTTATGGTAAGAATGGAACTCCGGGCTCTGCACATTCTAGGGAGTGCATCAGCACTGCTACATTGTTACCCCAACACTTGAAACTTTTAGAACCCAGTGAGGAAATGAACACTGAAAAGTAATTTTTATTCATTTAGTAGATACTTATTTAGTATGTAGTATATAACTTAGTGTATGATAAAAAAATAACCAGATATGTGTAGACGGTGTTAGATAGTTCAGGGAGAAACAAAACAGAAATGAAGATGTTGCTATTTATTTAGACTTGGCAAAGAAATACAGAGAAGTTGGGCTAACAAGACTTCTTGTACCGACTGAATGGACAAGGGCTGGTTGATAAACTCCGAGGAGAGGGTGGCGGCCTGTGCCGAGCAGTGAAGGGTTCTTGAGCCATGGTCAGGTTGTTGAGACACTTTAAAGATGAGACTGAGGATTTATATGGTTTTAGATTAAGAGATTTGGTACCTAGGTGAAAAGTTACTATATTTTGGTCTGAACAATTAGAAAAGACTTGTAAGGGCATAACTAGGTGAGGGTAGTTTTTAAAGATGGCGACTGTCAGTTGGTAAGCTAATAAAAAGTAAGAATGTTAGAATTGCTGGCAGTCTGTCTATATGCCCTTAGAGTTTGGTGCATAGCGAGGGCTTATTAATCTTAGCAGTTATTATTTGAATTCTTAACTTCTAAAATAGTAGACAGACCAGTGTGGTGCTTACACCTCTGTTGTTTCAAATACTCAGAAACATTTGAGTGCATAAGATCTAGGCCAGTGTGAACATATAATAAGACCCCTACTCAAAAAATAAAATAAATAGGTGATACTGTTTTGTTTGGATTTACTAGGAAATTTAAAGAATAAAGCCTGAAAATAATGATTCATAAAGCATCTCTGACTTCATATTTTAAATTAGAGTTTATTTTGTAATCAAAAATGTACCAGGCATGTGGTTTTACTTACATAATAAAGAAGACAAAACAGTTTAAAATTGCAGTGAGTCAGAAGCTGTATCTCAAATTTTTCCCTTCTCCTTCAAGTCATTTTGAAACAAATTATTGATTGATTCTGAAATTTACTTGACATTGTGAAAACAGAATAATCTAGAATGTTTGTTTTTCTTAACCTTTGAGGTCCTATATGATGTTCAGAAAATGTAAAAGTAGGAGGAAAGTTGTCCGTTAGTTGCCACAAGGAAAGTAAATTTGTGAAAGTAGATTTGAGAATGAAATTTAAGATCATGACTTTGATAGTTTGTTTCTTTTGCTTTTCTCTTTTTTAAAAAAACAAAAAAACTAGAGAAGCTAAATTGGGAATGTCACTACTATAATCCCAGCACTTTGGAGGCATGGGCCGAAGGGTCTTGGGTTTGAGACCAACTTGGGCTACATAGTGAGATCTTATCTTTGTGAGGTGGATACATTGGTTTTTGAACCTTGAGTATTACAGTGGTTCATTTCTACCCATGCCAAGAGACTGAGTCAGGAACTATTGTGAAGCCTTTGGAGATTGCTTACTCAGTAAAGTGCTTATAAAGGACTAAGGTTGATCCCCAGGGCCCACATAAGACCTGGGCATGGTGGGTTGACCGCTGGGTACTGTAGTCTGCAGCCTGCGGCCTGCTTTATTTGATGAGTTTCCTGTGGACAGATCTGAGGAAGGAATTTCAGACAGGGGATGTGTGCAAACACACACACACAAATATTTTTGAGTACTGGATTTACTTTTTCTAGTTTGTGTAGCTGGATGGGAAATAGTTTTATATATGTTTACAAATACAGAGAATTATTTTTTAACCTCTTAAACTTTATTATACGTAAGAACTATGCGATTATAGATAAGCATCATACACCAAAATTAACCAGACCCAAAACCTATACAACACAGTGCAGTTCTATACTGTTACTCATTCAGAGTGGAAATTGTGGAGCTTCACCCTAAATTTAACACTTTCAGTATCAAATATATTTTATCTACCATGTGGATGGACTTAGAATGTATAATTGTAAGCAAAGTCACAAGTCTCAGAAAGAAAAAGAAACCTGCATTTTCTTTCCATATGTGGAATTTAACCATTAATATATATGTATACACACACACATGTATATGCTAATGTTAGTACAATATAACATGTAGAAAAGAGAATAAGAAAGGCTAAAAATAAAGGGATGAGGAAGGACTAGATACAGGTAATGGGCATGGGTTCTGAAAGAGGATATAAAGCTAATCATTTTTCTAGTTCTAGTTCTACCATGGTGAATGTTCAAGTTAAGTGAAATATAAAGTACAGTGGTAGTAAATGATGAGAAGGGGGTTGGGCATGTAGCTCAGTGGTAACATATGGGCTTAGCACATGTGAGACCCTGGGTTCAATTCCCAGACCCCAAAATCAAAGTAAATAAGATTTCTTGACTCACAGTGTTAGAGAAGGCACAGACAGCTGAGAATTAAATCAATATCTAATGAAAAAAAAAGAAGTAAGTGAATGTAGAGAGGAACTATATAACATCTTGAGTTTCTCTTAATTAAAAACTCTCCTGACACCTTTGCAGATGACAGGCATGAGCCACCATGGCTGTGATGTCAAAGAGTTTGGTGCATTTTATATACATACATATATAGGGGTGAGTGTGTGTGTAGAGAGAGAGATTGTATTATTTGATATTTGGTTTAATTGGTGTAACTATTGAATACATTTTCATGATACATTTTGTTTGTTTTAGCACCTTCTGAGTGAGAAACACAGAAACTTTGCACAGAGTAATCAGTATCAAGTTGTTGATGATATTGTATCTAAGTTAGTTTTCGATTTTGTGGAATATGAAAGAGAAACACCTCAAAAGAAAAGGTAATTAATTTGCCAAAGTTCTAACTAGATTGTTAAGCTATTTTATTATAACACTAGAAACTAAAGTTATCTGCTCTTAGGAGGAATACAGATTTTTTATATGACATAAATATGATTTAGAATTAATACTTTTGCCCTTTTTTTTTTTCCTGCCACCAAAGGTAGTTAAGTCTCCCTCTGACCTGGTTTTGAAAAGGAGTTTACAATTTATTAAGGCCAATTTTATCAACTTCTGATGTTGAACCATGAAACTTACTATCTCCTCAGACTAAAAATGTTGATTACTAGAACATTGGCAGGACTTTTAAGTGTGAATATGGTGCTTTTCTGTTTCCAGTAACTGCACACTGACAATTGGGGTCTTAATTAGATTATTCTCATAATTCTAAAATTTTAGAAATGCTTCTGTATGTATATACTGGTAGAGTTGATAATTCAGCTGTCCATTTTTATCCTAATCTTAAGGCATAAAGATAGATGTGATATTAGAATACAACTTCTGAAAAGTTAGTAGGAAGTTTTTAATTTTTAGATCCTGGATTTCTATAATACTCTGGTAGTTTATAGCTGATTTACTAATGTGGCCATGTAAGGCTACTATGAGAACTTAAATTTTTCTGGAAGTTTCAGGAATGTCTTTAACATTACAATTTTTAACTAGTTATACCCTAATCATTTTATTAGTGCCATTTTTCACTTCTTGTCAGTCCCTGAACATCTCTGAAGTCACAGTGGGACTAGGGATACAGTTTTTTATCACCTATTTTTTGAAAAGAACTCCAGTCCCCTATTTTGGTTTTGCTTTGCTTTTTAGAAATCAGACCTAGGGCTTCACCAATGAGGCACAAAGGAAATTTTAAAAGTATAAACAAAATGTACAAAAAGGAAATCATTCTGGTTGGAGAGACTGGTGAATTTACATTGCTGTCTGTTTCTTGTGATCGTACAAAGTTTAACTGGTTACAAGTTAGGATTGTTCAAGAGAAAGTAGTAGCCCAAGAATAAGATTGCATATGAAGGAATTTTGGGTCAACTATTTGTGTGAAACTGAAGGATTACTTCGTCAACCTTTAGAATACAAATACCTCGTTCACTTTGGTATATAAGTGGAAAATGTATGTTTCTGCTTTCAGATTCCAGTAAATACTTAACTTTTCTGTTGATAAAAGAACTAGTAAGGTGTACAGTAATATTAACCAAAGCACTGAAGCTCTGACTTTTTTTAGGATAACAAAATCGGGGTCAGTATAGATACTATCATCTCCCTTTGGTTTACATAATTAATATATTTTGTTTTTTCATAATTCAAAGTTCAAGATATTGGTTGTGTTGGGGACAGGGAAGACTGGATGGGAAGATGGCTACACTACAGTTTTCATCTGTATGTAGGTGGTTTTTGTTTTTTACTTTAAAAACATCTAAAGAAAATGTTAAGATTTCTGTGTTAGGATATTTTAAATCTGTTAAATGACTCATAGGTAGTTTTAATAATTTCTAACTTCTGGGCTTTTTGGTTTTTTGTTTTCTTTATAAAGAATAAAATACAGTGTTGGATCGCTTTCTTCTGTTTCTACAAATGTCTTCAAAAACACTGAACAAAAAGAGAAGCTACAGTTGGAGCCCATTTTCCAGAAGGATGTGGGAGAAAGTAATGGGCAACTGCTCGAGCAGGATTTTCAGTGTGAAGAAGCCCAGAAACCAGATCAAAAGCTCCTGTTTGCTTCAGAGCCCATGTCCTACTCTTCAACTGGGCTGAAAGGTCGTGACGAGAAAATAGTGAGCATGTTAAATGCAAGTGAGCCTGACATAAAACAGAGCCTTACACAGCTACCTCCATGTAAAAATAAGCAGGAAGAAATTGTTGATGTTCCTCAACATAAATTAATTATAGATAGAAATGACATAGAACAAAGGGTAGGTGCGTCTCCAGGTGAGCTGCAGTCATGTGTACAAGTTTCTTATCTCAGTACAGAAAACAGTCCACTCCAACCAAAATTAATGGCAGATACTGCACATTTTTCAGCAAAAGATCTGCAGGAAAAGGACCTTCATTTTGCATTTGGTCATGATTCTGACCTGGTGACATTAAATACACCAAAGGAACACTTAACCACCATGAAGGCCAGAACTCCATCCTGTAGTCCTCAGGAACCTACTGAATGTGACATTGAGAATATGGATAATTTGCCTTGTGGTAAGATACAGCGGAAAGTGAGAATATTATTAGGACAAAAGAAAAAGGAAAATGTGGAGCCAAGAACAGAACTGGATAAAAAAAGAACTGAGTATCTTCCAGCACATGAAGACAGAACTTGTGGGTCACCAGTACAGTCTCTGCTGGACCTTTTTCAGACAAGTGGGGAGAAATCAGAATTTTTAGGTTTCACGAGCTACACAGAAAACAGTGGGATATGTGACGTTTTAAATATCTGGGAGGAAGAAAATTCAAGTAGTCTGTTGTCGACATTTTTCTCTTCCCCTTCAACTTCTACATTTATTGGATTTTAGTATTTAATGGCTTTTTCAGAAATTTTTAAAATACAATATAAATTCTTAGGAGTTTGGGTTTATTTTGCCAACTTTGTTTATGGAACCATATGTAAATATTAATTAAATGACGTAATTTTTTTTTTTTTTTTACAGAATTAGTAGCTTTTACAAATTATACAATAAAAACTTGTGATTTATTTTACATACTATGGTTATAATTGTTTCCTGAGAGTTGTAATGAGTATCATTTGCTTTATCACTGAAAATAATTTCAGGTGAGTCTTTAAGCATATCGACAATTAAGCACTATATATTGTGTACTATTAACCGTAGCTCATTAGCATGGATTTCCGTGACTAACACATTATTTCCTAAAAAATTTCAGGTTAAAAGGAAAATAAATGTACTAATTGGTATATTTGAATTCTGGAAGTTATAGAAACATTGACTCTAGACACTGACCCAGCTGGATTCTGCTGGCATCCTGACACTGCAAACTTTACTGTAGGCTCAAAACAATCCAAAACCATAGTGAAGAACTTAAACCAATGTACTACATGCAGTGTAGATTTCCTATTGCAAATAGGTTGAGAATAATTTCTTCAAAAGTGACTTCTTGTTTGATGATAGAGATGTTTGACTAGATGATAGAAATGCAGTGAGTTATTGGGGTTGTTTGGAAATGCATGGAGGGATGGCATGCACATGACTAGCACGTGACTAAAATAACTCAGCACGGGGAAAAGTTAAATGTAAAATGAATTTCATCTTTTACGTTTGCTATGTTTATATAGGAGTGAAACATAAACCACTAAAGATAATTTTTCACAGCCCAAAGGATGATGTTATTAACTACTGCATAAATATACAGTATAATATTGGTATTCACTTAAAATTTTTATTACATTGATTGGGGTGGTGGGGAGGCGTTCATAGGCCATGGCCCAGTTGTGGAGGTCAGAGGACAACCCATGGAAATCAGTTCTTTCCTTCTACATGGGTTCCAGAGATCAAACTCCACTTGTCAGGCTTGGTGGCAGGCTCCTTTAGCTGCTGAGCCATCTCACTGGTCCAGTAGTAGTCACTTCTTGAAACAAAGGCAAAATGTCAACAAACAACTTTGGGATCAAAAAGTAAATTGAAGAGGCTGTTATTCTAGTTTTAAAGCATTGTGCAACAAGCAATTATTTGGGAATATAAAAATCTAGAAACTTGGGAAATTATATATAGGCTTTTCTTCATGTCTGTCTCCAAATGGTTTTGTATTATTTTGCCTTAGTTATATTTAATAAAAACTGAATGCTTCAGTAGTTTTAAAAGATTTTTTTGACTAGATTTACGGCTATACTGTGAACCCTGAATATTTAGAATATCTCCAAGAACTTCCTAATGAGTACTAGGCCTTAAGAAGGTGATTACTCAAAACAGCACTGTAAATTGTTGGACAGCTAGAGCTAAATGGTTTGTGTGGGTATATCTATGCAGAGGCACTCAGCCAAAGTCATTGGAGCAAGTAGAACTGTAGTCTGTACTGTGCCTAGGCCTTGACGGTACATCACAAGGAGGAAGTACTTGGTTTTGACTAAGACAGTCAAGTTTCTCTGCCTCCCTCAGAACTTCTGGTTTGCTTTATAGATTTGCAACTTTACATTGTAAATGTGACTTGTACCTTTTAAAGGAGAATCTAAATATCCTTAAGCAGCGTAGATAGGTAAGTCAAGAAAGTACTAACATGCTTTACCAAATATTGTCCAAATAGGAAATCTCCATACTTTAATTTTTAAAAGCAGTCTTATTTAATATTGCTTGAGAATTCTATTTTTCCAATTTTATTCCTCAGGTCAAATTTTCATTAATAACTAATGAGTTTCTTTATTCCTGAGTATAGTTTTTTTTTTATTAATGAATGTATTCTGTTAGTTTTTTGAGCATGAATCTTAGAAGATTTTATATAAGATAGAAAGTTCTATTGTCAAGTTTGAGAATTCTTATAATGACATAATTCTTGTCATTTCCAGTAATAAACTCAAAAACAAAAATATTTCTGAATACTTCTTTTCAAAATGCTCTTAGCAGAAGTATGACCATTTCAAAAGAAGTTATTTACTTGTTGACAGATACCTGTGCTGATTAGTTAGTGTCAGTTTGATACAAACCAATTACATGGGTAGGAGAACTTAAGTTGAGTAATTACCTCTATCAGATTGGATGGTAGGTGTGTCAAAGAAAGCAGGCTGAGCATACCTTGGAGAGCAAACCAATAATTAGTGATCCATGGTCTGCTTGAATTCCTGTCTCCAAACTCCTGCTTTGAGCTTCTGTCCTTGCTTGCGCCTGTGAGAGACTGTATCCTGTAACCTGAAATAAGCCGTTTCTCCCCCAAGTTGTTTTTGGAAAGAGTTTTATCATAAGAAAACTACTGTTACTGGAAGGAGTGGTGATTATTTTTCCTGAAGAATCTCCAAAATTGAAGCATCCAAAAGTCTACATTAGGTACCTCTAATCCCATCAGTCTTTTCTTTACCCTATCATAGCACTTTCATATACTCTATAAAATTTGAAACCAACATTAAGCCCTCAAAAGTCCAAGTTCTTAAGTGCTCCATGTATTCTAAGAAAGGCTGTGTTTCCATAGGAGGCAAATTCAGATAGAGTTTGGTTTGCAGGATGTTTAGTGGGTGACTTTGGGCGTCAACTGATTCGGGGGAGGGGGGGTCTTCTTGGACTTGACAGATGAAGATAGTTGGTCATTGGCTCACTGGCCAACAAGGCTAGCCAACTCCCTGTAGAAGCTCATAGTTGAAAGCTGTCTGCTGACAGTTATCCCAGCAGGTGGAGCACAACATTACTGATGGATCAGGATTGATAATCCTTGATGTGCCTGCTTGTTGCACAAAGAAACTAAAATGGCCTTTGATCATCCCCATAACACTTAACACTGACGTTTGGCGCCCACTGTGGGGTGCAACACTGAAACCTGGTCGAGTGCTTCATGACTGAGGGAACTGTGCTCACAGTAAACAAGGTGTAGCGAGACACCAGGATTTAGTAGGGATAGGTGAAATTCTAACTCCTCATCTCAGGAGCAGCACTATGTACAGTTGATAAAATATTTGCTAAAGGGAAATGGAGTGAAAGTGAAAAACAGATTACTGAGCTTTTTGCTTTAATTAAAAGGCACTGTTTGTGGTTTCAGGCAACTTCTCATGTCCAATTAAAATTGTCGGTATGGAAACAGTTGCTGAGAGCTTTGCGCTCATCAGAGAAGAGATACCATACCTTTATAGATTTGGTCTTTATGCAATTTAATTTCAAATGCCTTAGAACTGTTGCAGAGTGATGAGTCAGAAAAGGCACAGACATAGAACAGGGAAATAAAATATTCTCGCTAGGAGCTGTATGTCCGCAGAAGGGAATGTTTTCTTGGATGAAAAAGAAAGTGAAAAGGAACAGGATGATGAGGAAAATCTTACCCTTCTCCTCCCTCTTTAAATGAGATAGACATAGGAAGTTGAAAAATTAACTGTACAACTGGAAAATTTACAGATACAAATAGAAATTTCCAGAGGGGGAAGAAATTCAAACAAAATTTATAATTTAAACTATTTCAATCAGCTATGCTCTTATCTGTTTACCACTACTAGGATTTGGCTCTGCTCTTTAAGTTGCTTTCTAAAAACTCTGAGTTAAAGTCTACAACAAACGTAACACCTAAAACAAAGCACGTTATTAGCTTATTAAATAATATGGCTGATAAAGCAGTAGCTCATAGAAATAATCCCTTACTGATAAAAGAGCCTACAGTAATTATTGTTCAACTAAATTAATTACAAGTAAATAATTTGTATGTAACTAACTGACAAGTTACATTAACATGGTACTCTGGATCTATAGATAAGATGCTTTTTTTAAGATATTTTTAAAGATAATGAGTATTACCTATAATTACATCTAAAAGTTCCATAGTGATTACTTTTAATGCTTCTATGGATGGCTTTGCAAAAGAAAAGGAATCATTTATTTTATATACAAGTTTTCACATGCTCCACAAAAAAAGATTCTACCCATTCCAGATTGTATAGCTCAAAAGCATAAGCCTGCTGTCATCATTCAGCTATTATCAGATCTTTCTCTCGGCCATTATTTTAACTGACCGCATATATAAATTAACACACAAAGGATAGAGATACACTAAGATTAAAAAATGACCTAACTTTTAAAAAAGTTACAAAAGGGATTCTAAATATAACTAAGATAATTAAAGCAACATTAAATATAAGAGATGTGAGAATGGAATCTTGTAAACAAAAAAGTTAAAATGGATGGAACATGAGTAGTGTAGAGATTAAAAAAAAAAAAAAAAATTAAAAGGGGGCTTCGTGTACTTTCCCTGCCCAGGCCCAGATCTGCAGCAGCCACTTAAACCATGGCTACTCTGATAGTCAAGGTTCAGAATTCCTCATCTCTGAGCTTTCTGGTCACCAGATTCAATTTAGCAGGGATCCAAATGTCTTTTGGGTGCTGAAACATTGTTTTATGCTTTTCTGCTGTATTAAAAAACTAAGTCTGGAATTGAAGGGAGAGAGAGGGAGAGCGAGCAAAAGGAAGAAAGAATGGAAGGAAAAAGAAAAATAAGAAAGGCAGAACTACTTAAAAAAATCAGATTATTGGTTTCATTTAATTGCCTAAAACTTTTACTAACATATAAAACTGTAAGACTACTGTATGAACTTTCTGTACCTCATTTATAAGTTTGTTCGATATGGTTAAAACATCTATAAAATCTGTAACAAAAGTTGACTTAAAACTCATAACACAAAGTTAATAATTTTAAAACTACATAGGTAATCTGAAAACAAAGACCTACTCCATCAATATCTATAGTTTGGACAATTATTCAAAAATGCTAACTTTGCTTTTATAACCCCTATAGTTCTGCTTCTGTCTATTCTTAATGACTGAAATATGTCAACTCAAAATATAGTGTAAATGCTTAAAGGCTCACCCTGAAAAAAAGCTCAAAGCTGCATGAAAATCCCCTAACCCAGATAGATAGTCACCAGTCAACCAAAGTTAGGGCCACAACTACTAAACACCAGAAACTGGGATATTCATGTTAATTTCCTTGTCTTTGCTGACTTTGTTAAGCCTTAGCTATTTTGTTAAACTGAGTCATACAAGAAATTCTATAACAATACACTATAAAAGGACCAAAAAGATAAAATTGCCAGACTTCCTATAAACTATATGATTTAAAGCTTTATTTTGATACTAAAAGAGCTTCGATTCAAAATTATTTTTTAAGGCTAAATCTAACAGGGATAAGCTATAAAATTTAACCTTATAAAAGCTACTAGCTTACTGTAAACTGTAATTAATTAAGTAATAATTAAGACATACAAGTTAATAATTACCTTATAAGTGATCAAACTATTGTACCCAAAACTAATTGCTAAAACTACATTTTTTAAATTTGCATTTTTGTACAATGTAACAAAAATCTTAACAATGTGAATAGTCTTTAAATACATTTTAAAAATAAGAGTAAATTAAAATAGAAATAGTTTTTAAATATTTCTTCTGGATAATATGATGGCCAAAAAATGCAAACATAATTATGTATTTCTCGATTTCCTTAAAGGCTAAAAAATATTAAACTAAAGCTAGAAATACAACCAATAAATAAATTAGATCATTTATTGAAGTTTTCACCTAAAATTATTTTTGTTACATCCTGAGAAGCTGTTATATCAAACTGTCTAAAGAATCTAGTAAAAGCTAAAGACTTTCGGCAAGTTCTTCATCCATGAAACTTTTATGTTTTGATATTATTCACATTTTTGTTTCATTTACAACATCAGCTGAGATAGAAGCTTTTGTGCTTAAAAAACTCAATTGTTTTCTCCTTCAGATCTTCTATGATAATTTTTCAGGGACTTCTAAATATCCTGTTATCTGGTTGAAAAGGCCTCTTAATTAAAGGCTCAAAATTAAAATTGCCCAAAATTTTAAATATTTCAAATCTTATAGACTTAAGTTTAAATTTTTAAAGATTAATGACCACTGTTTGTTTGTTTTCAGTTTTATGCTTTCCCTTGGTCTGATAAAAGATCAGATTCTGAAATATTCTACCCCCCCAAAAAAATTGTATCTTATCTGGAACTTAACTTTGTCAAATATCTTTATGTTTGTCCTTATAGAAGACTCATTGCAACTAAATGTTAATATTGATTCTACTTAAGATGACAAATAAGTTTTTAAAAAATTTAATATTTATCATGTTACTAAAATATCTTACTATCTACAGGGCCATGCTATTGTAAAATGATACCATCAAATAATTAATTTTTTTGAAATTGTATATTAAAAAATGGGGACTAGGGCTCTACCTACCTGTATCCACAAATATGCAATATTTAGCTGTCCTAACTTTAAATTTTTTAAAATTTTACTTTAAAGGATAATGCTTTTTCTGCTGCCTAAAAGCATTTGGCTCTAAAAGATATAACTTAAACTGTATGTAAAATAAAAAGATCTAATACTAATCAGTGAAAAAGACCCGATGTTTATATCAGGGCAAGGTTATATTTATGTCTTTCCAGAAAATGAACAAAGTCCCAAATGTCTCCTGATCCGATGCATCTGACCAGGATATCTAGAGACCGCTGGACAAATGAAACATCTAAAGGTAGATGACAAATCCTTCAGAGGAAGTGTCCCAAGAGAAAGAGCAAGCTGATAACTTAGGGAGACATCAGGACATTAGTTCATCAAGCTAAGACTTCGGGGAAGTAACAGGACTGATCAGAGCTTAGCTATGAGAATTATTGCCTTAACTGTTACTGCTGGTGTGGCTGGAGTAACTTCATGAGGAAACTCAAATTGCTGAATTCATTAGAGACTGACCTAAACATTCTGAACAACTTGGGACTCAGCAAGATAAGATAGAGACCAAAATAGGTGATGAAATGGCTGAATTGAGACAAGATCTAATACTTAGGGGGGATCAATTGGAATTATTGAAAAACAAGTAAAATTAAGATGTGATTGGAATGTTACTTCTTATTGTATTGTGCCTTTAAGATTCAATGATAGCAAGTATGGCTGGGAAAGGGTTAAAATGCATCTATTGGACCAGATAATTCTCAAGTGACCTATGATTTGCAACAAGAAACTAAGGAAACTTTTTCAAAAAAGTTGCCTGATGTGTTAGGGATGGATGTTATGGAAAGCCTTGCAGATGTTGTAGCTTTATTTAATCCTATTCATCATTTTAATAGATTTCTTACTCTGGTAGTTATAATTCTTTCTTTGTTGTAACTACTGAGTTTGAAATGTATGCTGATTTTTTTTTTTTTTTGTAAATCTGTTACACAGCAAGACAGAGAGAGGGCTGTGTTCATTGTAAGGCTTCATAATCTTCAACATAATTATAATCCCTAAACTAATTAATAGCTTAAACAGAAGGGGCAGGTGTAACAGGAATTTTAGTAAGCTTTTGCACTTGACTTAATCATTAAATATGAAGAAATTGTTTTTAGACATACTTGGGCCTTGAGAAAAATATCCATGTTAATCAATGCTTGTTTTCATTTCGTATACATATATATATCATATACATGATAATATCACTGTAACAGCCCCAAGACCTTAGCACAACTAACTCCATGATGGATGTACCATTCAGGCTGTAAAACTCAGCACATAGACAGCACCACCAGCTGAAAGGACCGATCCATCAAAGTCATAGTTCATGGAAAGCCTCTAAATGTCCTAACCTTGCTTTTTGGCTTCTTTAGTTCTGCTTCTGACTAACTATTCTTGATAACTAAGTATATCAATCCAGGATATAGTTTTGTGCTTAAAAGCTCACCCTGAGAAAGGCTTGGGGCTATGCTGGGATCCAGAACACCCAGTATAGTTGCCGGTCAGCTAACAATCGCTTTCTATTGTTTTAAACTTGTGTCTGAGCAGTCTTCTCTGGTGGATACCCCTCAACATTTCTGGAGGTCTCACCAAGATCTCCAGAAACTAGACCTTGAGACACCAGTGGGCTAGGACCCTCCCCCCAGAGTAGGGAAGATGCAGTGGTGCAAGGGTCAAGGGAGGCCTCTAGGGGGTGTGTAGCCTGAGATGTTCCAGGTTTCCAGGACTATTTATTTATTTATTTATTTATTTATTTAAGACAGGTTTTCTCTGTTGTAACTCTGGCTGTCCTAGAACTCACTCTGTAAAACAGGCTGCAACTCACTCTGTAGACCAGGCTGGCTTTGAACTCACAGAGATCTGCTTGCCTCTGCCTCCTAAGTGCTGGGATTAAGGGCATGCACCACCACTGCCTGGTTTCTTTAAATGATTTTCGATAGATCCTTTTAAAAAGGATTAAGGTAACTCCTAAAAAGATTTCCTTTATCACCCAGTCGGCCCCAGATATTAGAAAAGTTATAAAAGAAAAATTTAATGGTAGAAATAGGTCTCAATTACTGAAGGTAGCCCAAAAGGTGTTTGACACCAGAGAACTGATCGGCACTAACAGAGAACTCACCTTTTGCATAGACTGAAAGGCACTATCAACATCTCTGATGATGAGACTCATGTAGACTTACAGATACCTAGCAAAGTTTTAGTGTCTTGCTCTCTCTCAGAAAATCTCTCCTAACTTAATGCCCTGCCCCCAATCAAAAGATACAGTTGGACTATCTCTCAAGATCAACAACAAAAATTCCCAGGGGTATGGACAGAAACCAACATCTCAGGACTGACCCAACACTAAGTTCCCATAATTATCCAACTAACCGGTTCAGCTACCTCCATCCAGATTAAACAATACCCAAATGACCCTGGAAGTGAAAAGGGAAATTGCAGTCCATGTTGCCTGACTTAGAGAGACAGGGAACTGATGCTCCAACAGTCACCCTGGAATATACCTCTCCTGCCTGTGAAGAAATCTGGGACTTCTGGTTCTCATGAATCTGGTTCCTCCAGAGAAACAGCTGTACATATACTGTAATGTGCAACACCAAATGGACTGTCTGGAGACCAGGAGCCCACTCCCTGCCCCTCTACCTCCTCTCGGGTCTTATGTTTGGTATAAATACAGGGTTATGGTCCGCTGCTGTCATTACCCGGGTGTCCCCGACAAGACAGCAATGTCCATAGGTGGGGAAAAAGATAAATGACTTCAGAGATGGTCTGAGTAGTCTCTGGTGAATACCTCACAACAATAACAGATCAAACTTCCTCTTTCAGGAAGTATGTAACTCTACACTGAAGATGGTTTGATCTTATTCTAAATCTCCCAGGGCCTGGGCTATGTGACTTTCCTATTGGGGCTTGCCTAACTTCTTTTTATTTTTAAACATTTAAAGTCTCCGTATTTTATTTTGTGCATGAGTGTTTTGCCTATATGCATATTTGTGTGCAGCATGTGTATGCTTAGTTCCCACAAAGGCCAGAAGCTGGTATCAGATACCCCCTACCCCCAGCAGTTATAGACAGTCCTGAGACACTCAAGTGTTGCTGGAAAAGTAGTTAGTGCTTTTTCCCACTGAGCTCTCTCTCTAGCCCTTGGACACGTACAACCTTTGAATCTACCCGGTATGTGACTGCAGAGGCCTTTCCTGTTGAGGGCTTCACTCATAGATGGCAGGCAGTCTTTCTTATTGTTGGTCCAAGGCAGTGTTCCTGATTGGAATTTACTGCGCTGGACATTATGCTTCCTTTTTCATGTTTGGAAGGTTCCTTGTGCAGTCATTTGTTACTTTGGATAGGCATGACTTTAACCACTGTAACCCTACAGTGTCACTACTGACTGGGAGGGTCCCTGAACCTCTCATTCTCTGGAAAACATGTTTATTATTAGTGTTTGTAATGTGCAGCCTGGTTCTTGGTCTAGTGAGGATGTATAATCAATGTAATCATTAATGCAGTATTCTCTAGGGCATCTAGATTGGTCAAAGATCTTAAAAAAATAAATATAATGAAGCAAAGAAAAATAAGAAACACTGGAGTAAACCTTTTTTTGCTGTAATCCCTTCCTTGTTATTGAGTCAAAACGGTTTCCAATTTTTCTTTCGATGGGGATGAAAAGTATATACTTTCCCAACTCAGGGTTGTACACTATGCAACATATATCGTGTTTCCTTGTGAAAGGAATTATACGCACTCTGACACTGAGCACAACTGCACTTAATGCAGTTTGTGCTGGCATACTGGATTTTGTTTTGCTATATTTGAGACAGGGTCTCAATGTGGCCCTAGCTGGTCTGAAACCTGTTATGTAGACCAGGCTGGCCTTGAAGTGGCAACAGTGCTCCTGCCTCTGCTGCCCAAGGGCTGGGATTCCTGATGTCCCCCACCACATCCAGATCTGTCATCTTCAATGATCCGCCTGAATATAATGAACATTACTGACCCTGTACGTTTAAGATATGCAACACTGACATTAGTTTTTCCTCCTCCTTTACCACCACTGCTTCAGCCTAAGATATTACATTTATTATCTTGGCTAATGGGCAAATATGGTCTAAAGGATACTAAATTAGCTTTTTCTTCTTTAAGAGTTCTTACCCTATACATAATATGGGAGGTTGCATTTCTTTCCTAATACACTCACAGACGAATCAAACAGCATACAACTCACTGTGAGCTAACCTTGGAGTACTCTATATTTAGATGCCTGCACGTCCTCACTATTCAGATGCTTTAGATGCATGGCATCCTTGGGAATTCAGACCATGCCCAAAAAGCATTGGATGCTCTTGTCTCCCCAGTGCACAGTTACTGAAGCTGAGGGGCATAAGTGCCTATTGGGATGGATACTGTGTGCTCTTGAGCTGTGCTGCAGGGCCTGCTCCCAATGATAGACCCTCTTTTCCAGGTAATGGTTGCTGCACTGAAAACCAAAGCGCAGACAGAACAAGACATCAAGACTTGCTTGTCACTGGAGCTACTTTACTTGGGTTCCTGAGGCTAATTTCTTTTTTTCTTCGAAGCAGTTGACTTCAATGGTAACTTTCAAATGGAGACCTTTTTTTGGTGAGCTATTTTATTAGTTTCATTCACTATGACTCATCATTTCTTACATACATCTAAAGTCCATTCCATCAGTAAATTCACCCCAGATCCTGGGCTCTTGGATTCTGCAGTCTACTTAATAGCTCCCTTTTTACAGTCACATGTACAGATAAAATCCAATGCCACATTCACCAACATAGGATATACGCTGGCCCATAAGAGGAAACTTTAAAATTTATTAGAGAAAAATACAAGAATCTATCCTCAGATAAAAAGTGGAATTAACCCGTTAAAAAAATACTGGAAACCTTCTAGCTAATCATACAGACCAGAAAAACTAAAGATAATTTGCAGCAGCACTTGTTGCTAAAGCAAGGTTAAAGAAAATGTATTTTATAATATGCTTGTATTAGAAAAGAAACTCCTGGTCATGGTGGGTTATGGCTGTCATCCCAACACTCAAGAGGCTGAAGCAGGAGGATCAGAGCCTGGACTATGTGGATCCCCCCCTCCCCCTCCACACACACACCTCCGCCTCTCTCCCTTTCTTTCCTGGTCTGGAACTCACAATTCCCTTTACCTGCTGGGATTGAAATTACAGGTGTGTTAGCATTACATTTCACTGTTTTCATTTCAAGCGGGGTTAGTCTTTGTTTTTTGTTTTGAGACAGTCTATTGTAGCCCAGACTGGCCTCAGAGTCACTACACAGTTCAGAATGTCCTTGAACTTCCGATCCGCCTGCCTCTGTCTCCCAAGTCTTGGTGTTAGAGGTGGATACCATCACACCCTGTTTCGGCAGTGTAGACCTTTAAGGATGCCAGACAAGGTCAACTGAGCCTGTTTTCTTATTTTTAAATTTTAAGTTTTTTTGTATATTTTCAGCTTATATGTTTTGGAGGTGATTCTACCCCATTTCATGGCTTATCTTTTATTCTTTTGACAATGTCTATCACAGACATTTCTTTTTTCTTTTATTGAACATACATGTTTTTCATACAATATATTCTGATTATAGTTTCTTCTCCCCAACTTCTCCAAGATCTTCGTCTCCTCCCCTCCCCTCCCCTTCCATCAGAATCCAGACCCTATCTCTCATTGGAAAACAAGCAGACATCTAAAGAATAATAATAAAATAAGATAAAACAAAAACAAACAAACCAGAATAGGACAAAACAATCAGAAGAAAAAGAGCCAAAGAAAAAGCGCAAAAAATATACATGTAGACACATAGATGCACATGTTTGAATATACAGGAATCCCCTAAAAACATGCAAAGAGTCTGTAAAGCAAAAGAAAAAAAAAAAAAAAACCCTGCAAAAACCTCCAAAGATGCCAAAGATGCCAAGCTCCAAAGAGTTTGTTTGTACTGCTCAGAAGTTTCTACTTGCAATGGAAATGTGACCATTTGTTTGTTCATAGATCATGCCTTTGATGTTGGGTCTAAAAAGCCGCAGTAAACCCAAGGCTCGCTAGCTTTTCTCCTCTTATCTTCTAGGTATTTTATTTTCATTCTGTTCTTTATCCACTTGGAGCTCCTTTGTGTTGTCTTGTAGTTGCTGAAGGAATAAGGTTGTTGTCTGTGTTCATTTTCTGCACACGTTACGGCCACTCGATGATGAGGCTCTCCTTCCTTTCAATCTTGAGCGGAAGGATGAGCTTTCATATCTTAGCCTTGTCCCTGATCTGAGCAGAACAGCATCTGGGGTTTCACCATTAAGTATGTTTTTAGATTTATGCTTTTAACGGATAGTCTTCATCAAGCCCAGGGAGTTCTCCTTTTTCTGATTTTATGAGAGTTTTTTCCCTCCATGAAGGATTATTTTCTCATATTATTGTCCTGCATCTATTAATATGCTTTTATTATTTTTCCTCTTTAGCTGCTGTTGTAATGGATTACATTGATTTTTACATATTCATATTGCATATCGAGAATGAACCCCACTTTTTAACTTCTTTTTTGAGACTGGATCTCATATATCCCAAGACTGACCTCCAACTTGCTATGTAGCCAAGATTGACCTTTAAACTTCTGGTGCTTTCACATCTATCTCCCAAGTGCTGAGATTACAAGCAAATAACATGTCTAGTTTATGTGGGGAAGGGGATCAAACCCAAGGTTTCAAGAATGTTAAGTAAATATTCTATCAACTGAATCTTTTACTTCACTGAACACCATTTGCCAGTGACTTAGTGAAGTTCTCTGTATCTGTGCTCATGAGTGATACTGGCCTATAGTTTTTCTTCCTCAAAATGTTTTATTTTTTATTTTTGTACCATGGCAATGCAGCCCTTATGCACTGTTGCTAAGTATTCCTTCTGCTTGTATTTTTCTAGAAGAAATTTTGCAGAATTTTCCATCATTTCGTCCTTTTAAACGTGGTAGAATTCGCCAGTCAGCATACAAAAGCTCTGTGTGTTGAAAGGACATTATTATTGACTCAGTGTGTTTAATGCTGTCTATAATATTCCTTGGTAATCATTGATCCTGTTCTGTTTATACTATTGGTATTTGTGTCTTCTCTTCTTAGTAATTAACTTGGCTCCGTGTTTATTAGTGCTATTGATCTTTGTAAAGAGCCATTTTTGGGGTTTGTCTCTGCTGACTTCCTGTTTTCAATTTCATAGATTACTGTTTGAAATTTTTTCTGTAGCTTTAGTTTTTATTTGCTCTTGCTTTTTGCGTTTCCTAGGTGGACATTCATATTATTTACTTTAAATATTTCTTAGTTTCTAATATATGGACACCATACCATAAGGGATTCTTTCACTGTTTCTCAGAAATTGTTGTTGTTTTTATTTTCACTTAGTTCAAAATACCTTCTGTAACTCCAGTCCTAGGGACCCAGTGCTCTCTTCTGGCCTCCAAGAGTACTGCATACACAGTGTGCACAGACACACCTGCAGGCAAAACACCCATACAAACCATTTAAAGCCCGCCTCGCTCACATTTTTACCAGAGCAGCCTCTCTTAGTTGTATCTGAGAGCGGATGACTCACACCCAGGTCCCTTACCATTGTAATCATCGGGCACATAGTAGGCCCTCGGTCCGTATCTGCGGCATGATTGTCTTGCCATGAGCTAGGGCCTGGTCGCTTGGTAACATACGCAATGCTAACTCGGGAGCAACACTGCGGCTCCTTGGGAACACTGGGGGCCAATTTCGGCGGCGGCAACCGCGCAGGTGGTATCCACAGTCACCCCTGCTCTGTGATTTTCCTTCCTGGGGTCTGCAGTCTCCCGGCGGCGACCATCCCGTCGCCGTGGAGACCAGCGAGACGCGGGGAGGGAACTACATTTCCCAGCTACTCTGGGGCGCGCAGCGGGGTGCGGCGCGGGGTTGGGGGGTGGTGTGGCGGGGGAGTGCACCAGGCCCGCTGAGCACCCAGCTCCGCTCCCCGCCGTGCTGGCCGCCCGCCCTGGCCTCCGCCTGGGGATGAAGTGGGAGGCGCTAGAAGCCACTTAGCTACAGCCTGGCGCCCGATGCGGCGCTCGCTCGCTGCCCCCGCCACCGAAGCGCCCGCGAGGCACAATGCAGCACTGAGGCAGCGGCGGCTGCGGCAGCGGCGCGGGCTGGGAAGGGGCTGCGGGGAGCCGGAGCCCGCGGCCCGGGCGCGAGCTGCTGAGCGCCGCCACCATGCACGCAGCGGCCGCGTCCTTCTGGCTGCTCTGCGCCTTGGGGACCTGCCCCCTGGCGCGCTGCGGTCGGGCAGGTAAGTTCGCAGCTGCGGGGGCTTCCGGGACTCTTTGGAACACCTCTCCCCCCAAACCCCCAAACCGCATCCGCGTTTCCACAGCGCGCGGGGTTTTATTTTTATTTTTATTTTGAAGGGCGGTGAGAAAGGAGCACACACACGTCTGGGGGCTCGAGGATGCATCAGCAATCTGGGGTCAAATGCGTGTGTGTGTGTGTGTGTGTGTGTGTGTGTGTGTTTCCCGAAGAAGAGGCTTCTGGAGAATGGGAAAGGGATGCCCTGTTTCTGGGCCCCGATCAGGGATGCTCTTGCATGAGCTGGTCCAGAGCTCTCCAGCTGGTGCCTCTGCGTCCTTCCCAGATGGGATCCGGGAGGGAGGAGGCAGGGGAAATTTCGTAGGGGAGATGTAGGACCGCAGGATGGAGGACTGTAGGTCCGGGTCATTAATTTTTGCCTTTTCTCTCCACACCCTCCTGCCCTCCTGCCTGGCTGCAAGGAG
The DNA here is from genome assembly GCA_026225945.1 of Cricetomys ansorgei. Lineage (NCBI taxonomy): Eukaryota > Metazoa > Chordata > Mammalia > Rodentia > Nesomyidae > Cricetomys > Cricetomys ansorgei. The sequence continues at coordinate 52,454,634 of JAMJFZ010000056.1, read as the reverse complement.
ACGCCTCACTGGCGGAGCTGGAGAGGGGGGACGAAAACCGCTTCCTGGAGCGCCAGAGCATCGTGCCACTGCGCCTCATCTACCGCTCGGACGGCGAGGACGAAACTCGGCACGACCGGCTCAACACGCGGGTGCGGGGCGACCCTGGCGGGCGGCAGGTGAGCGGCGGGGTGCGGGAGGTGGACACCGGCGCGGCCCAGCGACCCCGTGTTTGCTCAGGGTTGCCCTGGAGACGCGGTGTTCCAGGTGAAAAGAGCACAGTCCTAATGCGACTCATGTATGATGCTCCCAGTGCAAAAAGGAAGAGAAAAGGGGAGGGAGAGACAGAGAGACACAGAGAGACACAGAGACAGAGACACACAGACACACAGACAGACAGACAGACACAGAGAGAGAGACACAGAGAGAGAGAGAGAGACAGAGAGAGACACAGAGAGAGACACAGAGAGACAGAGAGAGAAGAGAGAGAGAGGCAAACAGAGGGACACAGAGAGACAGAGAGAGAGAGGAGGAGAAGCGCAGGCTCAGGTTTTTGCTGAAGGGGTGGTGGCATTAGATACTTCTAGTAACCAGTAACATGAGCAAAGGGCAAGAGGCAGAAACCCATCTTCTTAGTCAAGCAAAAACTATACGGGGTAGGAGGAGATTCTGTTTGGGCAGGGTATGCACCTTACCTCTGTTGTTTGAACTCTGAGAGAAGGCTTTATAATCCAAGATTAAGTATTGTAGGCAGAAGGGAGGAGATGAAAAGTTGGCTCCCTAAGAAACCCAAACTAAACTAAAATAAAATAAACCCTGCTTACCTAGATTTGTGGACGCCACAGATCTGCCCATCCACTCCTCCTGACCTCTTGTTTTCGCTGTTGTAATTAGGGCTGTATTGTTTATTGAGCCCTTAAATTACTTTAAAAACCTAATTTATTGTTGTACCTGCATTTAAATCAATACCAAACATCTATAGATATGATTGGAAAGCATTTTGAAGTTACTGACTAAATCTAGCAAATATTTTTCTGACCGTGTGAGTGCTTTTGCGTTGGTCTGCATCAACCTGACAATTCCTTCATCTGCAAGTGCGTCTGAAGCTGATGCCGTTGAAAATTGTAAACCCCACTGAAGTAAAGATAAGCTGGGTATTTTCACATTCATAAATACATTCAACACTTATTCACAAAACTGTAGTGCGATGCACTCACTCACTCACATGGGTGAGTCAGTTAAAAACTGAAAAATATTTAAATTGATATTTGTAGTCAAATAATTGGCTCCGTTAATATTTTGTTGACATAGGTAGAAATTCAGGGTTGCTTGTAGCATCCCTTGAAGTTATTGTAGTGTAAAGCCCAATATGCCAAGCCCTTAATGAAGGATTTTATTTTCTGAATTAATGTTTGGCAGCTGCCTATTTTCTCTTTGACTTGTTTCCATGGAAAAACTGCAGAAGCAGGGACCCTGTGTCTTATTTTTCAATTAGTTAACATTATTCCTGTGAAGGAATATTCTGATGCTCATTTGTAGCCTTTGACAAAAAAAAAAAAAAAAAAAAAAAAGCAGACAGACACAAACTAGGAAGAGCAACATAGTGAATCCTCGCTTCAGTGATTGGTAACTTGCAGTCTGTCTTGGTTTTGTCTGTCTCCTACTGGTTTTCTATCCCCTTTCTGTTTCTGTATCACTTTGAAGCAAATTATATTTCACTTATTAAAATCTTCAATAACGAAGCTCTGAAAGGTAAGAGTTATTTTTTAAAATGTAACTCTGGATTGTCATGTTAAAAATAAGATTCTTTTTTTTTTTTTTTTTTTTAAATGTATTTTGTGTGTATGAATGCTCTGTCTGCATATACATCTATATGCCAGAAGAGGGCATCAGATTGCGCTCATGATCTCTGGAAGAGCAGTCAGTGTTCTTAATCACTGAGCCATCTCTCCAGCCCCATATACATGTGTGTATATGTGTATGTATGTATGTATATGTTTTTTCAGTTTGAGCCAGAGCTGAAAGAGAGAGCATACTTACTTTATTTAAGTCTCTTTTAGTATATGAGTTTCTTTTGCCCATGCCTTTGTTTTTTTATTTTTAATTTTTCTTGTAACTTATTTATTAAGACATGAGGTTTTTCATTCTGTATAGAGTTTTTTCATGGTCTGGATTTTGCTGATGAAGGCTATATGTCGAAACAAGTCCCAGAGTCTCTGTGGGAAAGGAAAGGGAGGGTGGAAAGAAGCAGAGATGCAGCAAAAGGAAAGCGAAGGAGCAGACTCAGGAACTCGGAGCCTCTGCCTCATGCTGACGGTGTCTGCAGTGCCTGCCCCCTCCTCTATGCTGGCGAAAGGCCACTTCTTTTGAAAAACAGGCTATTCTTTTTTCCCCATCTCGCTCTGTTTGTAGAATGGCACTTCTGAGATATCTGGACTCATCTAGGCCTCTCCACTTGGGGCAGAAGATATCATAGGCCCTTCAGAAGTAAACTTCATGATTGAGATGAATGAGACTATTTACTGGTGTAACATGAATGACTTGGTAGAGCTTGGATTAAACAGCATGAATAGATTATTAATTCAAGTCAGAAGCGGAAGCAATTCTATTTATAATTAGGACAAATTATCCTTGGTATCTAAAGGTAAACACACGTCATCTTGATGTGCAACTTCTGGGGAGTCAAAGTACTTTACTTCTGTACTTAACTTGCAGCGGAACACCACGGACAACTGAAAGAATTGCAATGACCTACTCATAGCCATATAACCAACTTTTCCTACCATAAGGAAACTAAGGTTTTTTTGTTTTTGTTTTTGTTTTTATTTTTGTTTTTGTCTGTTAGGCATTTCTGGTTTCCAGAGAGCTGTAATTTAGCCTGAAAATGTGTTGATTTTACATAGCTCTTTCTATTATTATTATTATTTAAATAGATAGAACTTTTGGGATCTTAGGAATCCATGGATATTTTTAGCAACCCCTTTGTATTTCAGAAATAACATGAGGATAATTTTTTTTCTCTGTAAGCTCATTAGGTACACACATGTTAGTGTGAGTGTGTATGTGTATATGTGTGTGTGTGTTTGTAATTTATTGACTCATTAAAAGGAATTTATGCACTTGAGCTCTTGCTGTATAGCATTTCAAAATAAATCAAGGCCACAGGGATTTAGAGATAAAAAACACAGTTCTAGCCTTTAAGGGGTTTACAGACAGCTGGGAAAATGAATGAGTGGATGAACAATTACTCTTTGCCTTTAAGTCTTGAGGTGATCATAGACGGCTAGGAAAACAGAGTAAGCCCAGCATTTAACTCCACAAGCAGTCAGGGGACTCCCCCGGGAGGTGCTGTCTGATCTGTGTTTTGAGAATGAATTAAAGAACTGGCCAGATTACGGAGCGGGAGTGGGCATATCTAGCAGAAGGGACAGCAAACACAGAGGCACTTGGAAGTCACGGACCTGTCTTTGTTAACTGCACATGAGATTTTTGGGGACCAGTGTGAAGACAGTGTAGCTTCTAGATGCTGCAGCAGACTCTTGACTTTCTGAGGAGCTGGGACTTGGTTCTGAAGACCATGTAAGCAATTCAGCAAGGGGGATTAACTGGCTAAATTCATGATCCTATGGTAGAGAAGAGTAATTGTTGGAGAAGAATAATTGTAATTTCTAAGAGTAAGCAGGCTTAATTATTCATTTTTTAATTCACTGATAAATGCCAGTTCATATAATTAAGCTTCATAGGAGCTAAGCTCCAAAACATACTGGAAACACTTTGATGAGTAGGATTTATAAAGCACCCAGATCAATGCTAGGCATACAGAAAGTACTCTAAGAGTCTGTTAAGTAACATTAACTCCCTTGGGCAGCTGGAGGATTGCTTAGAAATTTTATGACATCATTTGAATGCAAAATGGTGCCCTAATTACCTGAATTTAACACATTCCCTTAAGTTACAAATTACTGAGTTTTTATATAATGCAGTGAAACTGAATAGCCTTAGAAAGAAGAGACCTTCTAGGCCATTCAAGTCAGTTCAGAAATTACCTTGATAGGCTCAGGCAATTCACCGAGGGAAGTTAGTCAGCTATGTAGTCTCAAATGTTTTCATTCTTCAAGCTCGCAAAGACTAGGTCAGTATCAAGCTTCTTTTATTGATGTGAGCTTGTTTCAGATTTCATCCGTAAATAGGAATATAAAGCTTTTATTTTAGAAGAAATTTTATTTTGATCCTGTATGTATGATGACAGTTTAATGTGAAATGGTGCTTTTTATTGATACAAGTTTATGTTATGAAATTTTTCTTTATGCATTGTGAGTTACTATAGTACATACTAGTTCTTATTGTAAGTGGAATGATCAGTTTGTATAGAAGCTTATTATACCATAAAATACTAGAAATAATAGTCAAAATAGTCATAGTTGATTGTGGGTTGCCTTGCTGTTTCAGGGTTGTCAAATATGAAGTAGTTCCAAGCTTGGAAAATAGCCCTAGAATATTCAAAATATTGAGTCTTTTTTTCCCCTTCTGTCTTGACAGTATTTATGCTAAAGAATTACATGTTTGTGGATAGTAAGGCAAAACTTATATTTTTGCTCATCAATTTGTGCAAGATCATCTACTGAGCTTTACCGATGATTTATTATTGATATTCCTGTAGTTGCTATTTTAGAATATGCTTATTAATGATTGCTCTTTTTGCCAGCTAAGCATAAAAAAGGAGTTATCTGATAACTTATTTTGTTACATAGTTACCTTTAAATTCTGCTATTTATTTTATACCCAGTGATTTTATATTTTTTATATTTGTTCTGCATACAACATAATTTCTTCTTACCGAAACTGTTTGTTGTCAGGGAGTAAAAGGATCTACTAATTCTCATCTTGTCCTTGTAGCTCCTTAAGGGATTGTCAAGGGATGGAAAGGACATGGATCTATAATTCACCACAGTTTATAACCACTAGTAAGTGGGGCCAAAAGCAAAGCGATGGCAAAATATCAACAAAAAGGTTTGCCCTATTTTTTGTGAATATTTATGCATATGCCATAGAATGGGTGAGCTGTCCCTAAAGTACTGCTTCACTTAGGAACCCTGAGTCAGCGTGACTGTCGGTTATGTGCAGTACAACTTCCCCAGGGGCAAAGGGCTCCTAGGAATTACAGCTTTGATGGTAATTTGCCAGGATAGCTTTAAAAATATGCATTTGTAAAAGTAAGTAGCTCAGTATTAATGAAGTTTTGCTGTGAGCAGCAGGAAAGTGCATTGTTGTCCACCTATCAGATTTTTTGTTTGTGTGACAATTGAATAGTTTAGGTAAAAATAAAAAAAAAATATATAATAACCCGGAAATATTTTTTAAAACAAGCTTCTTTAAAATTTACATCTATTTTTATTTATTTATTTATTGTGTATGTATGTGTGTGTACACACACGTGCCCACGTGTGTTCACAGCACACACGTGAAGGTCAGAGGACAACCTGTGGGAGTCATTTCTGAGGATTGAACTCAGGTCACCAGGCTTCGCAGCAAGCACTGTTATCCACTGAGCCGTCTCCCTAGCTTTCCTTTAAACCTTCATTCAAATTTACATAAATGGAGTAATAGAATCCTAGACAACAGAAGAGACCTAATTCAGGCATTGCTATTTCTTATCTTTGATATCCCCATCTGTATATGTATATTTGTGTGTGTGCACACATGCACACGTGCGCCTGCACGCGGACACATATATACTCACACACACTTATCCATGACATTCCACAAAATTATTTTCCTATGCACAAAGGAACCAGTCTTTGATCTTGTCCTCACAGCTCTTACAGAGAACAAGCATGAATGGCTCTAGAGCTTGCGTTTATAAAGAGTGTTCTCAGTTTTATTTGTTTTTTTACATTGTACAACATGCCATCTGTTCTCTGTATTGTTCGCGAGCCATTTTAAAGAGAGACCTGCTTTTTTCTTTCTAATGACTCACAGAAAGAGGAATCTGTAAGGTGGGTATCATTCCGTAGCTCCAGTGAGGCTAAGATAGGGCACATTTGTCAGGAAGTCTTGAGGATTAACCCGAGACTTGGATGCTCATCCAAGTGGGATGGGGAGAAAAGGAAGAGGCTTAGAGGAATGGTGGGAAGCAGGAAGGAAAAGGAGACAGAGGACATGTCCATATGCTGTATATTAAAATATTTACTATGTGGTCATTTTGTGGCTACTTTAATGTGTCAAATCGACTTCTTAGTGCCTGATGTACATCACCTTCACAGAAGTCCAGTGATAGGTCATAACTTGTTGTATTTAAAGAAACTAGAGGGGATTGAACTCAGAAACTTCAGCTCCACCGCACTGGCTGAAAGCTCACTTTAGAGGACATTCAAGACATTTAGATCGGAATCGAAGGTTTCTTTTTATTTTCCCTATTGGAGTTATGCATTTCTTTTAGTACTAAAAAACTACCTGGGTTTATATTTAAAGTTATACTACAGTGAAAAAGCTTGCTGAACTCAGGAGGGCTTCTTCAGTTTTACTATCTTTAAAACTAATGGAATATATGGGAGATACTCGACATCAAAAGCAGCTGTTGGAGGAGATGTCTGTAAATATTATATTGGTGATTATATCCTTTCATTGTAAATCCAATCCTTAGTATTCAGCAGTCAGCATCAAAATTATATATGCTCTTGTAGCCAGAGTTTTGTTGGCAGATACATTAAATGCTAAGCTGAGGTCTATATTCATATATCCCCCATCAAAAGAAAAGGTTGAGAGTGTCTTTTATGTTCCCAGAGTACCAGTAGTTTGAGGGTCCCAAATATCATATCATTCAGATAAAACAGATAAATAACAACCAAAATGATAACTTCTGTTAACATATGGTTGGATATGTTTATTTTGCTAATAAGAGTACTAGAAAGAAAAAAGTTTGGAAAAAGAGTTGAAAATAAAGGAATTTATTTTTCCGAACTTGTGCCATGTACCATAAGCACCGTGAGGAGTGATTTCCACTCATTAATTTTAATTATGAGGTAGATACTATTATACTACTTTGTGGATGAGTAAATTCGCTTTCGCATCATCATATAAAGGGGTAGAAACAGAAAACTAATTCTGAAAGGAAATGTTCAAATCCACAAAGTAGTCTTCTTACGAGGTTTTGCTACTAATTTATCATGGCTTTCTTATTTATTTGTGTTAGAATATATCAACGTTATTTCTTTAAGAAACTCCTAACCCTTACTGATCTCCTCCTTGGATAACTTGTAAATTATCTTATATGTAATTAAAATTTGCATGTATTTAAAAATACTTAATATCAGGACTGATTTTAGACCCTCTCTGCCCTTTACTCCTGATCTTAGTTCATTTTAGGATAAAAAACAAAACAAAACAAAACAAAAAAAAACAACTCTATTTTGTTTTCTCTGGGACAAAGTATTATATATAACTGGATTTTGAAAATATAATAAAAATACTGTATTATGATCCAGACGTATCAGCAGTTCTAATTGGAAAGAGAGAGAATTTAGAATTTAGTCATTCCCGTTCCCCGGAATCTGTTGCTTGTGTCTACGAGGTTTTCAGAGTCATACATATGAGCAGGTTAAACAAATATGTCTCTTCCCCTTTAAAAAAATCAATTTTACCTCTTAGCAGAAGCTGCCTTTTTCTGTGTTTCTGGTTTCATTTCCATTGCTATGAGTAAAGACCACTAGATAACTGTGAAGAACTGGATGGTGTTTTTCTGGAGCAAGGCCTGAAGACCTTTCATCCCGTAGACAGTTTTATAATGTTTCACCTATGGCAGTAGAACTCAGGGCTGGCAGTTTTATTGGATCATTCTCAGTTTGGCCCAGCCTGGTGCAGATAGCTAATTGTTGGTTTTCGTTTTTTTTTTTTTTTTTTTCTTCTTTCATTTGTTCATTAGGTAGGCAAGTCTCAGCCACTGGGAAAATTAGCGTTCTGGGGCTGGATTGGTAGACAGTTTGATGTTCCTGGTGATCTAGAAAGCTTTTCTCTACAGTTTCTCTTTCCTTGGATTAAACAGCAAGGTGCTCGAGGGGAGCTTCTCCTTCACATAACCTGGCTCTGCAGATTTCCTTGAGTTCCCTAGTGTGTTTTTGATGCATTTAGCGTGTCCTGCCGGGGTTCTGTCTAGGAACCCAATTTTGGATCCTCGGCAGGTACAAGTACAGCCAAGGTCATGCCTAGTCTGGCTTTATTAATCTAGGGTAGCCTGGAGGAGCAGGGAGGACGACAGCTGGCTACAGTGTGACCTGGGATCATTCAGGTGTGGGTGGGAGTGGAGGGAGTAAGGGTGAGGGAGAAGTCGAGGCTCAGGGAAATCACAGATCCATCACAGAGAAGAGACTGGGCCCATTGTACTGGAATGCCCCAGTGCCCCCTGACTCAGCTGAGACAGGGCCACCTGGAAGAGTCTGAGGCACTTTCTAAGTTTTTAGCTTCAGCCATTGTGACTGACCTTCATTTTGATTCTAAGGTCCTAACAGGAGCCTGTGTTTAGCCAGGTTTCCCAATGGGCCCAGGAGTGCTTCATTTCCCTTGTGAGGACTAAGTATGTGTTTCAACCAGAGCAGCAGTCTTTCCCTCATTCCTTTCCCTTTTCTCCCACCCCTCTTCTCCACCTCCCACTTCCGCCTTCCTTCCTATGTCTTCTTCCTCCTCCTTTCCTTTCTCTCCTGAATTGTTTTTTTTTTTTTGTTGTTGTTGTTGTTTTTGGTTTTGTTTTGTTTGTTTTTTTAATTCTTGGTCTTTTTAAAGTTCCTCAAGTTGAGAGAGAACCTACTCAGCCCGAGCTTAAGGAGCGAGTGCTTCTCCCCACTATGTAACTGAGACCTGAGCTCTGGGTCCCTCTGGGGTCAGGAGACATCACCTAGCTGAAATTTGATTTCCTCATACAGGGATTTTTCTTTTCATTCTCCAAAAATCATTACCTAATTTGTATAAAATGAGTAACAGTTCATTTTGACTGACTTGTGATGCTTCTTAATTGAATGTGCTGCGAACGAGTCTGTGTAAGCTTGAGTTGGAAGGTTTTATAATCGTTAGGCTGAATAATTTTTCTTAATTGTTTTGCCACACATGCTGAGTTATTTACAAGATTTTGGTGTTCCCTGCCGCTGAGTTACAGTTAGTACTTAGAAATACGTTGCAGAGAACTTTAGAAAGTGTCTGATAAGAACGATAGAAATTTGAAACGTATTCATTTTCAGAGTTCCCATTATGCTGGGTAATTAAGTCATTGTTTCTTAGGAAGAATTTTTATTGATGTTGGTAGAAACTTAAACATTACAGAGATGATAAACATTAAACAGAGATGATAAAGGTTTGGATTTTGGGCCCAAACCAATACTGACTACATTTGTGATCCTGTTTCTGGTTTAACTGTAAATAGATCATTGCTTCTCTCTAGCTTACGGTCTCATAAAGAGGCAAATGCATCTTTATGTTCGACAGCTATTGATCGAGTTAGAAGGTAGTAGAAATCCATGATATGTTCATTGCTCTCACTAAAGTGGGGCCATTTCTCATCGGGTAAGTCACCAGAGGTGAGACTATTTTAATCACAGCGTAGAGCAGGTGTTGTTGACCGTCATGAAGCCAGCAAGTAAAAACTGGCAAAAGCACTGACACTGTGATTTAGAGATAGGAGGGATATAAAATTCTCATGTAATTGCATTTCTGAGGTAAGATTAGCACAGTGTTCTTGTAGTTCTTGATGATCTTGCATAGACAATGTTCTCTCTTAGCTAATGAAGGAGAAGTTCTATTAATTCATAGCTTAAGCAGTTTAATAGGAAGCACAGTTGAGAGTACTGATTAATGAGTTCAAACGTTCTGATGTGAAGTTTGCGGTTGTGTGGGTTGAGTGCGGTGGGAAGTATTTTAGCTTAAACGCATAGAGAAGCGTAGGACAAAGGCAAGGGACCTTGGTTTTATTGTATTCCTTCCCAGCATTGAGTGGAGACAGTCATGTGACAGGCGCCCAGCAGAAGAGTGTTGATGACATGCATCATGAGGACTCTTGTTTGCTCTGAATCCTTCTTGTTCCGTGGGCTGTTCCCTGGTCAGTCACGCTTTTGGTCTCTTCCTTCATCGCCTGTCTGTAAGCTCCTACTCATCATGTTCCTGTGAGCATAGGAAACGCTTCTCTCCAATCTTTGGTGGATTTTGTCTTTCCTCCTTTGTCTGTCAAGTACCTCTCTTTCTCTTAGCAAAATAAAATAAGCATAAACTTCTGGAAGTTTGGTTGCATTCGGCGTTGCACATTTGCTGGACGAACTTATTTTGGGCATTTGGAAATGTGCTGTAGTACAACGGACTCTCCGTTTCAGTACTTACTGATCAATAGTGTTTTGTGTCATCCACCCCCAACACCCCCCTCTTTTTTTTTCTTGGGTGCCACTTAAGTTGGCCCTCATTCCTTCTCATCTCTTCATTGTGTGTATATCAAAGCATCCATTCTGTTCCTCAGTGCTGAAACTCTCCTTCTGAACATCACTGTCCTGATTCTGATTGCTCATAGTCTCCTGGCTTCCAGCCTCGTGTGCTCAGTCCCCACTCCATCCTGGCTGAGCATGACACTTTGAAGGTCTTGGGCAGGGACAGGGATCCATTGCTGTAGGATAGTAAACCTATGTTGTGTTGCATATGGTGCGGATTCAGTGTAAAGGAATGACAAAGCATATTACAGGTTATACAGAGCCAAACTTGCCTCAGCCTTGGCACAAAATCGTGTGTGCTTGTGTGTGTGTGCTATGAGAGGGCGTCCAGACACTGATGACTGTGTGAAGTTTCCACGAGATGGACTGGAGTCTTGGATTCAGACTTGGTCATTCTCCTGCTCAGCACTGTGTCTGACCCACAGTAGGTGCTCAGTAAAAATTTTTTTAGTCTATTTTTGTCTCAATGTTTTGATTTCCTGTGTTTTCTGCAGTCATAAATTCTTTCTAGCAGATTCTCAAATTTTTAGTCAGGAAGTGGCCGAGAGTAGAATAGCTCTTCTCCCATATTTATGTCTAATCTCTGCCCTCTTTCTTTCCTCTCCCACAAGCATTCCTGCTGCTCTAGCTGAGCCACCCTGTATTCAGTTTGCCCTGGTTCTCTGGAGTACCCCAGCAGTGACCCTTCAAATGAAATCAGAGTCCTTGCTTTGACCCCAAGGCAGAGCTTGTCAGAAAATTCAGAGCCGTGGTGCTGAGGCATGGGATGGCAGAGGAAGTGGCAGGGACTTGGACGGTTGTGAGCCTGCTGACATTCTGCCACCTAAAGCTGCCTTGCTGTCTCATGGGCACTTCAATCACCATGACACAATCACTCATGTCTGTCTCTGTCTCTCGTGGCAAAAATAAATCCAAGTTATTTAACCTTTGTGGCTGAACTTATTCCCCAGTCTTTGTCATTTGCTGCCAGGAGCAGCATTTTCGTTGAGACAATGATATGCATCTTTTGTGAGAGTATCATATAGCATTTCTGATGGATTTTAGTTCATGTGACATATTCAGGTGAGGATTTCTCTGAATAGTTATTCTTTAATTTTTAACTGCAATTTGAAACGAAGGCCACCATACTAAATTTTTACCCTGGTTCCAAGCCCCAGGTAATTCTTGTCTTATAATTTTGTCTTAACCTTTGCTAATCATTTATCTTTGTTTTATAAAAATGTATTATTTAATACTAATATAAGCTTTAATACTAATTAATTGTATTCAATTAAGTAGTTCTAATATATATAAGATACAAGCATGTTATAAAATTTAGTAATAATATATAAGTTGAATCTTTATCAACTATGTAATAGACTTTTGAAGAACAATTAATGCGTGTGTGTGTATGTGTGTGTGTGTATGTGTGTGTATATGTGTGTGTGTATATGTGTTGTGTGTAATGTGTGTGTGTGTGTATGTGTGTGTATATGTGTGTGTATGTGTGTGTATCTTTGTGTATATGTGTGTGTGTTTGTGTGTGTGTGTATCTGTGTGTGTATGTGTGTGTGTCTGTATGTGTGCATGTGTGTATATATGTGTGTGTATGTGTGTGTATATGTGTGTGTGTATATGTGTGTGTGTGTGTATGTGTGTATGTGTATGTGTATGCATGTGTGTATGTGTGTGTTTGCATAAACACGTACCATATGAATG